>JAECWX010000430.1:635000-1081903 GCA_018151165.1 Drosophila arawakana | reverse complement strand
TTGATGTGAATGTGTGTTTCTATCTTGGCCATATTCTGCTCCATTGATTTTCATGTTTATCGTGTGAGCGCGCTTGGTATTTGCTATTTTCACCTGCCTGAGCCCTGTCCTCTATAGCTTTTGCATATGTGGCTGAAAAAATGCTACGCTTTATATTCGCTTCTGCCTCCCTGGCGAAAGCTAATGCCGATGGCAAATCTCTGAGCTGAGCCGGCAATACCACTGCTTTCAGTGATTTTTTAAGGCCTGAAAAGAAGGCATGCAAAGCATCAGCTGTGATGTTGGATCATGAGTACTGCAGTTAGCATAAGCAAAAGAAAATTAAGTATTAGCATAAGCAATGAATTGAACCTAATGTAGTAGCCTATAATATAATCATAAAATCTCTTATACTTAAGCTAGCATGTAAGTTTGACTTGTATTCGGCAGTGCAGCGAGCGGGCGGTCAGTTCGTATTTTCGTCTCGCATTAGCCACACACACGATGCCAAGCCTTTCCGCGATTACTAAGTCCAACAAATAAATTGTAACTTTTAAGAACTTGCAATTTGTTTTAATTAAAGTAGTTTTCAATTTTTCAGTTGGTTAAGTTCGTAGGCATCTGTGGCGGGTTGTCTCCATGCCAGATAATCAACCTGAGTTCCATTGAACTCGGGCACTGACTTTATAATGTCTAATTTTATATCGCACTGGATTTCTGGATTTACGCTAACCCTCTGATATGTTTCGACCTGAGGTGCTTCTATGAGCAATTTTTGAATATCTTGTTATACTCTCTGCAAGAGTATATTGGGTTTGTGCTAAAGTATGTAACAGGCAGAAGGTGGCGTGGCAGATCCCATAAAGTATATATATTCTTGATCAGCATCAACAGCCGAGTCGTATGAACAAACAAATTTCAGAGATGGTAAGAGCTACAAGTTTGAGCTTGTTGTCAATCGATCACATATTTAGTCAGTCTATACAAGAATCTTTTTTTTTTTTGATTCCACCCCCCATTCGCCAACAAAAAGCAAAAACCTGGACACACCTCGGGAAAATCGATGTTTTCGGCAAATATCTCAGTAACTATGGCACCTAGGATCACCAATTTGGGTACGGAGGTTCCTAGCGACAGCATAGTTGCATTGCCATTTAAAATTTTGGACTGTAACGGCGCTTTTTCCCACAATTAATAAACTAATTATCTAACTTCATGCCCTTTTTAAGGTATATTTTCTTATCAAGAAAACAAGAAAGAAAGTAAGTCGAGCGCGCCCGACCGTATAATACTCTCTGCATTTGTCCCGATTAAATTATTAAAATCGGTATCGAGATATTACAATGTGAATTACTTGCATTAAAACACGTTGAAACATCTGTTTGTTTGTATGCGAATACACATACGTTTGACAATATGTATATGATGCATATATGTATGTGTGTATTCGGCGCAGCCAGCGACCGCGGGCAGCGCTGCCGACACACAGGCAGCGAAAACGTTCGAACATGTGCTTGTGTGTTTCTATCTCGCTTGCACCTATGGGTTGATATTGCGTTCAATTATCAATATTGTAACGCTTCTAGTTTTCTTGTTTATAGTCCGATGTTAATGCGCCTTTCAGTATAGTTTAAAATAGTAAGTCTCCACACGAATTAATTAATTACAATACCAAAACGGCATTGCCAAAAACGGCATTGAAGGTTCCAGACTTTTTTATCAAATGTGGCAAAAGTGGGCGTGGCAGTCCAAAATTTTGAATGGCAACGCAACTATGCTGTCGCTAGGAACTCCGGTACCAGAATTGGTGATCCTAGGTGCCATAGTTATTGAGATATTTGCCGGAAACACAAATTTTTTCCGAGGTGTGTCCAGTTTTTTGCTTATTGTGGGCGAATGGGTCATGACATCGAAAAAAAAAGATTCTTGTATTGACTGACTAAATATCTGATCGTTTGACACCAAGCTCGAAATTGTAGCTCTTACCATCTCTGAAATCTGTTTGTTCATACGGACAGACGGACAGACGGACATGGCTATATCGACTCGGCTTGTGATGCTGATCAAGAATATATATACTTTATGGGGTCTGCCACGCCTCCTTCTGCCTGTTACATACTTTTGCACAAACCCAATATACTCTTGCAGAGAGTATAACTAGAAGCGTTACAATATTGATAATTGAACGCATTACCAGCCCATTGGTGCAAGCGAGATAGAAACACACAAGCACATGTTCGATCGTTTTCGCTGCAGCGCTGCTCGCGGACGCTGGCTGCGCCGAATACACACATGTTTTTATGCAAGTACTACACATTGCAATATCTGAATACCGATTTTTAAAAATTTAATCGGAAACAAATGCAGAGAGTATTATACTGTTGGGCGTGCTCGACTGTTCTTATCTTTCTTGTTATTTCTTGATTATAGTCAAATTTTTATGCAACTTTCAGGATAGTTGGATATAATTAGTCTTCAAACGAATTATAAATTAGACTTTTGTACGTTAAGAACAAATGCGTTTAAAACGGCAATGAAGTTTGAATAATATTTCATTTCCTGCAGCAAAAGGGGGCGTGGCAGCCCGAAACGTTTTTTTTTTTTTATTTGGACGTTGATGTACTAACGGGACAGTACATTCAAGTGGCCCAGCAACACCAAGCAACGTGCTTGTTAGAGCGCGGAACCCTGCAAATAATGCAGCCACCTCCCGCGCAACCGACCGAGGGGCACACCGCATAACGTACGGCTAACAATCAACGCGAAACGAATTTTTTTATTATAACATAAAATAATTAAAAACGAAATACAATTATTATTAAATTATTAGGCTAAGTTAATTAAGATCTAGAGAGGTGACAGAGGAGAGAAGTTCTAATTAAGGGGGTCGAAGTAGAACTACCTACAACTCGAGAAAGTTTGTAGTAGTTACTACATAGGACTCGGAAAGGATTATAAATGACAAAGTTGGTAGAGCAAGGTTGAAGAGAGAGTGGAAGAAAGTTTCTAGTTGGTCTAATCGGAACAGAAAAACTAATCTGTCTGAGTAATTCTGAAGAATCAATTTCACCATTGATTAGTTTGTGTAAGAAAATTACACCGAGCACTTTTCTTCTATTAGACAAAGAAGGAAGATTAATTAGTAGAAGTCTACTACGATAGGATGGTAAGCGTATGTAATTATTCCAGTTGAGAACCCTTATTGCAAAAAAAGAAGAAATTGTTTTTGTACAGATTCTATTCTATCCTGATGAATCCTATATTGGGGTGACCAAATACATGATCCATATTCAAGAATAGGCCGTACCAAGGCAGTAAAAAGTGTTTTCGTTAAATAGGGATAGTTTAATTATTTCGACCAGCTCTTTATGAAGGCCAGGACACTAAAAGCACGATTAGTAATTGACAATAAGTGCTTTTCAAACTTGAGCTTGGTATCCATAAGGATACCCAAATCAGTGACCAACTCAATTCTTTTAAGAGAGTTGCCATTCAGAATGTAACTGTTTAGAAAGGGGAGGCGCCTACTGAAGGACATTACGTTACACTTACTAAAGTTAAGATTTAATAAATTAGCTTGACACCAGATTTGAAAACTACACAGATCAGATTGTAATCTGGCCTGGAAAAGACGCAGCAGCCGAAACACAAAGTATTACGTAGTCGGCATACATGAGCACACGAGAGTAACTGATCACAGATGGCAGATCATTTATGAACAATATCAATAACAAGGGACCGAGATGACTTCCTTGTGGAAAACCTGAAGTAACTTGGACATATTTAGACAAAGTGTCTGTTGGATCATAGCATAAGTTAGTTTTAAGAGAACATTGAAATATTAGTTAAGAGAAAAAACATGGAATTTGTAGCATTAGATCACTTGAAGTACAGCTCTTATATTTAAGCTAGCATGTAAGTTGAATCGCTCTCGGCAGCGCAGCTATCGCGAGCGACGAGTCAGTTGTAATTTTTGTCTCGCACGAACCACCCACTCACAGCCAGCCTCTACGCCGTTTGCTAAGTCCACAATAAATTGTAACGTAAACGAACTTACAATTTGTTTTAATAAAATTAGTTTTTTTTTCGAATTTTTCATTCGATTAGGTGCTCCTGGCAACGGCACTTGTGACCGTGAAGGACAGACTCGGAACGTCAGGGCGTTGTTAGATTCAGGTTCTCAAGTGAACTTTATGACTGAAAGCCTGGCCCAAGCGTTGCGGCTTCAACGAAAGGTCAAGTCACTAACTGTAACATCGGTTGGAAAATCTAGTCCGGTAGCGCCGAATTCTGGGTGCTCAAGTCGATTTCGAGCAGGCAGCGTGACTATAATCTTCCCATTAGTCGGTGGAAGATTCCGTCAAACATCGAATTGGCTGACCCTGAATTTCATAAGCCCCAGCGAATTGATCTGCTGCCGCCCAAATATTCTGCAGAACACCTTGCATGTGAGCAAAGTTTTAAGGACAGTGTACATCAACTCTCGACAGGACACTTTGAGGTCAGCTTGCCTTTTAAGACTGATCCGCAAGTGTTGGGCTCCTCCTTCGAAACTGCAAAGAAACGGTTCCTCGCACTAGAGCGTAGAGTTGCCAAGGATTTGGAACTCAAGGAAATGTACACGAATTTTATGAACGAGTATCTCGACCTTGGTCACATGTCTGTTTTAGGTACAGAAGTTCCACCAGGACCACACTACATCATTCCACACCAGTGCGTCCTGACACCTGAAAGTAGTTCCACCTGCTCATGAGCTGCTCATGGTGGGTCCTACTATTCAGAGGGGTCTAGCTTTGTCTCTTCTAAGGTTCCGTTTGAGCCGAAATGGCCTCACGGCAGACATTAAAAGGATGTATCGTCAAGTGAGCAAATCCCATGACGATTGACGGATTGTTTGGCGTGAAAATATATCAGATGAGCTCCGAATTTATCGATTGAACACGGTAACGTATGGAACTGCGTCCGCACCGTTTTTGGCCATCAGATGTTTGCAAGAGCTGGGTTTGAGCCATAAGGACACTCAAGCTCTTGGCTCAGAGATCATTCGTAATGATTTCTACGTCGATGATATGCTCACCGAAACTGACGATCTTGAAACACTAGAAAATATTTGTAAACAAGTGGCCGAAATCCTTGAATCGGGCGGATTTTAATTGGCAAAATGGTTTTTGAACTACCCAAACTTTGTAAAAGAAGGTGGAAATGAGAAACTTCTTAGTTTCAATGATGCCGATTCGACTAAGACGCTTAGCATGAGGTGGACACCAAGATTGGATACTTTCCAGTATCACTTGGATTACAGTTTTACAAAACTAAGTCCTAAGCGCAATATTCTGTCAGTTTCTGCACGCATGTTTGACCCACTTGGCTTGTTGTGCCCAATTAGCACAAGGGCAAGAGTTCTGCTTCAAGATCTGTGGCGCATACAGTTGCCGTGGGATGATACAATGCCCATGGAACTGCATAGCAGATGGGACAAGTTCAAGGAGAATCTCCTGGAACTAGATCAAGTTCAAATCCCAAGATACGCTCATGCACGGATTTGCGGACGCATCCAGTCAAGCTTACGGGTGCTGCATTTACGTTCGGGCTAACGTCGGTGTCAAAACCGTCTGCAGGCTGCTAACGGCAAAGGCAAAAGTCGCTCCACTCAAGACCAAGTCCATTCCCACACTTGAACTGCGTGCAGCTTATATGTTAGCTCAACTGTGGTCCTCCATAAAGCATATGTTGGACCGATGACGAATCTAGAGTGTAAATTTCTGGACTGAATCAGAAATCACACTACATTGGATAAATACTTCCCCTTCGTTATTAGCAACATTCGTCCCCAATCGAGTTGCAGGCATCCAAGAGTTAACACCTCAAGTATCTTGGAGACATGTACCAACTTCAAGCATTCCAGCTGATTTGGCGTCGAGAGGGTGTGACGTTCAGGAACTCTTACAGTCCATTTGGTTCGAAGGCCCACCATTTCTTTGCGACGATGAAAGACAATGGCCTCACAATGAGCATTTTGAAATACCGAAGGAGTTAAAAGAGAGCGAGTTCAAAAAGTCAGCACTCGTATGCTTGGTTGACGGCTCGAGTTGGTCAACTGAATTTATGTCCCGGGTTTCGTCATGTCGCAAATTTGGTACGAAAAGTGTCGTACATGTACAGGTTCCTGTCAAGGTCAAAACGAGAATCACACAGTCTAACTAGGACCAAAAGAAGTACACTTTGCTTTTCTCTGGAACTTGTTCAGCGAGCTGAGTTCAAGGAGGAATTCGACATTCTAAGAAAAGGGAACAGTGTGCAACCAAGCTTGCAGGCCCTAACTCCTTTTATCCACAAGTCAGAAGAATGTGGAAGAAAACTTTCATTAATACGGTTAGGAGGTCGACTGGTGAACGCACCGTTGGATTACGATGCAAAGTTCCCGTCCTTATGCCAAAAAATTGATTGCTGGTGCAACTGTATTTGAGAGAGTTGCACATTGGCAACTGTCATGCAGGAGCAAAGGCAATGATCACATTACTCAGGCAGAGGATGTGGCGCGTTAATGCTCGCCGCGAATGCACCCAGATAGTGTGAAAATGTGTCCATTGCTTAAGGTATAAGCCAAAGTAAATGGAGCAAATCATGGGGAGTTTGCCGGTCGACCGTTTCTCTGCGGTTCGGCCATTTAATGTTTGTGGCGTAGATTTCTGTGGTCCAGTCAATGTTTCGCTGCGGATTAGAGGATGAGCACCTATAAAAATGTATATTGCCATGTTCGTTTGCTTTGCTTCGAAGGCTGTTCACTTTTTGTAGACTTGTCCACTAATGCTTTTCTGTGTACTTTGAACAGATTATTCGCGTGGCGTGTCATCTCCGTCCGACTATACTCGGACAATGCGACGAACCGTGTGGGGACGAGCAACCAGTTGAAGGAGTCCCAGGACGCCTTCAGCCGCCAGCAAGGCAGGTTGCAGAAGTACGCAGCGGAACAAGGGATGGAGTGGAGGTTCATCCCTCCAAGAGCGCCGCACTTCGGAGGACTGTGGGAGGCAGCGGTCAAGTCAGCCAAGCACCTCCTAGTGCGGCAGATCGGCCACGCGTCGCTCACCGAGAGCGAGGTCCGAGGGCACCTGGCCGACGTAGAGGCCATACTCAACTTCAGGCCACTGACACTGCTGAGTAGCGATCCCAGCGATGGAGAGTCGCTAACCCCAGGCCATTTCCTAAAAAGGCAGCCGCTTCATTCGATACCGCAAGAATTCGAGCAGGACACGCGAAGCAGAGAAACTTCATTTTCTCACTGGTGGCAGCTGTTGTGCAGTTTCAAACAGCGCTATTGGCAAGCGTGGTCGAGGGACAATGTCCACAGTCTGCAGCAGCGAGGCAAGTGAAAGGAGGTGCACGACGACGTCCGGATTGGGAACCTCGTCGTGGTTCACAAGTCAACACACCTCCACAACGGTGGGCAACAGGCAGGGTCTTGGAGGTAACCCCAGGAGGCGATGGACGCGTCAGGGTCTTCAAACTTCCAAACATCAGGGAAAGAGCTTGATTCAACGGACAATGTAAATAGTTTAGACTGGGGCTTTAAAATTCCGTCAGCACAGTTTTTAAGTACACAGCCAGGTTCTCCATCCGAACCAGGTGAAAAAACAGATTTAGTAGCCTTTAAATTACATAAAAGCGAATTATCGGTGATGACTGGTGTAAAATTACAATTAAAGGAATTTAAATGATAATGGTAGGGTGAGTCACATTTATACTCGTGCATACTATAAGTCGTTTAGGAAAAATCAAGTTAAGAATTCAAGACATAATAAAAAGTTGTGATTGCACTATCCATATCGCTACACATGAACAGCCGGGACCAGTCAGTCTGGGATAACAGTACATTTAACTTGTTAAAGTCGGCTTTCAGAAACTGACGAGATCGCCTAGTAGATTTACTACTAGTGCGGGTCACCCGGGCAGGTAAATCAATCAACCCTTCCAAAGTCGGGTGATAAGGATCTTCAGGATTCGATACGGGTTTGGTGCGGAAAATAAAAAAACAGGATGGATCCAAAACATAAATCAAATCAAGCATTCTATTTAAAGAGTTTGGAATAGGATTGATCTGAAGCAATTGAATTCCAAACAGATCGTCAAGAAAATCGCGCTGAGTAGTGGGGCTCAGCACTGCAGAGTCGGGACATGAAATCCATGTAGTACTTGCAATATTAAAATCGCCAAGAACTACAAGAAAGTCATGATCGGATAACATAGAGGAAACTGATTTAACAGAAAAGTGTAACGAATAAAGAGAAGAGTCAGAAGAAGGAGGAATATAGGAGCAAGTAATGAAAACTCAAATGTTATTTAGGCATAACTTAATAGCAACAAATTCAATATCCAAAGAGCCATCGATTGTTACTTCTTTCGAGGATAAGTTAACATCGACGGCAATAAGCACACCACCGCCTCGGCGGAATGTACGATCTTTTCTGTAGATAGCGAATTTATTGGAAAAGATTTCAGAGTCAAGAATATCGGGCCTTAACCGGAGACCGATTTTTTTTCTTAGCTGTCTTAGGTCTTTAAACTCCTTATCTAAAGCTGCGAAACTATGGGACATAGATTTAAATCTGCCAAAAAGGTCTCCAAAGCCTTTTTTAGTGTATCGCATGAAGCTCATAATGTCTCTTTCGACATCCCTTATGTTTACTTACGACAATAACAATTGTACTGCACAAAACCAAAAACAAAGTATGCGCGAGCTCGACGACAGAAAACAAGAAAAACGGAATTACCGGCCAACACCAAAAATAAGATAAGACGGGAGCGTAAATATAGAAGAGAGCACGAAGAGAGCACAAAGATAGAGCCGAACGGCGTAAAATTACAAGAACAATTACACAGCGACAAAAAACGAAGAATTAAATAATCAGAATTTTTTGCTGTGGAATTGTTGTTGCTGTGAAAACAAAATTATTTAAATTGGCTTTAAAGTTTATTAAAACAATGTGAATCAACACAACCGATGTAGTACACAATGTTGCAAAGGAATTAAGCCAGAAATATGATGCAAATTAGAGCGTTTAAACGATTAAAACTTGAAAAGAGATAGAAGCGATGTAAAACACGTCCGTCAGCGAAAGCGAATCGAAACGAAAAACTGGCATTGCGTTTATGAAGTCACTGAGATATTCGCCAAAAACATCGAATTTTTCCAAGGTTTGCCAAGTTTTTGGTTCATTGTGGGCAAATGGGGCGTGGCATAAAAAAACATACAGGCAGACAGATAGACGGACATTCGGACATGGCTATATCAACTCGACTTTTGATGCTGATCGAGAATAAATATACTTTATGAAGTCTGCCATGCTTCCTTCTGCCTGGTACATACTTTTCACATGCCCAAAATACTCTCAAAGAGAGTATAATAAATTACAGATGTGAAAGAATCCATAACACCGCCGTGTAAGAACGTGAAGTAAATAAAGAAAAAAAAGACCGCAAAATAAATAAAGTGACGCATTACGCACCGGCGACTACCAACACCGATATCTGGTGAGCGCTTTACGTGGGTGTGTTCTAACATTACACCCAGTGAAAAAAAATTTTTTTTTGGAATTTGTACTTTTTTGATTTTAAATCTTAATGTATTCGTAATTTTTTAATTTTTTTATGTTTATTTATCAGTTTTAAATTATACTTTATACATATTATATTTATTTCTGCACCAGTGGCATAAATTCTATCAAAATTCCCAGGGTATCAGAAGGCTATGCATCTCTGGATGGACAGATACTAATTTCATATTAGGGTGGTAGCTACACGCCATTTGCGATGCTTCTCAGAAGATGTATATAGCATGTCTGTATGTGCGGGTCCGGCATCAAGACTACGTCAGTGTCCATCTCTTAACGGATATGACCCAAGTGGCACCGTTTGATAACCCGACTAGAGCTGTGAGTTGCGTTCCATTTCCGTACTGAATTTACCTTAGTACTGGCTTCTTTTAACAAGCCTTTTTGATGCCAGTCCACGTTCGTTGCTATCCGAGCCTCCAAGAGCGCCAGCGTAGACAATTGGTTTAGTCGGTTTGGTCGCGGATTTTGCGATTACCGATTTAGCGCCCAGCCTATTATGGTGCCACGTGCCAGAATGTCTCCTGCAAGCACCCGGGGTTTGGCCGGCTTCTCCGTGCGATGTTCCACATACACAACTTCAGCATCGCGTCCACTGTTTCTTGGATTATGGTAGAGTTCTGAGGTTCACCGCTGATAGTTTCATCGGTTTGTTTATCCACACATATTCACGCCTGTCACGCTAACTTACCAAGGACCAGTTGCTAACCGCAGAACGGTCCTTGTGCGGCTCGTTTAGAATCCACCCAATCCTTTTCCCCTACCACGCCCGTAATGTATGTAACAGGGAGAAGGTATAAAGTATATATATTCTTGATCAGCATCAAAAGCCGAGTCGATATAGCCATGTCCGTCTGTCCGTCCGTCTGTCTGTTTATATGTCTGTATGAACAAAAGGGTCTTTGAGACTACAATAGCTAGAAAGATAAATGAAATTTACAATACCCAAGCAGTACAAATTTGTTTTTGTTTTTGACACGCCCTTTTAGGGCCTTCTATCTTCATATAAAGGTAAATGTACAGGTAAAACTAGAATGTTTTAGTATAAAAAACTGTTTTGTTAGAACACATTTGCCAATAATACCACATCTTATTGCTCTCATAGAAACGATCGGTTGAAAATGTGCTCTAAACATGAATTTGTTTGAAAATGATCTGTGTTTGCCAAGCTATCTTATCCATCAGTTATCCATCAAGTGAGTAACGGTTATCCTAAAGTCGCTAGGCGACTATAGCATTATTTCTTGTTTTTTGATGCAAAGCCCCATTCGCCTACAATGAGACTACCAGACACCTTGAAAAAATTCGATGTTTTCGGCGAATATCTGAGTAACTATGGGACGTAGGATGGTACGGAGGTACCTACTGACTGCATAAATGTCATTAAACGTTTTGGAATGCCACGCACCCTTTTTCCACAAAAAATAAAAAAAAATTTTGAGCTAAAATGCGGTTTTAAAGGCATTTGTTCATATCGAACAGTATTGTAATTTTTAATTCGTTTGCAGACTTATTATATTAAACTATTCGGAAAATTGCATAAAACGTAACAATATTCATAATTGAACGCAATGTCAATACATGTGTGCAAGTGCGACAGAAACATACAAACATATGTTCGAACGTTTTCGCTGCCTGTGTGGGGGCAGCGCTGCCTGCAAATGTATGTGCAAACTCAAATATATATGTATGTTCGATTATGCTAAGTTTTTTTTTTTGTTCCATCATGTTCTAATACAAGTATTATTATTACCAATTTTTTTTAACATGTTCTAATTCAAGTATTATCCATTGTTATTTAATCGGAAATAAAATGCAGAGAGTATAATGCGGTTGGGCGTGCTCGACTTTCTTGCTTTCTTTTTACCTTTTTTATGTTTTTTGTGTTCTTATACTACAGGGATTTTGTGAAGCGTTATTCTTTTTAATTATTGAAATGTGACTTTATGCATTCAATAATCTCTATCAATTTTATATATCCGACATGTGAAACATTTTTCCAGATTGTGTTTTTACGGTGAACTTCTTATTTTCCTGGCTATGTTGGAGCAACCCTCGAAATTCTTCTTGCATTTGTTGTTTAATTAACAAATGACAATTATAATTAATCCGGGATCGAAAAAAATGTCGACTGGCTTGCGACCCGTTACTGAGTGGACTTAGTTCTTGACCCTTATATATCTCGAGGAACATCGAGTGAAATTTTCTACCTGCCAATTAACCTCACATTTTTCCGTCGGGGTATGTATCAATCTGACGTACCTCGGTCAATCTTTTAAGTAGTTGAAGTCTTGGATTCAATCGGAAAGAGCTTTGCAAATTTAGAAAATTTGTCTATACAACTCAAAAACTTTAGCTTATCTAGCATGAATAGATCACCATGTAAAATTTCGGGAATTAGAGTCGGTTGTAGTTCCGGTTTATTCAAGTATCTTTCATATTTGTTTGTTTTGCAGGCTTTGCAAGAAGAGGCTTGTGCTGCTTTTATACGGCTTGTTATTTTAGCGAAATAAAACTGATCGGGGACTTGGGGTATAATTTCCTTAGGTTTTCTGTGCGCTCTATGGTGTCCATCACCTACTATCGTGGAAATTTCCTCGTTATCATTCAGATCCACAGCAATTCGTTGGGTTATACGGACTTCAAGCAACAAAGTTGTAATAACTGCAAGTACTTCTGCATTGAGTTATCGGTATTAGACTGATTTCGGTAGACAATAAGGGGAACCTCGACACACAGACCTAAGTCAGATGCGTTGTAGAGGGCGCTGTGGACCTATGGCATTGAATCCGAACTATGTTCCGATGCCGTTGTTACCTTTGAACCTAGGTGATTAAGGCAACGTTAAAGGTTTGTAATCCGTGCATATCTTAATGGATTTCGCACCGTAGAGGTAAGAGCGGATGTTATCTTGTGTCCAGACTATTGCAAGCATTTCTGTCTCATGTGTGCCGTTATTTTCTTTCATTTGATTTAACCAACGGGAGATATCCGCAATTGTTTGTCTTTGCTACCGTTTTTCTGTGAGGGTACAGCACCAATGGCCTAGTTAGAACCATCTGTGGTTAAAAAAGGGTTTACCGAAATCAGAAAATGCTAAGAGTTCCGATGACGAAAAAATATTTTTCAGGTCTCCGAGGTTATAAATATCCGAAAAGGATTAATAAAATTTTTTTTACCTCAAGCGCTCTAAAATAGTAGAGGCGGAGAATTATTTTTTTGAAAAATTAAAATAAAAGGAGTGTTTGTTTGCATTCGAGATGTAAATCGACGGGCAAAAATTAAAGCGTTTCCGAGGCCTACATCAGAAAGTGAAGATGAGAATATTAACGATTCAAGCAGATAAGGAGCAGCAAGTATCAACGATCGGACGGAGGATTTACAACCCCAAGAGCCAAAAACAACGTCCGCCACAAAAGCAGCAATAGCGGCGACACAGCGTTATACAGCACCGGCCCAGCGTCAACATCAACAGCAGCAGAGTCAACATAAGCAGCGTCCACAGAAGCAGCAACAGCAACGACAACAATAAAATGTGGTTAACATGGTTTAAATGTAATTTAGTTTTAATTGAGTAACCGCCGTTTCTGTGGACCATGGCAGAATGTTCAAGCACGAACATATTATATTAGCAGAAATTAACAACGCGGCGATTATTTTAAGAAACGATGTAAACCCTACATTTCTAATCTAAGATTATATAGATAGACAAATATAATCTTAGATTAGAAATGCTTGAAATGCCGACCCGTTCCCATGCTTGGCAACGAAGCCGGAGATAAAAATACGTCTAAATATGAAACCACTGCGCTGTAATTATGTAGCTATATAAGTCCTAGGATTTTAAGAAATAAAGTTAGTTCGACACTATGAATTGACTGGTTGTTTTTAAAGTCAACCCCTGGGCCATCTTTAAGCCAAAACATTCCATGGATATAAGAGGAACCCCTTTGTTGAAATTACACACGCCAATAATACCTAGTCACAAAATTGGAGCTGAAAACTTCCCCTGGCTTTTTCATAAGCCTCAAAACCTCACAACACCTACATACATATAGTCAAAGTATCTAGCATAAGTAACACGGTCTATTCTAATTAGTTGGGCTTTTTCCCTAAAGTCTAAGTTTGAAGCTATTTATTCATTTATATCAATCCTATCCACATTTCTCTTAATTAACTCTATCCACCTATGTAGTTTCAGCCGCTGATAAAGTTATGAAGAAAGTCGAAACTGACTTATCATGGCCAGGACCTTTTTCTTTTCTTCTTCGCAATGACCAGGAAATGGCCGAATATCCCTAAGCACAATATATCCCTCATCATGACTAATTAAATTGTCTATCAGCTCTTCATTGAGGACATTGCCAGCTGTAACTGCACTGGACAACTATTTCCTATAGCTCACATAGGCCAAATCGGCCGAAAATAACGCTTTAGTGCGTTTTGTTTTGATTCATCTATAAATACCAGTGTTGCCAAATCAGCTTTTTTCCCGTCAAATCTAGCTTTTTTGAAAGTCAAATTGCGGGAAAAATTCTAAAACAGCGGGCAGCGGGAATTCTGGCTTTTTATAATATAAATTGCTTTTTTTCCGCTTTTTTGTCTACTGAACAATCTATCACTTTTTTCGGTTTATCTAGTGTTGAGTTGTTCATTGTGGAACAACAATAGTTCAGTACTGATGATGATTAAACTAATTCGTTCAATTGAACTTGCAAACTTGTAAAGACACCACTAAGTTTTGGGTGAAAGTGCTTGCTTATAAGGATTCGGGGGGAATGGCAAATTCAAGGAGTTGGTCACTTTCGCAACGCCATTGTTTTCGTTGTTGTTATCCACCGCAGAAGTGAAACGCATTTTCAGCCAAGTCAACATCGTGAAAAAAAAGCAGCGCAATAAAATGAATGTTGGCATGCTAAACTCAATTTTAAGCGTCAGGTGAAATATATAAAAAAAATTAATATTTAATAGTTAATAAAAAAAATGTATTTATTTGCTAAAAAAAATATTTACACATGATAGGACCAATGAAAACTTACGACGAGCACATAAATTGCTGTGAAATGGAAGATATAACAAATAATTTATAAAAAACAACACTTAAAAGAAGGCCTAAGACATCAGCTTTTTTCCAGCTTTTTTCCTCAAATTTTCAGCTTTTTTTCTTGTAACTTCCCACTAAAAACAGCTTTTTTTGCTCAACAAAAGTTGGCAACACTGATAAATACCAGTTCTTTAGTTCATTTGAGCGGTTCATTGCCGATAAATTTATAATATGCTTAAGCTATGTTAATAAAATAATCGATTAGTGATTTTGATCAGCTGTACCGTTCGAGTTGCGTTTAATATTTCAATTGGATTTCTGATTTCTCTTATAATTAAAGTGCTTCAACTTAAGGTGCTAGATCATGTTTGCTGTGTTGTTGGCACATTTCAACACCTTGAAGCATAGTCGACTTTTGACTTTATTTTTATATTTTTTTGAGAAATGTTTTTTCAAACTTCACTACGTCTTGGAGGCATATTTAAATAATTTCTTATTTTCTTTCAAAAGCAGTATCACTCGATGCACGCTTCAGGCTAATTTCACGATTCGTAGAAACGCCAATAGCGATGTATAATTTCATTCAATTAATTTTTAAATAATAGATTATTAATTGAATGAATGGTGACCAAATAACCGATACAATTAAATCGATCTTTTAAAGATAATAATCGATTATTTGTAACCTTTCGATACATTCCTAAGCACGACGGAAGGACGGCACGACGACAGGACAGGGAATCTTACGGTCGGGTGAGCCCGTTTGCATTTTGATTCTTGTTGTCTGCTTCCATTTGGGTAAAAGGGCTGTTGAATCTGAATTGAATGCTTGTCATTTTTGCATCGGATCGTTACTGGCGATGAAAAGTGGATTTATTTTGTTAATCCAAGGCGTAAGAAATCGTATGTAGGCCCTGGCCAACCAACACAATCGACCCCAAGACCAAATCGCTTTGGAAAAAAAATCGGCGTGGTGTAATCTGCTAAGAACGCACAGAATATGAAACTAGGCATGACAAATTTATTTTTCCCACACCGAATAAAACAGACTCGGTAATTAGTTGAGTCGTACCTCTGGCAACCGCTACCAAACCCGCTTACTCACCAGACTTGGCTCCATCCGACTTCCACTCATTTGCATCGATGGGGTACGCACTTAGCCAACAGAGCTTCACTTACGAAAATGTTGGGAAATGGCTCGATAAGTGGTTTGCATCAAAAAAGAGGTGGTAGCTGGCGAGGACGCTTATTTTGAATAAAATATTTATGTATTACCATTCTCTTCATTCACTCTATTCATAGACATGGTATGTGCTTCCTGACCATGTACTACCTGTGCGCAGTGGTTCCGCCCACAGGCCAAAAATCAGAAAATCGATCGCAAAATAATATGACAAAGTGCATTTAAATTGTCTATAAAATGCTTAAACTTCTTGATGGCAAACCAGGTTTTTCCGGAAATTTACGGGACTTTCTAAAAATACCATTCAAAGCTTGAACACGTGTTCATTGTCTCTTGCAGCTATTCTGAAATCTTAAAAATAACCCAATTTTTCTATGCAATTCCTTCGTACTGGTCGACCGTCCCGGAATGCCCTTAAGCCCAAGTGGTCACCCTATATTAAATATACTAAGGTTTGGTTTGCAGGGGGGATGGGGAAGAGAACACAAGGTAAAACTACTGACTGCGTCCAACTTGGTGGGCGCCAGTGTGATCCTTATTCCTTCACTCTTCAAGTCGACACACTACCTCCACGTGGTTCCCCCTGAATTGTAACTCAGGATCCTAATCCTTACATTAGGTTGGTGCTGCGCACAACATGAGAGTTCGTAGTACTGGATTTCGTCATCTCGACATCCATAAGGCATCCTGGCTCTCCCCAGATCGTCTGACTAGCAATCAGATTGATCATGTTGTGATCGATGCAAGGCACGCGTCTAGCATCCAAGATGTGAGATCCTGTCGGGGTCCCAACATCGACTCCGACCACTACCTAGTTGTGGCTAAGGTTCGCGCACGGCTATGTGTTGCGAAAGTCCCATATCGAGGTATGACAAGGAAGCTTGACATCGGAAAGTTGCAGTCACAACAGCATAAGGATGCCTTCTCCACTCGACTCTCATGCCGACTAGCAGAACTCTCTCCAACGCCCATAAATACCACTGATATGTGGTCGCACATATCGAACGCCATAACCACTTCTGCTGTGGAAACTCTGGGAGTCCAGCGACCTCCGAAAAGGAATCCATGGTATGACCAGGAGTGTCGAGAAGCGACTGCTGCAAAGGACGCCGCCTACAGAAGAACGCTGCAAGCAGGAGCCACTCGAGCGGTAGTACATATTTATAGGTCGCGGAGACGAGATGAGAAGCGCCTGACGAATTTGATCCACTAACCCCAATCAGAGATGATGGTTTTATGTTCCCATCCCTAGCGTTAAGGAGGTCGAAGTCGCAATGCACCGACTTAAAAACAATAAAGCCGCTTTAGCTGATGGGCTACCGGCTGAATTGTTTAAGGCCGGAGGCGATGAGTTGGTAGGGTGCATGCACCAGCTCATCAGCAGCGTATGGCTATGGGAAAGCATGCCCGTTGATTGGAACCTCAGTATAATCTGCCCCATCCTGAAGAAGGGTGATGCTACACAGCGCACCAATTACCGTGGCATTAGCCTTCTTCCCGTCGACCAGATCTTTACACTACTCCAGATCTTGGAGAAAGCGCACGAGAACCAAATCGACACCTACCACCTGTTTGTCGATTTTAAAGCTGCCTTCGATAGCCCACAGCGAGATCGCCTATACGCTACCCTGTCTGACCTTGGTATACCTGCAAAGCTTATACGGCTTTGTAGAATGACATTGAGCAACACAATCAGCTCTGTCAAGGTAGGAAATGACCATTCCGAAACCTTCGTTACCAAGCGGGGTCTCAGACAGGGGCGACTCGCTGTCATGTTTGCTCTGATGGAGAGTATAATAAGGAAAGCTGGAGTGCATCGGACGGGCACAATACTGGGAAACAAATGAGTCCAGCTCCTTAGTTACGCCTAAGATATTGATATTATTGGTCGTACCAAGCGTGATGTTACTGCAGCTTTTGGAGCTATTCAAATGGAATCAGCAAGAGTTGGACTTGGAGTGAACATGGGCAAAACGAAGTTTATGGTGTGCAGTAGCAGAGAGTCGAGTCGTCTTGACTCTCAGCTTACTGCTGGCGACTTTAACTTCGAGTCTGTCAAGGAATTTGTCTACTTGGGAACTGCAGTGACCAATAACAATGATGTCAGCCTGGAGATCATGCGGAGGATCACACTTGCCAACAGGTGCTACTTTGGGCTCAGTAGGCATTTTAATAATAGAGCCCACTCTCGGAAGACAAAGGTTGCACTATACAAAACGCTCATCACTCCAGTGTTGCTGTATGGTGCGGAAGCCTGGACAATGACGCAGTCAGATGCAGCTGCTCTTGGTGTCTTCGAGAGAAATATTCTGCGCAAGATCTTCGAACCAATTTGCGTTGGCGGTATCTATCGCATCAGGTGGAACGGTGAGCTGTACGAGTTATACGGTGATGTGGACATGGTCAAGCGAGTTAACATTCAGCGCCTTCGCTGGCTAGGCCACATTACCCGTATGGAGGAAACAACTCCAGCTCGCTCTGTTTTTGATGCGGTAGTTCGCGGACAATGGAGGAGAGGAAGGCCACGCGCACGTTGAAAGGACCAGATGGATGCCCTCCTAGCAGCACTTGGTGTTACCAACTGGCGAAGTCGCGCACAAGACAGAGACGCGTGGAGGCAAATCGTGCATCAGGCTGAGCCCCATTACGGTTGTTATGGAAAATTATTATTATTAAGGTTTGGTTTGCAAAGGTAAGTTTTACCCAGCAGAAGTAATTCCCGTTAAATATTGTTAAGTTGCTTTATATGCGTTTTTCGTTCATTTGTTTTTGCCAGAGATGGAGGCAGGGGATCGTCCATTGAGCTCAGAAATTACTGGAATTTATGAAAGATTAATTCATAAAGGTGAAACTTTATTGCAATCCATCGCATTCAGATATAATATCAATGCAAAGAAATTTAAAAACTACACAGCGAAAGATTTAATAACTGCATATCCATGGTGTTATCTACCGGCGACCGTTCATAAGTTGTTAATCCATAGTTCTGCTGTGATAGAGCATGTATTAGTGTCGGAAAATTGCACGTACTGTATTAAATACAGGTTTAAAAAAATTTAATTCTAAGATCAGATCCATAAATAACAGAATAAAGACCTAAAACACAAAAGTCAACTCAATTAAAATCTGTTTTATTTTATTGGACGATACCTTTTTTTTTTGTTTTCAATTTCATTTTTAATTTATTACTTTTGATTTCCTAATTTGCATTTTGTTATACATATATCTTTTTAGTTTTGATAAATGAAAAAATATGTTTTTGTTGTACAATTTCTTGTATGAAAGCATTTTAAGATAGAGTTTTAATTTATTTTACGCTATGGAAGCTTTTAATATATATTAATTATATTTCTGTTTAATATACCAGGACTGTAAGTTTTAGTTTGCCGGTTTTTTCCTTGTAGGATTTCTATTGACTTTAAGCTCCAAAAATATCTAAATCTCTTGCTATCAAAATAATAGTATCAGTTTTTTATCTCAACGAAATGTCTAGTATCATTCCAGACCTTTATCTGAATTCGTTGCTTTTTGATTTTGATTTGAAAATCAATTAATATCGTGGAGCAGCGAGAAGGCTTGCAGGTGTTATTGGATGAAGAACCCAATCACATTGGGTTGGAGAAGCTATGGAAAGTCCAGAAGTATTGAAAATGGGTGCCACACGCATTTGACGACAGTAAAATGAAGCATTGAAAATGTGTCTCATTCCGCTAGAACCGTAATGGACACATTAAAAACACTTAATTGGGATATATAATGGCACTCGCCTTGCGGCTCATGTGGGTTGGTGCTCCTTGGGTACAAACAACCATTTAACCTAACCTAACTTATTCTCAAGACCTTGCCCCGTCCGATTAACACATTTTGGGATTCCACTGAAAATATTGTGTTTTTTACGAAAAAAAACCAACAAACTTCAACTTACACACCAGGTACTCCTCCGACTCCTGATATATTTTGTGAATTTGGTTAAAAACAAGTAAGAAAGGCTATCTTTGGCATGCCAAAGATCTGACACCCTTGCAGATTAATTTTATACTTACTGTTTCTATGGCAGCTATATAATATAGTGGTCAGATTGGGATGAAATTTTGTTTGCTGGTATTAGTTTGTACCAAATGCATTTTTCCAAATTTGGTTGAGTTTGATAAAGAAATACAGAAGTTTTATACTCTCTGTAAGAGTATATTGGGTTTGTGCAAAGTATGCAACAGGCAGAAGGAGGCGTGGCAGACCCCATAAAGTATATATATTCTTGATCAGCATCACAAGCGGAGTCGATATAGCCATGTCCGTCTGTCCGTATGAACAAACAGATTTCAGAGATGGTAAGAGCTACAAGTTCGAGCTTGGTGTCAAACGATCACATATTTAGTCAGTCAATACAAGAATCTTTTTTTTTTCGATGCCACGCACCATTCGCCCACAATAAGCAAAAAACTGGACACACCTCGGAAAAAATTGGTGTTTTCGGCAAATATCTCAGTAACTATGGCACCTAGGATCACCAATTCTGGAACGGGAGGTTCGTAGCGACGGCATAGTTGCATTGCCATTTAAAATTTTGGACTGCCACGCCCACTTTTCCCACATTTGATAAAAAAGGCTGGAACCTTCAATGCCTGGTTTGGCGAACTTGTTCGTATCGTACAGTATTATAATTATATAATTCGTGTGGAGACTAACTATATTAAACTATACTGAAAGGCGCATTAACATCGGACTATAAACAAGAAAACTAGAAGCGTTACAATATTGATAATTGAACGCAATATCAACCCATAGGTGCAAGCGAGATAGAAACACACAAGCACATGTTCGAACGTTTTCGCTGCCTGTGTGTTGGCAGCGCTGCCCGCGGTCGCTGGCTGCGCCGAATACACACATACATACATACATATTTGCATCATATACATATTGCCAAACGTATGTGTATTCGAATACAAACAAACAGATGTGTGTTTGATTATGCTTAGATTGTTTTTGTTTCAACGTGTTTTAATGCAAGTAATTCACATTGTAATATCTCGATACCGATTTTAATAATTTAATCGGGGCAAATGCAGAGAGTATTATACGGTCGGGCGCGCTCGACTGTACTTTTCTTTCTTGTTTTACTTCTTTTCGTTTGGGTATTTCATGAAAAGATATTTTTTTACTCGCTCATATTTTTACCTACTCATGTTTTTACTTACTTAAATGGAATTAATAAATAATAGTTTAAGTAAGAAGTAAAGCAAATTGCTTATGTAAATTGTTTTCATCAACATTTTACATAAATTTGTAGATTTAAATATTCAACACGTTAAGAATCGAGGTGAGCAATAGATTACGGCTTGGTTATGGTACACCTGATTTATTATTTGTTGCTTGAATATTCTAAGTCACAATTTGTAATGAAGTAACCTTTTATCTAAAAAATTTAACTCTCAAAATGCATATTGTAAAAATGTTGGCTATTTGGTTTTGTGGGCAAACCCCGAAAACTGCAATTTGCTACCTGTTGTTACATGCATTTTCCCTTTTTATCATCTTACGCGCGCTGTTCAATTTCACGACGTCAAACCGTCGATCAAGTACACACAAATTATGAGTATTTTAAATACTCTGTATTTGCCTGCAAATTCATTTTTTGATGCTTCAAAAGCGCACAAGCGATACTCATTTCAAAAAGAGTATTGACGAAACTCGTATTTCGGGTACGAGTAATTTCGTTTCAAGTAAAAAATATCCGATCACATTTTTACTCTACATTTTTGTGTATAAGTAAGACCGGCACCGCATTTTCTGTGTGTATGACTCGAGTACAAACAAGAAAGAATGCTACGGTCGCCTCGCGACTTTAGGATACCCGTTACTGAGATTCAATTTGTTATTAACAATGGTGATGGATATAATAGCTAGGCAAACACAGAACATTTTCATAAAAATTCATGTTTAGAGCATATTTTCGACCGATCGTTCCTATGGAAGCTATACGATATAGTTGTCCGATTTGTATCAAACTTGGTCAGTATAAGTTAACACATAGTACTTAATATAGAATATTAAGCAACCCTCGCTATAGAGGGATTTGTAAGTTAAGGAGCAGCCCTCGCAATAGCGACACTGCATACTTTGTATCAGCGCGCTATAGATGCAATGGTCAGCAGCGGTAACCGGACACTTTTGTTTTGCTGCAAGAGTTTCCGTTATTGCCAAAGATTGCTGAGTCGGCTTGCCGACCATGACATTGTGTTGTGATGCGAGTTTTGGCTTATGTTAAATGAAATATAATTTGTATTAAGAAATCAGTTTTGAATACAGCGCTCTTCCAGTAAGTCGCTTAAATAAATATTCACTCCGGCACTTGGCCGTTAAATAATTTGTTTCATTGTCTGAGCCCGAGGCCAGCAATAGGAGGCTCAGTCGCCTCCCAACCTAATCATCATTCCTTGGAGAAACAAGGAAAACAATTAATTGGCGCCCAACTAGTGGTCGAACTCCACTATCAACAATTAAAACAGCAGCACAGGAGCTGCAACAACCAACAACAAGTAAAACAGCAGCACAGGAGCTGCAACAACCAACAACAAGTAAAACAGCAGCACAGGAGCTGCAACAACCAACAACAAGTAAAACAGCAGCACAGGAGCTGCAACAACTATCAATAATTAAGACAGTAGCGCGGAAGCTGCAGCAACAAACAACAGACAGCAGCGCGGGAGCTGCAAGTTTATTAAGAGAATTTTTTTGCTAGTTAAATCATGTAAGTGGATACTCTAGCCAAAATTTTTTTTTAAGTTCATTTTGTAAAAAATTAATTAGTAATAGTGAGCATTTCATGTTGCAACAGATAGTGTAAAAATTTCTTTCGTTTAATAATAATCAGAACCAAGTGAGAAAGACTGCGTTGAGAATTATAGTTTACTTTGTGTTGCTTTCTGTGTGTCTAAAATTGTGCATACAGTTCTCGTGGCACAGAGCTGCGACGTAATTCGACCCATCTTTTGACGGCCAGTTTCATTTTTCGTGGCCACTGGCCTGCGTATGTCACGCTTCAACCCATATAGAAACCCTCGCAAGCAGTCTAGTGACTCAGATTCCGACTGTGACACGCGGATCAGAGTCCCGGCTACAAGACTTCTCCCAGCAGATTCCCCACCATCAGGTAAAATGGATCCAGATCAGCTTAGGGAAATAGTAAGGACGGCTATCAGCAATGGTTTAGCCGAACAGGCCTCTGCAAACCAGAATAGGGAGCATGCATTGACTCAAAGAATTAATGAGTTAGCTGAGCAAATAGCAGCAGCAAACGTTTCCGCCCCACAAGTAGTAGCGTATGCTGCTATAGAAATTAGAATCGACATTCACTGTGACGAGCGGCTAGACGCCGTCAAGTGCTTACCTGAGTTTGCAGGTGTACAAGAATCTTATGTATCTTGGAGGCAGGCAGCATTAGCAGCTTACGAGATTTTCAGACCACATAATGGCAGTTCTCGTCATTATCAGGCTGTTATCATTATAAGAAGCAAAATAAGGGGCCCCGCAGACGTGGTGCTGGCCTCATTTGGTACTGTATTGAATTTTGATGCGATAATAAATCGCCTTGATTTCACATACAGTGACAAGAGACCAATTCATGTCATTGAACAGGAATTAGGTACCTTAAGCCAAGGTGGCCTGTCCCTGCTTCAATATTACGATGAGGTAGAGAAGAAACTCACACTTCTCACTAACAAAGTTAACATGTCATATGAGCCGGCCTTAGCAAAGGGCTTATGTGAAAAATTCCGCGACGATGCGTTGCGCGTGTTCATATCGGGTCTCAAGCGCAGTCTTACAGATGTGCTCTTTGCAGCAAAGCCCAGAGATTTGCCTTCAGCGCTAGCTCTCGCGCAAGAAGTCGAGTCAAATCATGAAAGGTACGCATTCGCGGCTAATTTCGCAAGAAGTCTAGAAGACAAAGAGCGCAAGCCGAAACACAAGCTAGCGGTACAAAGAATCCGCACTTTAGTAAGCAAAGCAGGGCCCCAGTTCAGACTGACCAACGAAGCAGCAGGCAGCACAATAATAATGGCGCACCGGTGCCCATGGAGGTCGATCCTTCCTTCTCGAGGGTTTTGCAGCCCACTCAGGCCCCTGCTTACGCGAATAGGAAGCACCCAGCATCTGACCGCACAGGCGGTCAGAGAAATCAGCAAAGGTTGAATCACGTCACGCAAGACGCGGGACAGGGGGCAGAGGCGTATGCTGGTGCCGCCTCCAGCGCAGCGGCACAGATCAATGACGATGCTAGCTATGACTCTGATGCCCTCAATTTTTTAGGAGCAAATCCCTGCTACCCGTCATCAGACGAAGAGTAGCAGGGACTCACATGCGATTCCTCATAGACACGGGCGCGGCCAAGAATTTCATTCGGCCACATGAAGGGTTGAAAGGCGTCCGCTCGGTAGAGTCCCCCTTCAAAATTCACTCCATTCACGGCGAGACACAAATTACACACAAATGCTTTGTTTCAATGTTTGGGTTAAAGGCAACTTTTTTTATTCTGCCGGACTTGTCAACTTTTGATGGGATTGTAGGCCTTGACCTGTTAAAGCAGGCAGCTGTTTCGCTTTGTCTAGCTTCAGGACAACTTAAGTGGGGCACGGAGGTCGAACAAATCACCTTCCACACGTGCAAAAATGTAAATTTCACAAATGTAGACTGTGCAGAGGCATCCCCATTAGCTAGAAATTCCTTTTTGAAAATGCTAAAGACCAGACAAAAAGCCTTTGCAGACCCAGACGAGGCGTTGCCGTATAACACATCAGTCGTGGCTACCATTAGGACCACAGATGAGCAACCGATCTATGCCAAGCTTTACCCATATCCAATGGGAGCAGCTGATTTCGTTAATAAAGAAATCAAAGATCTGCTAAAGAATGATATAATGCAAAAGTCCGTCTCTCCCTACAATAACCCAATATGGGTAGTAGACAAGAAGGGCCCTTCTGAAGCGGGCAATAGGAAAATGAAGTTGGTAATGGACTTTCGTAAACTTAACGAAAGAACCGTGCCTGACAATTACCCTATGCCAAATATATCAATGATATTGGGGAATTTGGGGAGAGCCAAATTCTTTTCAACATTAGACCTCAAGTCTGGTTATCACCAGATCATACTCGCTGAACGCGACCGTGACAAAACCTCTTTCTCTGTAAACGGGGGGAAATACGAGTTCAAAAGACTCCCCTTTGGATTAAAGAATGCAGCAAGCATCTTCCAAAGAACCATCGACGACATACTGCGAGAGCAAATTGGCAAATTTTGCTATGTTTATGTCGATGACGTAATCATCTTTTCAGAAGATGAGGAATCCCACGTTAAACACGTGGATTGGGTCCTAAAAAGCTTACACGAAGCAAACATGAGGGTCTCCGTCTTGGTTTCATAGTCACCAGCACTGGCGCCACCACGGATCCTGAAAAGGTTAGGGCAATACAGGAGTATCCAGAACCTAAAACACTGTTCGAGGTCAGATCATTTCTAGGCCTCGCAAACTATTACAGATGTTTCATTAGGGACTTCGCCGCAATAGCAAGACCCATTTCGAACATATTGAAGGGAGAAAATGGAACAGTCATTAAGCATAGGTCCAGAAATATAAAGGTTCAATTCTCTAAAGTGCAGCAAATGGCGTTTCAGAAGTTGCGCGATATTTTGTCATCTGAGAATGTAATGCTCAGGTACCCCGATTTTAAGAAGCCATTCGATCTAACGACCGATGCTTCGGCTCACGGCATAGGTGCAGTTTTGTGTCAAGAGGGTCGTCCTATAACAATGATTTCAAGAACATTGAAGGACAGCGAGGTTAACTATGCAACAAATAAGAGAGAGTTATTGGCCATCGTATGGTCACTTGCCAAATTAAGGCACTACTTGTATGGGGTGAAAGACATTAATATCTTCACTGACCATCAACCCCTGACCTCTGCAGTTTCGGAATCTAATCCAAATGCGAAGATTAAAAGGTGGAAAGCGCGCATTGACGAGTCTAATGCTCGTATCTTCTATAAACCTGGCAAGGACAATCTGGTTGCTGATGCCTTGTCAAGACAGCAGCTCAACGCTGTAGATGAACAAGAAATTGAGTCATGCGCAGCAACGATCCACAGTGAGGTATCTCTCACCAACACCATTGAGACAACAGACAAACCCTTGAACTGTTTTCAAAACCAAATAGTGCTAGAAGAGGCGCATTTCCCCTTAAAACGAAGTTTCATTCTTTTTGGGAATAAGAAACGCTACTTGATCAGCTATACTTGCATCGAATCGCTGCTAGACGAGCTCGAAGATGTAGTCTCACCCAAATGCGTAAATGCACTCCACTGTAATTTACACACGCATGCAATGATACAAGATACATTGGTTCGAAGATACCCAGCCACAAAGTTCTGGCACTGCAAAAATCGCGTAGTGGACATATTTGCGTTTGGAGAAAGGAGGGAAATCCTCACAAAAGAGCATAATAGGGCCCATAGGTCTGCACAGGAAAATGTTAAGCAGGTACTCTCGGAGTACTACTTTCCAAAGATGGCAAAAATAGCCAATGAAATAGTACAAAATTGCAAAACATGTGCTAGGGGTAAATACAATAGACACCCCAAAAAACAAGAGCTTGGGGAGACGCCGATCCCTTCACATGTAGGAGAGATGTTACACATAGACATTTTCTCCACTGACAGGAAATACTTTCTCACTTGCATCGACAAGTTCTCTAAGTTTGCTATTGTCCAACCAGTCCCTTCAAGAACCATTGTGGATCTGAAGCCTGCCTTAATGCAACTAATGAATTTTTTTCTCAAAGCCAAATCCATTTACTGTGACAATGAACCGTCATTGAATTCAGAGACCATCGTGACTATGCTAACAAACAACTATGGAGTCAGCATTTCAAATGCACCACTATTGCATAGCGTCTCGAATGGACAGGTTGAGCGCTTTCACACCACTCTATTAGAGCTAGCCAGATGCCTAAAGATCGATAAAGGCATAAGTGACACCGTAGAAGTCATTTTACTGGCTACAACTGAGTACAATAAGTCGATCCATTCGGTCATCGACCATAGACCAGTTGATGTGGTTCAGGCGCACCCAGATGAGCCACAAGAAAAGATACAAGAAAAGATCAGAAACGCTCAGACGACGCTCAGAGCTAGGGAGAACGCAAATCGGCAAAATAGGGTCTTCGACGTTGGTGACAAAGTTTTAGTCAAGTCCAACCGACGGCTCGGAAACAAACTCACACCTTTATGAGAAGGCCGTTGAAGCAGACCTGGGGACCGAGGTCCTCATTCGAGGAAGGGTGGTCCACAAGGACAACCTAAAGTGACTTCCTTGTTTATTACACCATTTTTTAAGCCACTAGGCATACTCGTATAAGTTAGATATAGTTTTTCAATTTACTTTTAGCCACTTGGCATAGTTTTTATAAAACATTTTTGGTGGTGGACAGACCTCTTTAAAAAAGTTGCTAAAAAGAAAGAAAACAACTTCATTTCACAGGTTTGGATCAATACTACTCCTTTTCTTATCAGTGGCTTCGGCACATGTCACCGACTACTCGCGTGCCAAGTACATTCACATCGTCGATGGCGAGATATTGATATGGGAAGAATACGCATATGTTAGGCACTCGGCAAACCTCTCAGAGTACGTGCGGATGGTGGAAGAAACGGTCAAATTAATTGACATGTTCCCGCTATCGCACATGAAAAAAATTTCTAAGTGTGGACACGGCGCACCTACAAGACCTCTTGCAGGCGTTAGGCACACACCATAGAGTCGCCAGGAGCTTAGATTTCCTAGGATCCATACTGAAGGTTGTGGCGGGTACACCCGATGC
Organism: Drosophila arawakana; assembly: GCA_018151165.1. Taxonomy (NCBI): domain Eukaryota; kingdom Metazoa; phylum Arthropoda; class Insecta; order Diptera; family Drosophilidae; genus Drosophila; species Drosophila arawakana. The sequence continues at coordinate 1,054,217 of JAECWX010000430.1, read as the reverse complement.
CGGTGATTTAGAGCAGACTAGGTTCACTGAACGGCAACTAATAAATGCCAACAATAGACAATAAAGTTCTCAAGATAGCCAAGAACTCACAACTTGACATTAGCCATTTATATGAAACACTACTGTCTTGAAACAGAATGCTGATGATGGAGTTACAAAATTTAATGCTTGCTATTACTCTCGCGAAGGCTAACATTGTTAGCCCAAACATTTTAGACCACTCAGATTTGAAATCAATTTGGCTAGAGGAACCCACCAACACTCCCATAGGAGATCTTATGTCCGTTGCTTCCGTAAAAGTTCTTCAATCCATTAACACTATTCATTTTATAATCAAATTCCCAAAGATTAAAAAAGCTTGCAGAAAAATTACGATTTATCCTGTCGTCCACAAGAACTTCATATTGCGATTGTTTGACAATGTCATAGCCGAATGCGATGGAGAAACCCACACACTGCAGAGTTGCGCCGCTTCACCTGGAGCCACATTTTGTCGTCCAGCATTAAAGAGTTCATGTGCCAAGGAGCTTCATGCAGGTGGCACGGAAACCTGGAAATAATCACCCATGTAGATGACGGAATCATCATCCTTAACGACGGGTTCGCACGGATTCGGAGACCGAGTCGCAATTAACGGGACTCTGTTTTACAATCACAACAACGCACGCAATAGAGCCGCGGGTATTGCCAATTCTCCCTTGCTGAACATCACTGCCAGCCAAGATGTCCTCAGCCTCCCTTACCTTCATCGTTTGAATGAACGTAATTTGGAGGTGATACAGCAAATCAAGAAGGACGCCGGAACTGATCAAGCTTATCGTGTGGCATTCATCATTGGAGCCATATGCTGTGCTTTAATCTGCATTGGCCTCACTCTTCGGCGGAACATCGACGCAAAGAAGTCTGCGAAGCAGATACGAGAAGTTGTCGCCGGAATTGGGTCGGCCGAGGACGGCATTATACTTGAGGGGGGAGTAGTTAACACATAGTACTTAATATAGAATATTAAGCAACCCTCGCTATTGAGGGATTTGTAAGTTAAGGAACAGCCCTCGCAATAGCGACACTGCATACTTTGTATCAGCGCGCTATAGATGCAATGGTCAGCAGCGGTAACCGGACACTTTTGTTTTGCTGCAAGAGTTTCCGTTATTGCCTAAGATTGCTGAGTCGGCTTGCCGACCATGACATTGTGTTGTGATGCGAGTTTTGGCTTATGTTAAATGAAATATAATTTGTATTAAGAAATCAGTTTTGAATACAGCGCTCTTCCAGTAAGTCGCTTAAATAAATATTCACTCCGGCACTTGGCCGTTAAATAATTTGTTTCATTGTCTGAGCCCGAGGCCAGCAATAGGAGGCTCAGTCGCCTCCCAACCTAATCATCATTCCTTGGAGAAACAAGGAAAACAATTAATTTATATATATATATATTATTGGCAGATGTATTCTGTGTGAGTTTGATTAATATAGCTTAATTAACGCAAAAGTTTTTCATACTAACTCATATTTAGAGCATATTTTCGAGCGATCGGCCCTATGGGAGCTATACGATATATTTGTCCGATTTTGATCAAACTTGGTCAGTATATATATATATTATTGGCAGATGTATTCTGTGTGAGTTTGGTTAATCTAGCTTAGTTAACGCAAACGTTTTTCATACGTATTCATATTTGGAGCGTATTTTTGACATATATATATACTGACCAAGTTTGATCCAAATCGGACTTCTATATCGTATAGCTCCCATAGAAACGATCGGTCAAAAATATGTTCTAAACATGAATTTGTATGAAAATGCTCTGTGTTTGCCAAGCTATTTTATCCATCAGCATTGTTAATAACAAATTGAAAGTGAGTAACGGGTATCCTAAAGTCGCGAGGCGACTATAGCATTCTTTCTTGTTTCTTTTTTGTTTCAATGTGCTTTAATGCAAGTACTACACATTGTAATATCTGGATACCGATTTTAATTATTTAATCGGAAAAAATGCAGAGAGTATTATACGGTCGGCCGTGCTCGACTGTACTTTTCTTTCTTGTTTCATTGCCTACCGATTGTTCCTATATATGGCAGCTATATGATCAGCGGCTGTATGATCTAATAATAATAATATAATATAATAATATCTTTTTCAGCGCACTTGTGACATTTGTATACAAACGTGGAGATTTTTTGTTTCTATATTTATTTAAAAATTAGCAATAGTATCACGAACAATTTAATTTTAGCCAGCCTGATTAATTGGCCGGGTAATACTGTTCGGCTGCGTCACCATGTTTAAATCTGTTCGAAAGCTGTTTGGTAGTCCAGAGATATCTAGCTGATGTTTGAGTACTACCATTGTGACAAGAGTCTTTAGTGTAGGTTCAAAGTCTAAGACATGCAGGTCGCTATAATCAATCAGTGTAGTTGCTGATGCTGGTGGTAACGGCGTCGTGTCAGTCCTCAACGGCAAAGTTGTATGCACGTGTTGCGTTGAGCTGCGAGGACTGGTGCCACCAAAAAGAAACATGCGTGTGTCCATCATAATGGCACACTGACGACGTCGAGCCGTTGGTGCTTGCCCATTAGCACGCACCAGATTCCAAAGCTTAGTACGAGGGTCAAATGTGTATAAATCATTAAAATGTTGATCTAACAATCCATTGTAGCCACCAAAAACAAAAATCAGTTTGTTGTGCACAAACATGCTATGGCTTCGTCGACCTACAGGCACTTTTCCTCCTGTGAAGGGACGATGCCAAACCTTGGTTTTCATATCTAAGTATACCATCTCGTGACAGTAAGTCTCTTCTTGGCTGTGGTATGGACTGTGCTTGTCACCGCGGCCACCAAAGATGTACATTCGCTCTTCTTCGTAAGTAACGGCTGCATGAAAATCACGATATGTGGGTGAAATTCCAAATGTTTGCAAGTATCGCCACTCCATAGTCTCTAAATTCAAGCTATGAACATCACTGCTGTACTCATTTATTTCGTCGACAAAACCTCCAAAAATGTACATACAACTGCCAATAATGCAAGCTGAATGACCATCACGTGCGCCTGGTAAGCAACCACTGACGGCAGGTCGTGTCCAACATGCCGTTTTCGGATCAAAACAGTAAAGAACATTGCACAGATGCTCATCATTGCGTCCTCCCCAAATGAAAATAAGCTCCTTGTACGCTACTACAGTGTGACCGTACCGTTGAAAGGGCACTAACGGATACTTAAGTCGATTTCCATCGCTGTCGCACTGCTGCGGTACCAGACTCCAACGCATCGAATGTACGTTCAACATATGAACATCAATCGGCTCATTAAAACGGTAATCGTCACCAGTACAGTAACCTCCAAAACTGTAGATGAAATCACCCATGCCAACGGCAGCATGATTGACGCGCTGTGGACCACCATCCAAATGCACTGTCCACAACATTATGACGCCTTTCTGTTAAAAATGGAAAATAAAAATTAATTACGCCTTTTTTGTCTACTTTTTTAAATCAACTTAAATTAGTTGTGCATTAGTTAATTAATTTTAAAGTATAACAAGAATAATATAGGTCGCCTCGCGACTTTATGTTATGGGGGTATAATAATATTAGTGCAATCGTTTAGGTGTTGGATAAGATAGCTTGGTTAACATTTCTATACAAATTCATATTTGAAGCGTATTTTTGACCGATCGGCCCTATGGGAGCTATTCGATATGGTTGCATTACCAATTTTAGTACGGAAGTTCCGAGCGACAGCATAAATGCACTGCCATTTTAAGCTGCCACGCCCCCTTTTGTCACTAGAAAAAAAATAATTTTTAAGCTTCTATGTCATTTTTAAGGCATTTGTTCTCATCGTACAGTATTGTAATTAATGATTCGTGTGGAGACTAACTGTATCAAAATAGTATCCTGAAAGGTGCATTAACATCGGATTATAAACAAAACAAACTAGAAGCTTTACAATATTGATAATTGAACGCAATATCAGTAGAGAAGTGCAAGCGAGACAAAACATTCAAGCACATGTTCGCCTGTGTGGCGGCAGCGTCACCATGTTTAAATCTGTTCGAAAGCTGTTTGGTAGTCCAGAGATATCTAGCTGATGTTTGAGTACTACCATTGTGACAAGAGTCTTTAGTGTTTATTCAAAGTCTAAGACATGCAGGTCGCTATAATCAATCAGTGTAGTTGCTGATGCTGGTGGTAACGGCGTCGTGTCAGTCCTCAACGGCAAAGTTGTATGCACGTATTGCGTTGAGCTGCCAGGACGATCGGTCAAAAATGTGCTCTAAACATGAATTTCTATGAAAATGTTCTATGTTTGCCAAGCTATCTTATCCATCACCATTGTTGATAACATATTGAAACTGAGTAACGGGTATCCGAAAGTCACGAGGCGACTATAGCATTCTTTCTTGTTTTTTTGCTTTGACGTGTTTTAATGCCAGTAATATGCATTTTGTTACCTAGATAGCGATTTTAATAATTTAATCGGAAAAAAATGCAGAGTATTATATGGTCGGACGTGCTCGACTTTACTTTACTGAGGAAAAACCTGGAAACACCTCGCAAAAAATCGATGTTTTAGGCGAATATCTCTATAGCAATGGCACCTAGGATCACCAAGTTTGGAACGGAGGTTCCTAGAGACAGCATATATGCCATGTCATTAAAAATTTTGAGCTGTTTGGTAGTTGTTTTTATACTCTCTGCAAGAGTATATTGGGTTTGTGCAAATGTATGTAACAGGCAGAAGGAGGCGTGGCCGACCCCATAAAGTATATATATTCTCGATCAGCATCAACAGCCGAGTCGATATAGCAATGTCCGTCTGTCCGTCCGTCCGTACGAACACCTGGATCTTTTAAACTACAAAAGCTAGAGACACCAAATTTGGAATGAAAGTCCGTTATCTTTGCGAGCAGACACACCTCGAAAAAATATACTTTTAGGCCAATAACTCAGTAACTATGGCACTTAGGAACACCATTTCTGGTAAGAAGGTTGTTAGAGACAGCAATGCAATGAAATTAAAAATGTTGAGCTGCCACGCCCCCTTTTCTCATGAGAGTTAACCAAACGTTTTCGCTTTAATGGCGTTTTTAAGGCATTTATTCATATAGTACAGTGTTGTAATTCAACATTCGTATAGAGACATATCAAATCAAACTATTCTGAAAGTGGCATCAAAATACTACCTTTAACAAAAGAGCAAAAAAGTTAGAAAGTTTGTTATTTAACTGCAATATCACTTACGCGCGAGAGCGAGACAGAAACATACAAACACATGTTGGAACGTTCTCGATGCTTGTGTGGCGACAGCGCTGCCGGCAGACGCTGGCCGCGCAGAATACACACATACATACATACATACGTATATGCATATATATAATTTCAAACGAATGTGTGTTTGTATAAATAATATGTAAATGCTGATTATCGGAGAATTCTTGAAAGTGGCGCGTGGCGTGTGGTGCAACTGATAGAGTTGCGGCAATGCGAACTGTTAATTTAATTTTTTTTAAATTTCAATTCAAAATGTACATATAAAATTAAAATTTTTAAATTTCATTCGAAAATTTGAATTTAAATTGAATACAATTGCGCACTTCTATGGGAGTACGGGGTCTTTTACAGTCGGCTCGATCGACTGTAACCTTTCTTACTTGTTTCGTTTGCCGCCAAGGACGATAAAAATCAGATTGCACAAAAACTTATTTGTGTTCTGCGCTGATCATGTCACATGTTATGCATGTGTTGAATTGTTAATTTAACATGTTAAATTAGTTTATTTTGGCTTTAAATATAATATATTAATAATAATATAATAAGAGAAGCAGATTTTAACTCATTATCATTCACTTTTATTAAAAAATAAATTATATTGACTTTATATGTTCCCTAATGCTATAAAAGTAACAAAATAAAGCCGATAATAAATTCTCCCCAGTCTGATCACTCTTGCGATTTAGACGCGGAAAGTGTACGCTTTTTATTCGCGCCGCTCCCGCTGTGAATTATTCGGTCTGGTGTGTCGGAACCCTAAGAACGTAATTCTAAACATCTCAACCAAATTTAGTCCATTTCGGATGTTTTGGTTTTTGTTTTGAAAGCTATAATCAATAAAGTTCTATAACCAATGTTTTTAATGGTTTATACTGATTAAAATCAGGTGATAAACAAATATGTAGTGACCCATTCCTACGTTTGTTCATATGTAAATATGTATGTATGTATGTAAATACAATATTGTTATCGTTGATTTGGTCAATGTGTTCTCATCTCAACTTACCTCGCGCAAAACGTCATAGATTGCGCGAACCAACACGACTTTTCACCTGTGTTTGCTTGGTATGTGTATGTACACTAACATCAGATATATTATTTTATCTTAACCTTTTTAGACATTCAGTGAAAGTAAAGCAGTAGTGTTATGTTGTTCATGACTTATAAGTGAACAAATGGTTTTTGAACCTATTCCTTATTGAGTGTTCTTTTTTGCACAAATGTTCTTTTGTGCTATTTATTGACTGGCTCATTTGTGCACTTTTACCTCCAAATCTTTTTATATTGTCTGTAAAAGTATATTGGGTTTGTGCAATGTACATATGTAACCGACAGAAGGAGGCGTGGTAGACCCCATAAAGTATATATGTATATTCTCTGATCTTCTGATCGGCATCACATGCCGAGTCGATATAGCCATGCCCGTCTGACCGTCAGTCCGTATGAACTAAAGGTGGGCATGGGCTGGGTTTTTGTCGGGTACCCGTGGGTATTGGCTGGAAAATCGAATTTTGGGTTGGATGCGGGCGGGTATGGGTGTGATCGCTCAAACCGAAAAATTTTTGGTTTTGTTCCTACTATTACTTAGTATATATATATATATATATATATATATATATATATATATATATATAAAAAAGCAAACTCACTTCCTGTGTGTACTCAAAATTCAGTATGATAATTAGTGTCTTTTGCTTTCATTTTTTTTTTAATAGATCAGCTTTTTTATCTACTTGGTTTGTATGAAAAAAAAAATATGGAAAAACTTTTTGGAAATGTAAGAAAAAGCAAAATAAAAACCAATTCGGAAAAATTACACAAACAACAACATACATGTTTGCATAATGTGAATGGCAAAAATGCTCTTCTCAAAGAGGAGATCAGGCAACTCTTTTTGTTTCTGGCAGTCGGGGAAAACTGTCTGGCTACTCTTTCAACCGCCACAAAAATTTAAGAGTGTTTCAAGCAAGATATCAGAGGAAATTCACGTTTGTTCGGTGACGCTTTAATATTATTGTCAGGAGATTTTCGCCAAACGTTACCGGTTCTTGCGCGAGCTACACCAGCTGATCAATTGAATGCCTGCTTGAAATCATCATATTTGTGGAGATATGTTAGAACGTTGAAATTAATGACAAATATGCGTGTTCAATTACAAAACGATCCATGTGCTGCTAACTTTACAAAGCAGTTATTAGAAATGGGAAATGGCAAGATGCCTATTGACAATACAACTGGATTAATCACACTACCAAGCAACTTTTGTCGATTAGTAGACACGAAAGAAGTGTTGGTCGAAAAAGTTTTTCCAAATTTTGAAGAAAACTATCACAATCATACATGGCTTAGTGAACGTGCAATTTTAGCAGCAAAAAAAATTTTAGCAAATAAAAATAACATTTTGAACAGAAAATAAAATTTAACATAAATTTGTATTTTGAACAGAAATTTCCATTTTGAATGGAAAATAAAATTTAACACAGATTTGTATTTTGAACAAAAATTTAAATTTTGAGCAGAAATTAAAATTTAACATAAATGTGCATTTTGAAAAGAAATTAACATTTGGAACAGAAAATAAAATTTAACATCAATTTGTATTTTAAACAAAAATTTATATTTTGAACAGAATATAAAATTTAACATAAATTTGTATTTTGGTCAGAAATGTACATTTTGAACAGAAAATAAAATTTAACATAAATTTGTATTTTGAACAGAAATTTACATTTTGAACGAAAAATAAAATTTTGCATACATTTATATTTTGAACAGAAATTTACATTTTGTACAGAAAATTAAGTTTAACATAAATTTGTATTTTGAACAGAAATGTACATTTTGAACAGAAAATAAAATTTAACATAAATTTGTATTTTGAACAAAAATTTACATTTTGAACGGAAAATAATATTTAACATAAATTTGTATTTTAAACAAAAATTTACATTTTGAAGAGAACATAAAATTTAACACACATTTGTATTTTGAAAAGAGATTAACATTTGGAACAGAAAGTAAATTTTAACATCAATTTGTATTTTGAACAGAAAAAAATTAAACATAAATTTGTATTTTGAACAGAAATGTACATTTAGAACAGAAAATAAAATTTAACATAAATTTGTATTTTAAACAAAAATTTACATTTTGAAGAGAACATAAAATTTAACACACATTTGTATTTTGAAAAGAGATTAACATTTGGAACAGAAAGTAAAATTTAACATCAATTTGTATTTTGAACAGAAAAAAATTAAACATAAATTTGTATTTTGAACAGAAATGTACATTTAGAACAGAAAATAAAATTTAACATAAATTTGTATTTTAAACAAAAATTTACATTTTGAAGAGAACATAAAATTAAACGCACATTTGTATTTTGAAAACAAATTTACATTTTGTACAGAAAATTAAGTTTAACATATATTTGTATTTTGAACAGAAATGTACATTTTGAACGGAAAATAAAATTTAACATAAATGTGTATTTTAAACAAAAATTTACATTTTGAAGAGAACATAAAATTTAACACACATTTGTATTTTGAAAAGAGATTAACATTTGGAACAGAAAGTAAAATTGAACATCAATTTGTATTTTGAACAGAAATTAAAATTTTGAACAGAAAAAAATTAAACATAAATTTGTATTTTGAACAGAAATGTACATTTAGAACAGAAAATAATATGTAACATAAATTTGTATTATGAACAGATATTTACATTTTGAACGGAAAATAAAATTAAACATAAATTTGTATTCTAAACAAAAATTTGTATTTGAATAGACAATAAAATTTAACATAAATGTGTATTTTGACCAGAAATATACATAATGAACGGAAAATGAAATTTAACATTAATTTGTATTTTGACCAAAAATTAAAATTTTGAACAGAAAAAAATTAAACATATATTTGTATTTTGAGCAGAAATTTACATTTTGAACAGAAAACACAATCTATATATATAAAAAGCAAACTCACTTCCTGTGTGTACTCAAAATTCAGTATGATAATTAGTGTCTTTTGCTTTCATTTTTTTTTTTTAATAGATCAGCTTTTTTATCTACTTGGTTTGTATGAAAAAAAAATATGGAAAAACTTTTTGGAAATGTAAGAAAAAGCAAAATAAAAAACAATTCGGAAAAATTACACAAACAACAACATACATGTTTGCATAATGTGAATGGCAAAAATGCTCTTCTCAAAGAGGAGATCAGGCAACTCTTTTTGTTTCTGGCAGTGGGGGAAAACTGTCTGGCTACTCTTTCAACCGCCACAAAAATTTAAGAGTGTTTCAAGCAAGATATCAGAGGAAATTCACGTTTGTTCGGTGGCGCTTTAATATTATTGTCAGGAGATTTTCGCCAAACGTTACCGGTTCTTGCGCGAGCTCCACCAGCTGATCAATTGAATGCCTGCTTGAAATCATCATATTTGTGGAGATATGTTAGAACGTTGAAATTGATGACAAATATGCGTGTTCAATTACAAAACGATCCATGTGCTGCTAACTTTACAAAGCAGTTATTAGAAATGGGAAATGGCAAGATGCCTGTTGACAATGCAACTGGATTAATCACACTACCAAGCAACTTTTGTCGATTAGTAAACACGAAAGAAGTGTTGGTCGAAAAAGTTTTTCCAAATTTTGAAGAAAACTATCACAATCATACATGGCTTAGTGAACGTGCAATTTTAGCAGCAAAAAATAAGGACGTCAATGATTTAAACGCAAATATTTTACACAAAATTACGAATCCAGTTGTTTCATACAAATCGGTTGATACCATTATGGATCAGGATGAGGTAGTGAATTATCCCACCGAATTTTTAAATTCTCTTGATTTGCCAGGAATTCCTCCCCACAATTTGCAATTGAAAGTTGGGGCATCAATCATTATGCTAAGAAATTTAAATCATCCCAAACTTTGTAACGGAACAAGACTTGCAGTAAGAAAATTAATGACTAATCTTATTGAAGCCACTATTATAATAGGCAAGTACAAAGGCGAACATTTATTAATACCAAGAATTCCTATGATTCCTCCCGATTTGACGTTCAATTTTAAAAGACTTCAATTTCCTGTTCGCCTCGCTTTCGCTATAACAATAAATAAAGCACAAGGCCAATCTTTGAAAGTTTGCGGCATTAATTTAGAAAAACCAGTTTTCTCCCATGGTCAACTGTATGTCGGATCGTCTCGCGTTGGAAAATCATCTGCTTTATATGTATACTGTCAAGATGGAAAAACTAAAAATGTTGTTTATTTAAAAGCACTTAATTAAAAAACTTTTTTAGAAAATTTGTTGTCTGCATTATTTTTAACAAAATGTTTTTCCAACCAAAAAAGATTTTTCAATAGCAGGTAAATCTATAATACAAGAACGCCGCGAAGCGCGCCGGGCCCGCTAGTATATATATATATATATATATATATATATATATATATATATATATATATATATATATATATATATATATATTTAATTGAAGTGCAGATTTGGATAAAGCATACATAAATAAAATGTAATTTGTATTTTTACTATTACTTAGTAAATATATTCAATTTATGTGCTGTTTTGCAGAAGGATAGAAAATTGTATTTTTCAGTAAAATTTTATTTTATTTTTTTTTTTTTTTTGCCGGGCGGGTTGGTTTCGGGTTGCTAATTTTTTATACTCTCTGCAAGAGTATATTGGGTTTGTGCAAATGTATGTAACAGGCAGAAGGAGGCGTGGCAGACCCCATAAAGTATATATATTCTTGATCAGCATCACAAGCCGAGTCGATATAGCCATGTCCGTCTGTCTGTCCGTCTGTCCGTCTGTCCGTATGAACAAACAGATTTCAGAGATGGTAAGAGCTACAAGTTCGAGCTTGGTGTCAATCGATCAGATATTTAGTCAGTCAATACAAGAATCTTTTTTTTTTTCGATGCCACGCCCCATTCGCCCACAATAAGCAAAAAACTGGACACACCTCGGAAAAAATTGGTGTTTTCGGCAAATATCTCAGTAACTATGGCACCTAGGATCACCAATTCTGGAATGGGAGGTTCGTAGCGACGGCATAGTTGCATTGCCATTGAAAATTTTGGACTGCCACGCCCACTTTTCCCACATTTGATAAAAAAGTCTGGAACCTTCAATGCCGGGTTTGGCGAACTTGTTCGTATCGTACAGTATTGTAATTATGTAATTCGTGTGGAGACTAACTATATTAAACTATACTGAAAGGCGCATTAAAATCGGACAATAAACAAGAAAACTAGAAGCGTTAGAATATTGATAATTGAACGCAATACCAACCCATAGGTGCAAGCGAGATAGAAACACACAAGCACATGTTCGAACGTTTTCGCTGCCTGTGTGTCGGCAGCGCTGCCCGCGGTCGCTGGCTGCGCCGAATACACACATACATACATACATATTTGCATCATATACATATTGCCAAACGTATGTGTATTCGAATACAAACAAACAGATGTGTGCTTGATTATGCTTAGATTGTTTTTGTTTCAACGTGTTTTAATGCAAGTAATTCACATTGTAATATCTCGATACCGATTTTAATAATTTATTCGGGACAAATGCAGAGAGTATTATACGGTCGGGCGCGCTCGACTGTACTTTTCTTTCTTGTTTTATCTTCCGCATGCGGGTAAAATTTTGGTGTTCGACGCATGAGCTGGGTCGGGTTTGGTGCAAATTTTAGGCCCGTGCCTACCTCTAGTAAGAACAAACAGATTTCAGAGATGGTACGAGCTACAAGTTCGAGCTTGGTCTCAATCGACTACATATTTAGTCAGACAATACAAGAATCTTTTTTTTGATGCCACGTCCCTTTCGCGCACAGTGAGCAAACAACTAGACACCTCGGAAAAAATCTATTGTTTCGGCGGATATCTCAGTAACTATGGCATAGAAGTTTGAAAATTATTTTTAATTATTGTGGGAAAAGTGGGCGTGGCAGTCCAAAATTTTAAATGGCAATGTAACTATTCTGTCTCTAGGAACTTCCGTACCCAAATTGGTGTGCCTAAGTGCTATAGTTACTGAGATATTTGCCGAAAACGCTAATTTTTCCCGAGGTGTGTCCAGTTTTTTGCTTTTTGTGGGCGAATGGGGCGTGGCATTGAAAAAAAAAAAGATTCTTGTATTGACTGACTAAATATCTCGTTTGACACCTAGCTCGAACTTGTAGCTCTTACCATCTCTGAAATCTGTTTGTTCATACGGACAGACAGACGGACAGATATCGACTCGGCTTGTGATGCTGATCAAGAATATATGGGGTCTGCCACGCCTCCTTCTGTCTGTTACATACTTTGCACAAACCCAATATACTCTTGCAGAGAGTATAAAAAATATAAGTGAAATGCGTGGTATGCGAAACATATCAATACTTGCTCGCACTAATACACACAAACAAAGACAAGTCTCGAGATGGTTGCGCGTGCCATCAGTGTTGCACCCTAAGTTAATTCCCGCCAGATCTAGCTTTAACTTACGTGCGCATAGGAAAATCAATGCATATATATTTCTATTATTTAATTTTTTATATTATGCACTGTGGGTTTTAATTTTATTAATAATAAATATATGTTTAAACATTTTTCTTATTATTTTTCATTGGAATTTAGCCATTTTGCTTTTTTTCCGCTAGAACTAGCATATTTTCATCTTAATAAATGACAACACTGCGAACGTCACGCAACGCAAGCGAACCAACGAACTTGCTTGTTACTCGAACGTTTGTACTGAAAAAAACGATCAGGGCAGGTTGCGTTCGAATACTCGTTAGAATACTTGTTTGACAACTCGAACGATCATCAAACGATCTATGGGGCTGATCGCTTTGAAGGTTTGAAAACGGACAACTGATCGTTGTGATTCGAACATTTTTCGGACAGCCCGTTGAATTACTCGTTACCCGATCGTTTGATGAAAAGTTCGAACATACTCGAGTATACTTGTTGCAGGTCTCTGTTATGTAAATTAATTGTTTTACTTGTTTCTCCAAGGATTGATGATTAGGTTGGGACTGAGCCTCCTATTGCTGGCCTCGGGCTCAGACAATGAAACAAATTATTTAACGGCCAAGTGCCGGAGTGAATATTTATTTAAGCGACTTACTGGAAGAGCGCTGTATTCAAAACTGATTTCTTAATACAAATTATATTTCATTTAATATAAGCCAAAACTCGCATCACAACACAATGTCATGGTCGGCAAGCCGACTCAGCTATCTTAGGCAATAACGGAAACTCTTGCAGCAAAACAAAAGTGTCCGGTTACCGCTGCTGACCATTGCATCTATAGCGCGCTGATACAAAGTATGCAGTGTCGCTATTGCGAGGGCTGTTCCTTAACTTACAAAGCCCTCTATAGCGAGGGTTGCTTAATATTCTATATTAAGTACTATGTGTTAACTACTCCCCCCTCAAGTATAAGGCCGTCCTCGGCAGACCCTATTCCGGCGACAACTTCTCGTAACTTTTTCGCAGACTTCTTTGCGTCGATGATCCGCCAAAGAGTGAGGCCAATGCAGATTAAAGCACAGCATATGGCTCCAATGATGAATGCCACACGATAAGCTTGATCAGTTCCGGCGTCCTTCTTGATTTGCTGTATCACCTCCAAATTACGTTCATTCAAACGATGAAGGTAAGGGAGGCTGAGGACATCTTGGCTGGCAGTGATGTTCAGCAAGGGAGAATTGGCAATACCCGCGGCTCTATTGCGTGCGTTGTTGTGATTGTAAAACAGAGTCCGGTTAATTGCGACTCGGTCTCCGAACGTGATGAGATGCGTGCCTTGAACCTGGATCTCAGTGCCATTGTCCATCTGAATCCGTGCGAACCCGTCGTTAAGGATGATGATTCCGTCATCTACATGGGTGATTATTTCCAGGTTGCTCGGCTGGACCTCGCAGTGTGCCGTGCCACCTGCATGAAGCTCCTTGGCACATGAACTCTTTAATGCTGGACGACAAAATGTGGCTCCAGGTGAAGCGGCGCAACTCTGCAGTGTGTGGGTTTCTCCATCGCATTCGGCTATGACATTGTCAAACAATCGCAATATGAAGTTCTTGTGGACGACAGGATAAATCGTAATTTTTCTGCAAGCTTTTTTAATCTTTGGGAATTTGATTATAAAATGAATAGTGTTAATGGATTGAAGAACTTTTACGGAAGCAACGGACATAAGATCTCCTATGGGAGTGTTGGTGGGTTCCTCTAGCCAAATTGATTTCAAATCTGAGTGGTCTAAAATGTTTGGGCTAACAATGTTAGCCTTCGCGAGAGTAATAGCAAGCATTAAATTTTGCAACTCCATCATCAGCATTCTGTTTCTAGACAGTAGTGTTTCAAATAAATGGCTAGTGTCAACTTGTGAGTTTTTGGCTATATTGAGAATTTTATTGACAGTTATTGTTAACTGGTTAAGCTGGCCTTGAACTCTAGTGTTGATTTCTATTTGTCTATTGTTGGCATTTATTAGTTGCCTTTCAGTGAACCTAGTCTGTTCTAAAACACCGGCATCGGGTGTACCCGCCACAACCTTCAGTATGGATAATAGGAAATCTAAGCTCCTGGCGACTCTATGGTGTGTGCCTAACGCCTGCAAGAGGTCTTGTAGGTGCGCCGTGTCCACACTTAGAAGTTTTTTCATGTGCGATAGCGGGAACATGTCAATTAATTTGACCGTTTCTTCCACCATTCGCACGTACTCTGAGAGGTTTGCCGAGTGCCTAACATATGCGTATTCTTCCCATATCAATGTACTTGGCATGCGAGTAGTCGGTGACATGTGCCGAAGCCACTGATAAGAAAAGGAGTAGTATGGATCCAAACCTGTGAAATGAAGTTGTTTTCTTTCTTTTTAGCAACTTTTTTAAAGAGGTCTGTCCACCACCAAAAATGTTTTATAAAAACTATGCCAAGTGGCTAAAAGTAAATTGAAAAACTATATCTAACTTATACGAGTATTCCTAGTGGCATAAAAAAAGGTGTGGACCACTCTTCCTCGAATGAGGACCTCGGTCCCCAGGTCTGCTTCAACGGCCTTCTCAACACATAAAGGTGTGAGTTTGTTTCCGAGCCGTCGGTTGGAATTGAATAAAACCTTGTCACCAACGTCGAAGACCCTATTCTGCCGATTTGCATTCTCCCTAGCTCTGAGCGTCGTCTGAGCGTTTCTGATCTTTTCTTGTGGCTCATCTGGGTGCGCCTGAACCACATCAACTGGTCTATGGTCGATGACCGAATGGATCGACTTATTGTACTCAGTTGTAGCCAGTAAAATGACTTCTACGGTGTCACTTATGCCTTTATCGATCTTTAGGCATCTGGCTAGCTCTAATAGTGTGCTGTGAAAGCGCTCAACCTGTCTATTCGAGATGCTATGCAATGGTGGTGCATTTGAAATGCTGACCCCATAGTTGTTTGTGAGCATAGTCACGATGGCCTCTGAATTCAATGACGGTTCATTGTCACAGTAAATGGATTTGGCTTTTGGAAAAAAATTTATTTCCTGTCAGTGGAGAAAATGTCTATGTGTAACATCTCTCCTACATGTGAAGGGATCGGCGTCTCCCCAAGCTCTTGTTTTTTGGGGTGTCTATTGTATTTACCCCTAGCACATGTTTTGCAATTTTGTACTATTTCATTGGCTATTTTTGCCATCTTTGGAAAGTAGTACTCCGAGAGTACCTGCTTAACATTTTCCTGTGCAGACCTATGGGCCCTATTATGATCTTTTGCGAGGATTTCCCTCCTTTCTCCAAACGCAAAATATGTCCACTACGCGATTTTTGCACTGCCAGAACTTTGTGGCTGGGTATCTTCGAACCAATGTATCTTGTATCATTGCAAGCGTGTGTAAATTACAGTGAAGGGCATTTACGCATTTGGTTGAGACTACATCTTCGAGCTCGTCTAGCAGCGATTCGATGCAAGTATAGCTGATCAAGTAGCGTTTCTTATTCCCGAAAAGAATAAAACTTCGTTTTATGGGGAAACGCGCCTCTTCTAGCACTGTTTGGTTTTGAAAACAGTTCAAGGGTTTGTCTGTTGTCTCAATGGTGTTGGTGAGAGATACCTCACTGTGGATCGTTGCTGCGCATGACTCAATTTCTTGTTCATGTACAGCGTTGAGCTGCTGTCTTTACAAGGCATCCGCAACCAGATTGTCCTTGCCAGGTTTATAGCAGATACGCGCATTAGACTCGTCAATGCGCGCTTTCCACCTTTTAATCTTCGCATTTGGATTAGATTCCGAAACTGCAAAGGTCAGGGGTTGATGGTCAGTGAAGATATTAATGTCTTTCACCCCATACAAGTAGTGCCTTAATTTGGCAAGTGACCATACGATGGCCAATAACTCTCTCTCATTTGTTGCATAGTTAACCACGCTGTCCTTCAATGTTCTTGAAATCATTGTTATAGGACGACCATCTTGAGACAAAACTGCACCTATGCCGTGAGCCGAAGCATCGGTCGTTAGATCGAATGGCTCCTTAAAATCGGGGTACCTGAGCATAACATTCTCGGATGACAAAATCTCGCGCAACTTCTGAAACGCCCTTTGCTGCACTTCACAGAATTGAACCTTTATATTTCTGGACCTATGCTTAATGACTGTTCCATTTTCTCCCTTCAATATGTTCGAAATGGGTCTTGCTATTGCGGCGAAGTCCCTAATGAAACATCTGTAATAGTTTGCGAGGCCTAGAAATGATCTGACCTCGAACAGTGTTTTAGGTTCTGGATACTCCTGTATTGCCCTAACCTTTTCAGGATCCGTGGTGGCGCCAGTGCTGGTGACTATGAAACCAAGAAAGTTCACGATTTTCTTAAAAAAACGTGACTTTTCGACGGAGACCCTCATGTTTGCTTCGTGTAAGCTTTTTAGGACCCAATCCACGTGTTTAACGTGGGATTCCTCATCTTCTGAAAAGATGATTACGTCATCGACATAAACATAGCAAAATTTGCCAATTTGCTCTCGCAGTATGTCGTCGATGGTTCTTTGGAAGATGCTTGCTGCATTCTTTAATCCAAAGGCGAGTCTTTTGAACTCGTATTTCCCCCCGTTTACAGAGAAAGAGGTTTTTTCACGGTCGCGTTCAGCGAGTATGATCTGGTGATAACCAGACTTGAGGTCTAATGTTGAAAAGAATTTGGCTCACCCCAAATTCCCCAATATCATTGATATATTTGGCATAGGATATTTGTTAGGCACGGTTCTCCATGGGCACCGGTGCGCCATTATTATTGTGCTGCCTGCTGCATAGTTGGTCAGTCCGAACTGGGGCCCTGCTTTGCTTACTAAAGTGCGGATTCTTTGTACCGCTGGCTTGTGTTTCGGCTTATTGCGAATGTCTCTCCTGTTGGTGCCCCTGCGCTTTTGCATGCGGCTTGCGCTCTTTGTCTTCTAGACTTCTTGCGAAATTAGCCGCGAATGCGTACCTTTCATGATTTGACTCGACTACTTGCGCGAGACCTAGCGCTGAAGGCAAATCTCTGGGCTTTGCTGCAAAGAGCACATCTGAAGACTGCGCTTGAGACCCGATATGAACACACGCAACGCATCGTCGCGGAATTTTTCACATAAGCCCTTTGCTAAGGCCGGCTCATATGACATGTTAACTTTGTTAGTGAGAAGTGTGAGTTTCTTCTCTACCTCATCGTAATATTGAAGCAGGGACAGGCCACCTTGGCTTAAGGTACCTAATTCCTGTTCAATGACATGAATTGGTCTCTTGTCACTGTATGTGAAATCAAGGCGATTTATTATCGCATCAAAATTCAATACAGTACCAAATGAGGCCAGCACCGCGTCTGCGGGGCCCCTTATTTTGCTTCTTATAATGATAACAGCCTGATAATGACGAGAACTGCCATTATGTGGTCTGAAAATCTCGTAAGCTGCTAATGCTGCCTGCCTCCAAGATACATAAGATTCTTGTACACCTGCAAACTCAGGTAAGCACTTGACGGCGTCTAGCCGCTCGTCACAGTGAATGTCGTTTCGAATTTCTGTAGCAGCATACGCTACTACTTGTGGGGCGGTAACGTTTGCTGCTGCTATTTGCTCAGCTAACTCATTAATTCTTTGAGTCAATGCTTGCTCCCTCTGCTGGTTTGCAGAGGCCTGTTCGGCTAACGCACTGCTTATAGCCGACCTTATCACTTCCCTAAGCTGATCTGGATCCACTTTATTTGATGGTGGGGGAACTGCAGGGAAATGTCTTGTAGCCGGGACTCTGATGCGAGTGTCACAGTCGGAATCTGAGTCACTAGACTGCTTGCGAGGGTTTCTATATGGGTTGAAGCGTGACATACGCAGGCCAGTGGCCGCGAAAAATGAAACGGGCCGTCAAAAGATGGGTCGAATTACGGTCGAAAAGATTAAGCCACAAAAGAACTCCACAAGCTGACCCGCACGGGTTTCAGCTCCCTATGCAGGGAAGGGCCAAAGCGTTCAAAGCGGGAGGGGCTGAAGGTCAAGTCTTAGTACAAGGCTGCCTGAAGATTCAGCATCGTCTCCAAGGAGCAGTGGACCTGTCCCCAGAAGACCGGACCTGGGCGATGCAAAGAATAGAGTTAAGCCGACGTCACCACCAGTGACTACGCCAACAAAGTCGAGGAGATGGCAGCAAAGAGACAGCGTTCGACCGAAAGCGCCGGGAGCAAGCTCTCATCGACAGGACCGACGATGGCGGCAAGATACCCGAGGAAAGGAGCAAAACCATTCATGGGTTACTTGTCGGCCTGCTCGTGGAAAGGATGATCGAGAAAACGGAGACCCCAAGGGGCCTAGATACTGTGCTGCAAGGATAACCCGACGCTCAGCTGGCTGAAGCTAAAGCTGAAGGTGGTAGACAAGGAGAATATCCCATAGAAGCCGCAGAAAAAGGTAATCTTCCCCATCCCTGCCAAGGGGACCAGCCGCTGAAGCTGCTGCATCGTCAAAACTAGGATGTACCTTTGGGTGACTGGAAGATCCTGCATGAAGCTGTCTTCTCCGCGGCAGAGGGGGCGCCAGCACTTAATCCTGCAGATAAATAAGGAGGCGGAAGACATGCTCTACCCACGCTATGGCATACGGAGTATTCAGCGTCTACCTGTGGCTCAAGAAGCGGCATCCGGAAGACAAGGATGTGCATACACTGAAAGCTGGGGAGGTGGAGAGGGACCTTGGCCTAGAGTCAGGCGAAAGTGACGACGAAGTAGAAGAAAACGGTGACCTGACGGTGGTAGTCAACCCGTCTGCGATAGGAGCAGCAGTAACCCCGGATGAGGGTTGTGCAGCTAAATCTTCATAAGAGCAAGTTGCCGTCCGCGGATCTCCTGATATCCTTGGAGCAAGGGCTCGTTGATGTGGCCTTAGACCACGAGCCATGGATTGCAGCGGACAATGTAATGACACGACTAAGGTCATCCAAGAGCCGACGTACTAGTTCGGAACGGCATTCACGCTTATCTAATGACCAATTACAGTACTGACAATGTTGCAGCAGTGTTTCTGGAAAACGGCAAACAAAAATTGATAGTAGCTGCATGCTATATGTCACCCGACAGGCCAGCACCTACAGAAGAGCTAGAGAGGCTATCCAGCGAGACCGTCTCCAACGCGGCCCAACTGATAGTCGGAACATATGCCAACGCACACCACAGCGTATGGGGGTCCCTCCACATTAAAATCAGAGGTGAGTCTCTTCTAGTCTAAATTTCGCAAAATATTAATATTCAGCCATAAAGGCTATGATGTCGTCATCCTTCAGCTGAAAGACAGCCGGGGTGAGCAAGGAAACCATCTAGTTCTATGCACGACATGGTCAGTCCACATCTACTTGGTTCCTAGTCATCAAGGCATAACTGGTATGGAGGCATACACTCTGGCTAAAGCCGGCGTCAAACTTCCTACTACATGCAGAACCACACGAACAATGTGCAGAGAGAACAACACTCACCTCAATCGATACATAACGCAAGGTGCAGGAAATGCAATGAACCAGGTATCGACGAAACGCTTGAACACCTCTAATGCCACTGCCCCGCACTAGCTCGTGCAAGGCAAAAGTGCCCAGGAGTGTCAAATCTACACTCACTTTCAAAATAGTTTGATTTGATATATACGAATGTTGAATTACAACACTCTACTATATCAATAAATGCCTTAAAAACGGCATTAAAGTGAAAACGTTTGGTTAACTTTCATGAGAAAAGGGGGCGTGGCAGCTCAAAATTTTTAATGGCATTGCATTAAGGCTGTCTCTAGCAACCTGCTTACCAGAAATGTTGTTCCTAAGTGCCATAGTTACTGAGTTATTGGCCTAAAACTAAATTTTTTTTTCGAGCTGTGTCTAGTTTTTTGCTCATTGTGGGGGCGATAAGGGGCGTGGCAAAAATTTGAAATAAACTTGATCTGTTCGCGAAGATAACGGACTTTCATTCCAAATTTGGTGTCTCAGCTTTTGTAGCTTAAAAGATCCAGGTGTTCATAGGGACAGACGGACAGACAGACAGACGGACAGACGGACATTGCTATATCGATTTGGCTGTTGATGCTGATCAAGAATATATATGCTTTATGGGGTCGGCCACGCCTCCTTCTGCCTGTTACGCACATTTCGCTTCTGAGGAATCCGAAAATCATTATTGGTTGACCCTAGTATTTAATTGTTATGCAGGTGACATACATTAAAGAAAAAAAGGAAACTTTGTTAAAATGTTCGGAGAAATTAAATCACCGACATCACCTATCACTACCGAAATCACCTATCGATACCTAATATTTGGGGGATGGTGGCTAAAAGGATAGTAGACACAAAGCATACTAATCTAATTCTTTCTTCAACATGTTCAGACGTGTCCATCAGCAGAGGGATGGTGGTGATGGGATAGTTACAAAATCAATTTGATTAGTATTCTCTGTAGATTATAGAAAACACATTAAATGTGACAGTAGTAATAAAATCAATGACATGGGACATACTCAGCATGTGGATCGAGAACTAAATTTGGGGTTGAATCGGGAACATCTGCAAGACATTCAACATGTTCAAACATGTTAAGACCCGATTTTTAAAAGAAACTGATTTGAGCAAAAGAAAGGTAATTAGTATTCAGTTTTAAAAAAGGAAAATTAGTTAAAAGTGACAGTAGTCATAAAATCAATGACATGGATATATAATTAATTTTGGGGTTGAACAGAAGACAACTGTAACACATTCAACATGTTCAGACATGTTTATACTCCGTTTTTAAGAGAAAGAGATTTAAGCAAACGAAAATTAATTGCCTTAGCCTCAGCTTATGCCTTAAAGTACATAGTTAGAATATAGGCAACCAGGAATTCTTGTTTGTATGCGCCGGCTTTGGTGTAACCGGCAATAAACTCATTGATGAGAAAAAACCCACAGACCACCAGACTTCACGACGTGATATTTGGAAATGCTCATTAACCCTAGAACACTTATGAGTGATAAAAAAAAGGGACCGATATACAAAAGGATCACAACTGACCTTCGTAAAGAAAGGCAATAAAATGTGTTATCAACGATTGACAGCGGACTCAATTGAAAATGATCGGTACTGGCACACTTGTTTTGTCCTCAGATATTCGAGCTGTATGGCTGCTTGTAAAACTCACCCCTAATACAGGTGGGCTGCACGTATACAGTACCTGTATACAGTAACTGGTTTACCCACCCTCCCGGTGTTCGCAACCGGATTACATTTATATTTATCAATAGAAAATAAAAAGCAGAGTGAAATAAGATTCATTTTCGTAGAGTTAATTCTGTTCGCTTGTTAAAAAATTTTCGCGCGGAGCTCAGAAAAGAGAGAGGTAAAAGGAAAAAAAGTAGGTGTGTGGGTTTTTTCTCATCAATGAGTTTATTGCCGGTTACACCAAAGCCGGCGCATACAAACAAGAATTTCTGGTTGCCTATATTCTAACTACTACTTATGGTATTATCTTCGTCGCTGAAATTAGGCAGTAAGTAGATTGGCATATCTTTACGTGCTAGTATGCAGGTGCGGGCTTTACCTGTTACTTTAGGTGCATACAGCTTGAAATTGAAGGTCCTCAAACCAGAGATACGGTCTTTACAGACCCGTGGCTCTTGCATGAGGACCACGTCTTCTCTCCCCTGAGCGAGGATTAGCAGGAGGGCAGCGGCTGCTGCCTTACAGTAATGGAGGTTTATCAGCAGGATATTTAGGGATATCGTGAGATTTCACTTGCGCCGCTATGACGTAAGTGACTGAGTCATCCTCCTCAAATTCATCAAATGAATTGGATAATTTTGGAATTTTGGATAAAATGGAAAGAAGATTATTTACATACTTTGCAGCAAAGAAATAAATGGAGAGGTGAAAATAAAAATATGGAAAAAGGGCAAATGGTGTTAATCAAATCCGAAAATTGTCATCCAGCAAGATGGCCCCTAGAGATAATTGAGGAAGTTCATAAAGGCGCAGATGAAAAAGTTAGAGTAGCGAAGATAAAAATACAAGAAGGATTGGTAACGCGTCCTATTACTTAAATAGGTCCTCTAATTGGAGTCCAAGAGTCCGGAGAAGACTCTAAAAATAAGGAACACTCAACTAGAGGAGGTAAGTGACATAGAAGTAATAACGTCATCATGGGATTTAGTTGTATTTTATGATATGGACACTTACTTCGTTATGATAGAGAAAGGGAAAGAAATTATACAAAAGATGCGAATGATTTGTAGAAAATTGCATGATTTTGAGGGGCAATGTAATTTGGTTCTGAACAACATGCAAAGACAAATTGATGACATAGAGGAAAACAATAGCCTTTTTATTTGGTATTTGGTATTTGGGCTCATGGATGCAGATAATAGAACTCAAATGGAAGAAAATATGATTGTGTTGTTAGAAAATCAAAATAACATAGACAATCTAGCCAAAAAACAGGCTTCCGTAATTGATTCCACTGAAAACATTCTGAAACAAACAATAGATAAAATCAATAAAAACTTTTACAGTATGAATCTACGAGTAGACAACATGACCGATCTTCTTAAGGAAAGCTATATTGTATAAATTATATTTTAAATGTAGTCACTCGTTTCGAATTGATTAAGACCACGAGTACCGATGAGATTTGCAAAGTATTTATTAAAGGCGTCCGCCGTTCAATATGAATGATTACAAACTAAATCTACAAAGCATAAATTCTTAAACACTAAGCTATGGTCATCGGCGACACCGCCGCTGCCGTCGGCAGCGCTGTCGCTGTCGTTAGCCACATTGTTGCTGGCCACGGTGTCGCTGCCGCCGCTGTTGTTGGCAGCCGCACCGGCAAAGTGCAGCGTTAGCGACTCGTGCAGAGTGTTATGTTACTCCGCGGATGTTATGCAAGAATGTTGCAAAACGCCGACTTTACTCCACGAATCGGTGGCGTAGCCGCACTTGACACCCGAGTCTTGGATATTCTTGCTGACTGGCGTAACTGCTGATTCAGTCGCTGCGATCCCAACATTGTGAGAGTACTCTTTCCGTTTTGGGGTCGCTGGGAGCTCACAGTTAACTACTCCCCCCTCCAAAGACTGACCGTCCCTGGTCACGTTATAAGCCTTCTGCACCTGCTCGATCATTTGTCCAAAACGTCGGGAAGCTCGCCTTTTCTTGACGTACTGATAGAGGGCAATGCTCCCGCAAATTATTGAGCAGGTTATGACGCCCATGCCAAACACCAACATGGATCTAGTGCCGGACGTAGCATCGTCTCTTATCTCTCTGATGTAGCTTAGATTTTCCTCATTTAGACGGTGGAGGTTTGGAAGGCTTAGTGTGTCACTGTGACCTATGATATTCAATAAGGGTGACGCTGCAACTCCCGGGAATCTTTCTTGGACGTTGTTGCGGTTCACGTATCGGGTTCCGTTGATCAGCGCGTAGGTGTCGAATGTAACTAGTTGAGTTCCAGATGAGCTGATCTCGGTTTTATCATCGAACGCCACAATAGCTGGACGGTCGTTTATGATGATGACTCCATCGTCGACCACGGTGATGGGGTCCAGATGGCTGGGCTGAGTCACACAATGCGCCGTGCCTCCAGAGTGCAAACCTTGGGCGCAAGTTTCGCTGAGTGCCCGCTCGCAGAATACAGTCGTGGTCGTTGGCTTGCAGTTTATGAGTGCCAGAATCTGCTTTCCGCATTCCGCTACTACGTTATCTGACAGCTGAAGGATCGTGTTATTGTGTGCGACGGGGAATATGGTGATTTTTTTGCATAGCTGACTTATTCTAGGGTATTTTATAATAATCTTAACTACATTCGTTGATTGTAAAATCTTAATACTAGATACTTCTAACAAATCAGTTACGGTCGTCCCTGTGAGTTCGTTCATAAGAATAGACTTAAGATCAGCGTGGTCTAAAATGTTCGGATTAATGATATTGGATTTTGCTAAGGTAATCGTTAACATGAGATTACCGATTTCATTTATGAGAAATCTGTTTCTTGTGAGCAAAGTCTCGTATAAATGCGAGGTGTCTGTTTGTTTATCTTTGGCAATCTTAAGGATTTTATTTACTGTATCGGTTAGCATGTTTATTTGTATCTGTGTTTTAGAATTAATTTCTATCTGCCTATTGTTGGAACTAACCAGCTGTGCCTCCGTCATTCTAATGTTCTCTAGGTCATTTGCGTCGGGGGTGCCCGCAACGACTTTAAGCGCCGTCCCCAAGAAGTCAAGGCTTCTCGCATGGCGGTGATGCACCTCAAGAGCGGACAACAGGTCTCGTACGTGTTCGGTGTCTACCTCCAAAAGCTTCCGCATGTGGGATTGCGGAAACATGTCCGTTAATTTAGCGGTCTCGTCAATCATTCGCGTGAATTCGGAAAGGTTAGTCGTATGGCTTAAAAAGTCGTTACCGTCCCAAACTAGTACAGTTCCGTCCGAGATAGGAATGTAGTCAGAGTGTGAGTAGTCTGTCATTCGTGCCGTCACAGTCGCTAGTAATGTTAGTATCGTCCCGTACAACCTGAAATGTGAAGCAAATCGTTAGTTCTTACTTGTCAAATATTCCTTAATCCTACAAGCTAAACCTATTAACTCAGCGAAGGTTGTCCTTGTGGACTACCCTCCCCCTTAATGAGGACTGTGGTCCCCAAGTCCGCTTCAATCTTTTCTTCGATACATAAGGGCGTGAGTTTGTTGCCTAGTCTCCGGTTCGTTTTGACCAGAACCTTTTCGCCCACGTCAAATACCCTATTCTGCCTGTCTTGGTTAAGTCTGGCATTCTGTACTTGCTGTGCTCCCTCTATCCTCTTCGTAACCTTATGTTGGGTCTCTTTCGAGGCATCGTACAAAGCGTCTATTGGTCTCTTCTGAGTAACGGAGTGTATTGACCTGTTATACTCAATCGCGGCCTGCAGTATGAGTTCGACTGTACTGTTTATCCCTCTTTGTAGCTTCAGACATCTGGCTATCTCTATAAGTGTACTGTGAAAACGCTCGACTTGCCCGTTCGACGTGCTGTGTAGGGGCGGGGCATTTGCTAAGTTAACGCCAAAGTTGTTTAGCAGCAGGGACGTAATCGTTTCCGACTTAAGCGATGGCTCATTGTCACAGTATATCTGTTTGGTCTGGGGAAAAACGTTCAATATCGATAGTAACGGAGGTATCAAGTCCTCTATAGTACGCGACACTATATGGTGAACTATAGCAAACTTAGAGTATTTGTCGATGCAAGTCAGAAACAGTTTGCGGTCTGTGGAGAATATGTCAATGTGAAGCATTTCTCCAGCTCGTGAAGGGATCGGCGTTCGTCCGAGCTCTTGCTTCTTCGGGTGTCTGTCATATTTCCCTTTTGAGCACACCTTGCAGTTTAGGACTACTTCGTTTGCTAACTTTGTCATTTTGGGAAAATAATAGTCGGTCATGATCTGTTTTATGTTTTCTTGTGCAGCCCTGTGGGCACGATTGTGTTCTTTGGCGAGGATTTCCCTTCTCTCTCCGCTATTCAGAACATCTATGACAAGGTGCTTGCAATGCCAAAATTTTGTGGTTGGGAAGCTTCTAACAAGTTCGTCTTGCAATCTTGCTAGGATTGGAAGCTCGCAATGGATTGCGTTCACTACGTTTGGGTTAACTATGGATTTTACTAAATCAATCAAGGTGGTCCTATCAGTGAAATTTATCACATGGCGCGTTTTTTCGCCAAACATGATATAATTTCTGTTCAGAGGGAACTGAGACTCTTCCAAGATGATCTGGTTTCTGAAGCAATTCACCGGCTTTTCAGTAGTCTCGATGGTATAGATCAGTGATGTTTCGCTATGCATTGTAGCGGCATCTGACACTGGTTCAGCACTCTCGAGTGCGTTCACGTTTTGCCGCGATAAGGCGTCAGCTACGTGATTCTCCTTACCGGGTTTGTAGAACAGGTTCGCCCCTGTCTCATCAATGCGTGCTTTCCAACGTTTGATTTTTGCGTTTGGGTTTCCTTCAGACACCGCGAACGTAAGTGGCTGGTGATCTGTGAAAATGTTTATGTCTTTGACCCCATAAAGATAGTGCCGAAGCTTGGCCAAGGCCCACACGATAGCTAGTAACTCACGCTCGTTAGTAGCGTAATTCGCCTCACTATCTTTCAATGTTCGAGAAATCATGGAAATTGGTCTCCCGTTCTGAGATAAAACTGCCCCGATTCCATATGCCGATGCGTCTGTAGTCAGATAAAAAGGCTTTTGGTAGTCTGGATACATTAGCATGACGTTTTCTGATGCTAAAATGTTCCTCAACCTCTCGAATGCATGCCTCTGATTTTTATTCAGTTTGACTTGCATTCTTTTTGATCTGTACTTGCTCACCGAACCGTTTTCCCCTTTCAGGATGTCGGAGAGAGGTTTCGCTATTGCGGCGAAATCTTTGATGAAGCAGCGGTAGTAGCTGGCTAAACCCAGAAACGACCTTACTGCAAACAGTGACTCTGGCTCGACGTAGTTCTGAATGGCTTTCACCTTTTCAGGGTCAGTCCTTGCGCCGTTGCTAGTCACAATAAACCCCAGATACTCTACGCTGTGTTTAAAAAACTGGGACTTTTCTTTGGCCACTTTCATGTTTGCGTCGCGCAGACTCTTGAGGACCCACTCAACGTGTTTGACGTGGTCCTTTTCGCTTTCGGAGAATATGATGACGTCGTCCACATAAACATAGCAAGTTTTGCCAATCTGTTCACGGAGGACATCATCAATGGTTCTTTGAAAAATGCTGCCCGCATTCTTCAGGCCAAAGGGGAGTCGACAGAACTCGAATTTTCCCCCGTTCACCGAAAACGCCGTCTTCTCCCTGTCCTCCTCCGCCAAAGTTATTTGGTGGTATCCAGACTTAAGGTCGAGCGTTGTGAAAAACTTTGCTTTTACCCAAATTTGCCAGAATCATCGTTATGCTTGGCATCGGATATTTGTCAGCAATAGTTTTCTGGTTTAGTTTTCTAAAATCGATCACTAAACGTTTTTTCTTGTTGCCATTACTGTCGGTGCCCTTTTTGTCCACCACCCAAATCGGGTTATTGTATGGAGACCGCGACTTTCTTATGATACCGTTTTTAAACAGTTCGTTTGTTTCTGTGGCAACAAAATCTTCCACACCTCTCGGGTATGGGTATAGCTTGGAATAGATTTCCTTCTCGTCGGTTGTTCGTATTTTAGCAACGACGGAAGTATTGTACGGCAGTGACTCGTTAGGGTCAGCAAATGCCTTATCGTTCCTTTTGAGCATTTGAAGGAACTCGGTCCTCACTGCAAAAGGCACATCAAGGTCGATAACCTTGGTGTGGTTTACATTCAAGCATTCCTGGTAATGTATCGTTTCCGATCCACCCTGGATTAAAAGCTTGTTTTCCTTCAGGCTTATGGCGGCGTTGACCTGCTTTAATAGGTCAAGGCCTATTATCCCGTCAAATGTAGAAAGGTTGTCTAGTATAAAAAAAGTCGCTGTCTGTCCAAACATTGGCAACGCGCACTTTTTCGAAATGTTGTTGGAGCCGTGAATAGACTGCACGACAAACTTCGTCTCGACCGGGACTACACCATTCAGCTGCGTTAGCGGCTTGATGTAATTTTTTGATGCACCCGTGTCAATTAACAACCTAACGTTTCTCCCTGCTATTCGTCGCCGTAAGTACGGCAGCAGGGACTTCGCCCTAAAAAATTCAGGCCGCTATCTAGAAAGTTGAGGCTGTCTCCCTCACACTCGCTGTCAGTATCTATTTCCTCGACTTCTTTGCTAGCCACCCCGTTATATGACCCTTCCTTGTCTGCACCATTGGTAGAGATGTGATCTATCCTCTGGCGTCTCTGGCCCGTCATACGATCGGACGTATTCGATCGCCTGTCGTCTGTCCCCTGTTCGTCTGTCCCTGTTGTGGGTTAACTCTTGCGGACTCCTGAGATTTCTAATAGGCGGTCTGCTGCCTATATTTTGACATTGATGGATCAACGTCCATTGGTTCTGATCTGTTATTATTAGTAGTGGCCGCAACCTGAGCAGCCTCAGCGTTTCTCTGACCCCTTTGCTTCTTAAAGGCGGGGCTCTTCCCTTGTCCAGCTTGAGCGTTAGGTCTCTGCTCTTGCTGGTTGGGATTCTGACGACTTTGATTCCTCATCTCGCCTTTATTAGACCTTTCTTCTAATCCTCTGGCGAAGTTTGTGGCAAAGTTGTACCGATCGTGGTTTGCCTCCACCTCCTGAGCCAAAGCCAAAGCGGATGGCAAATCAGGCGGGTGCGCTGCAAACAACACGTCCGTCAAGTTGCGTCTTAGTCCGGAGATAAAGACTCTTAAGGCATCGCCTCTAAACTTCTCGCACATCCCCCTGGCCAGATTATGGTCGTACGTCATGTTCGCTTTGTTAGTTAGTAAGGTGAGCTTTTTCTCGACCTCATCGTAGTACTCTAGAGTGGACATGCTGCCCTGTCTAAGGGTACCCATCTCCTGCTCTATAATGTGAATGGGTTTCTTATCAGCGTAGGTAAAATCAAGTCGCGCGATGATAGCCTCGAAGTTGAGTGCTGTATTGAATGACGCGAGAACGGCATCGGCCGAGCCCCTTATCTTATTCCTCAGAATGACCATGGCTTGGTAGTGTCGTGAGCTCCCGTCATAGGTTTTGAATATTTTGTATGAATTGTGTGCTGCTTGTCGCCAAGCGACGTAGGCGTCTAGGGAGCCGTTGAATTCCGGCAAACTTTTCATCGCGTCTAAAGGCTCATCACAGCGAATACCCGGGATGATTTGTGCGTCTTCGTACACCTTTATCACTGGTACAGAAATAGTTGCTCTACCTATACGCCCTGACAGTTCGTCAATTTGCCGTTTGAATTCGGTTTTGAGGTCTGCCTCTCTCCTAACGTATTCTGCTGCCTGGACTGATAAAGCAGTCTGGATAAGTGCTCGTAACTGGTCCTCGTCCATGTCTGTACTAATAGCCTGCGTTCGACCGAATTTTTGGAGCAGACCGGAAAGTACACTGTCGTCACTGTCGTTACTATTTCTTCTATAACTCATAAGTTGACACACTGTCAGTCGCCACGGGGCATAACGCGAGTAGAGACACAATTAAACATGCAACGCGAGCGGAGACAATAAAACAAACTTTACACACGCAATTCGTTTAATTTTATCTATCTTTTCTTTTGTTTTAATCTGATCTTTTGGTCTTTCCCTAGAAGAAACTCACTTACATGATACTATTTTTGTCCGTCCTGGTAGTTGTCCTCCTTATGTTTTTCGTCACCGCTGCCCAGAGAGCTCCTGCGGATCTGGTGAACTTGGACTTGTTATTTTTTTTAACCTTCGCCGCTGCCCAGAGAGCTCCTGCGGATCTGGTGAACTTGGTTCTTGTTGTTGTTTTTTTTTTTTTTATTAGTTTTTAAACAGCCAGCCGCTGTTTTTTTGCACTTCACTTGCAATTTCTTTTAGTTTGTGTTTTTTTATTTTTAATAACTGCCGGTTTCGCGACGCGAGAACCGTTTGCCACTTGGGTGATCGGAGATCCGTAGTTGGGCGCCAATTATATTTTAAATGTAGTCACTCGTTTCGAATTGATTAAGACCACGAGTACCGATGAGATTTGCAAAGTATTTATTAAAGGCGTCCGCCGTTCAATATGAATGATTACAAACTAAATCTACAAAGCATAAATTCTTAAACACTAAGCTATGGTCATCGGCGACACCGCCGCTGCCGTCGGCAGCGCTGTCGCTGTCGTTAGCCACATTGTTGCTGGCCACGGTGTCGCTGCCGCCGCTGTTGTTGGCAGCCGCACCGGCAAAGTGCAGCGTTAGCGCCTCGTGCAGAGTGTTATGTTACTCCGCGGATGTTATGCAAGAATGTTGCAAAACGCCGACTTTACTCCACGAATCGGTGGCGTAGCCGCACTTGACACCCGAGTCTTGGATATTCTTGCTGACTGGCGTAACTGCTGATTCAGTCGCTGCGATCCCAACATTGTGAGAGTACTCTTTCCGTTTTGGGGTCGCTGGGAGCTCACAGTTAACTTATATATAGAATCAATAAAGTTCTTTATGATAACAAAACAGTTGAACTCATTGATTGATGAATGTGAAAAGGTTCAAGCTGGAGTAATCAGCTTGCTTATTGACGTCAATCATGGAGAATTAAACACTAATATATTAAAACCAAATCAGCTAAAAAAGGAAATTAGTTGCATTAAAGACAAAATACCTGATACACTTGTTCTACCGGGAAAAAGAACTGGTGCGGAACTAAAAGAAATTTATACTTTGCTAACTGCAAAAGGGTTGTATTTAAACAAATAATTTATAATAAATGAAACAATACCTTTATTCAATAGACATTTATCCCTTACCAATTAAAAACCAACAGGGAGTAATAATTGCCGATCTAAATTTCGCATACATAGTGGATTACTTAGCAAATGTAAGCATTGGCAACAAAATAAACGGCGGGGTTCGACTCTCATCACAACCCAAGATAGGAAAATATGAAAATACGATCACAAAGTAGTCCAGATAACCACTGTGGCAGCTTCGACCTGCAAGTGACCTTTCAGGATAGTTTAATATAGTTAGTCTCCACACCAGTTATAAACTACAATACTGTACGATACGGAAAAAACGGCATTAAAGCTTGAAAACTATTTTATAAATTGTGGGAAAAGTGGGCGTGGCAGTCAACAATTTTAAATGGCAATGTAACTATGCCCTCGCTAGGAACACCCGTACCAGAATAGGTGATCCTAGCTGCCATAGTTACTGAGATATTTGCCGAAAACACCAATTTTTTATTGTGGGCGAATGGGGCGTGGCATCGAAAAAAAAAAGATTCTTGTATTGACTGACTAAATATCTGATCGTTTGATACCAAGCTCGAACTTGTAGCTCTTACCATCTCTGAAATCTGTTTGTTCATACGGACAGACAGACAGACGGACAGACGGACATGGCTATATAGACTCGGCTTGTGATGCTGATCAAGAATATATATACTTTATGGGGTCTGCCACGCCTCCTTCTGCCTGTTACATACTTTTGCACAAACCCAATATACTCTTGCAGAGAGTATAAAAAGATTCTTGTATTGACTGACTAAATATGTGATCGTTTGACACCAAGCTCGAACTTGTAGCTCTTACCATCTCTGAAATCTTGTTGTACATACGGACAGACAGACGGACAGACGGACATGGCTATATCGACTCGGCTTGTGATGCTGATCAAGAATATATATACTATATGGGGTCGGCCACGCCTCCTTCTGCCTGTTACATACTTTTGCACAAACCCAACATACTCCTGTAGAGAGTATTAAAAGAAGAAAAAAGAGGAAATAAAATTATTTTTTCTAAATAAAAGAACACTGCCCAAATTTCCTGACACTTTACTTATTTTAATTTGTTTCTGTGATAGATTATAAAGGGAACAACACTACCACATCATCCACGCAAAAAGAACACTTAAACCAGGTCAAATTGGGTAGGTGAGACGTTGTCCTTCTCCCTCGGCCAGCTTAAAGCTAAACAACAATTATTTTTGGTTTTGAGACTGCGGAAAGTTTTTAAGTCCTACCTTTGATCACGTCAAAAAACTTGTTTACATACTATTTGACTTCTAATAAATTTTTGTTGTTCTTGAAATACCAAAAATGTCAGTGTCAGATCAAGAATTGTCGTTGATGAAAGAGTCTATGGAAAGGTTTCAGACGACCTTCTCGTTGCTGACCATCCAAAATAGCGCGCAGAAAGAAGAATTGAAACAGGCCCTGCCGAAAATTAATTCTTTACAGATCGAACTCGCTAGGGAACGGGAAACTCATAATCCGGTAGTGGAGGAACCGAGGGCTTTGGCTCGTCCTCGTTCGATTTTCGATTTGGCAGAGTGTGGTAAAATACCCGCTGCGTAAAATACTTGCAAGTCTTCGAAGGGAATGCTTCCGAGTACGAGTCTTGGGCTAATAGGGTCGACAAAATCTTGATTGATCACGAGATAATAAGGGATAAACCTCGGTATAGGGCATTTATAACTTAAATCAGACAAAAGGTAAGGGGACGAGGGGATGTAGCCTTGACATTTTATGGCGTGCCAGACGATAATTGGCCCGAAATGAATCATGGCTTTACATTACGCTGACAAACATGTCTTGAGCACGCTCGAACTTCAATTAGGGAAAATGTTTCATGAAACAACCAGTGTCGACATTTTTATACTCTCTGCAAGAGTATATTGGGTTTGTGCAAAAGTATGTAACAGGCAAAATGAGGCATAGCAGACCGCATAAAGTATATATTTTCTTGATCACCATTGCAAGCCGAGTCGATATAGCCATGTCCGTCTGTCTGTCCGCCTGTCTATCCATATGAACAAAAAGATTTCAGAAATGGTAAGAGCTACAAGTTCGAGCTTGGTGTCAAACGATAACATATTTAGTCAGTCAATACAAGAATCTTCTTTTTTTCGATGCCCTGGCCCACACACCTCAGGAAAAATCAGTGTTTTCGGCAAATATCTCAGTAACTATGGCACCTAGGATCACAAATTTTGGTACGGTTCCTAGCGACAGCATACATTGCCATTTAAAATTTTCGATTTGGCAGAGTGTGGTAAAATACCCGCTGCGTAAAATACTTGCAAGTCTTCGAAGGGAATGCTTCCGAGTACGAGTCTTGGGCTAATAGGGTCGACAAAATCTTGATTGATCACGAGATAATAAGGGATAAACCTCGGTATAGGGCATTTATAACTTAAATCAGACAAAAGGTAAGGGGACGAGGGGATGTAGCCTTGACATTTTATGGCGTGCCAGACGATAATTGGCCCGAAATGAATCATGGCTTTACATTACGCTGACAAACATGTCTTGAGCACGCTCGAACTTCAATTAGGGAAAATGTTTCATGAAACAACCAGTGTCGACATTTTTATACTCTCTGCAAGAGTATATTGGGTTTGTGCAAAAGTATGTAACAGGCAAAATGAGGCATAGCAGACCGCATAAAGTATATATTTTCTTGATCACCATTGCAAGCCGAGTCGATATAGCCATGTCCGTCTGTCTGTCCGCCTGTCTATCCATATGAACAAAAAGATTTCAGAAATGGTAAGAGCTACAAGTTCGAGCTTGGTGTCAAACGATAACATATTTAGTCAGTCAATACAAGAATCTTCTTTTTTTCGATGCCCTGGCCCACACACCTCAGGAAAAATCAGTGTTTTCGGCAAATATCTCAGTAACTATGGCACCTAGGATCACAAATTTTGGTACGGTTCCTAGCGACAGCATACATTGCCATTTAAAATTTTGGACTGCCACGTTTTCGCTGCCTGTGTGCCGACAGCGCTGCATGCGGACGTTGGCCGCGTCGAATACACACATACGTACATATATGCATGCATATAACGTCAAACGCATGTGTATTTGCATACAAACAAACAGATGTATGTACGATTATAATTGTTTTTTTTTTCTCTCAACTTATTTTATGCTAATACTACACATTGTAATATCTGGATACCGATTTTAATAATTTAATCGGGAAAATGTAGAGAGTATTAAATGGTCGGGCGTGCTAGACTGTACTTTTCTTTCTTGTTTTCAATAAAGTTAACAACCACTTTTCTTTAGTAATGGGCAAGTTGAGGAATTGGTCTCACTCAGAGGAGGTAGACCAGCTCTGAAAATGGAATCTAATTTATCGGGACAATCGCAGAGATCAAACACCTCTTCGCCAGGAAACTCGAAGAGAGTTCCCAGCGGAGTCTCCAACCCGTTCCGTAAGGCTCAAAGGCTTTAGCGTACCGTATATAGAATATGGTGTGGGAGATGGGGCAAGGCTTCAGTTCCTAATCGACACTGGAACCAATATGAACTTTATTGGCCCCAAGGTAGCCGCTGGTTGTACTTATTTACCAAACCCTTTTTTGGTGCAATCTGCTGCAGGTAGTATCGAGATCAGACAACAATTAACAGGAGGAGGAGTTAAAAACTCTTCTGTCATCTTTCCTTGACTTCCACAAACCGTTTCACTTCACCACCGACGCATCCGAATACGCGTTTGGTGCAGTCCTGTCACAAATACAAGACAGAAAAGACAAACCAATCGCTTACATCTCCCGGTTGTTGAATAGAACCCAGGAAAATTATGCGGCAAATGAGAGAGAAATGTTGGCAATAATTTGGGCCATAGACGCTCGTACCTTAATTGCGAGTTGATATACAAACCCGGCAAGTCCAATGTCGTGGCGGACGCGCTATCGCGCCTCCGTCCTCAATTGAAAATGCTCGACACAGATTCGCTTGCCGTTGACGTTTCAGAAGATGGGTCGGATTCGCCAGCTACTGTACAGAGCGCACTTCAAGATGCGACAGACCTTGTACCGCATGTGGAAGTCCCAATTAATGTTTTCAGGAATCAGTAAGTTTTTGATCCCCAAGCCCCAACACCTTTCTCGGGGTGTACACCGGACATATTATTCCTTTGAAGAACCGGACCATGACATCTTTAATCACTATTCTGGTAGACGGCTTACGCCCAGTTATAATAAACGGAATTAAGATTCCCGGTAGTTACTTACATTTTTTCCAGGAATGC
Source organism: Drosophila arawakana (assembly GCA_018151165.1). Taxonomy (NCBI): domain Eukaryota; kingdom Metazoa; phylum Arthropoda; class Insecta; order Diptera; family Drosophilidae; genus Drosophila; species Drosophila arawakana. The sequence goes on along the minus strand of JAECWX010000430.1, from coordinate 1,018,806 downwards.
TAATTGAAATCATTCACTCTTTTCAAAGAGCGAAGCTCGTAAAAGATATCACTGACGAAAACGATATAGCGGCAGCAATAGCGCAAGAACGTTCCGGCGCGCATGGGAACCCAAAAGAAGTTAGGGTACAGCTTTTGAATAACTGTTACTTCTTGAAAATGGCTAGCTGAATTAAAACCTTTACGGCTGCGTGTCAGATTTGCAAATACCATTTTTGCAACCCACACCCATTCCAACTTACCCATTTTCATGCTCAAAAAAAGGAATTACCTTAGCTGTATCGAAAAGTTCTCTAAATATGCTAAGATGTTCCCGATAAAATCGAAGTCAGCATTACACCTGCGTAAAGAGTTGACTAAGGTCTTACATTATTTCACGACTCCAAAGACTATGGTATCTGACAACGAGAGGGGTTTACTTTGCCTAACAGTTCTGTATTTCCTCAAGGCTTTAGGCATCTAGGTCTATTATGCGCCAACACAGAAAAGCGAGGTGAACGGTCAGATTGAAAGATTCCATTCAATATTCATGGAGATGTACCGTTGGAAATTGTTGCAATCTCAGTTGATAGATACAATAATTCCATTCACTCAGTCACGCAGCGTAGACCGGTAAATATATTTTTTAATCGTTCTGGATCCACCGATCTACAAAAAATTGTGGACCTTAGGCAAAAAAAACATGAGGATAAGATGGCTTCTATTGCGTAAGCAAGAAATCTCCAACAGCGGTAAAACTAAGAACAGATCTAGAACGGTGACATACGAAGACATGCAGGAAATATTTGTGACAAATAAACATATTGTAACGAAGTTTGCCTGACCGTTTGAATTTCCCGCGCAACTTCAAACATCGCGAAGCACGAGCGATCACTATCGACATATCGATAGTCGGACCTAATGCACCACAGCTGCATTTTGTAGAAGAATAAGAATTTTCACCTTGACACAGATTGTTCTAGTATAGAGAGTAACTTGATAAGAGAGAATAAAGTGAGGTTCTGATTGCACGTGTGTTCTTTTCCAATTGGTCTCCAAGCTCTGCGCCCCCTAATATTCGCCGGCGTATAGATTACTTTCCGGCTATCTGACTAAAGAAGAAGTACCGCTCGGCTAACCGTGGTGACGCTGCCCTTCAGTTCAGGCAGTTTCGTGTCAGGTGTGGGGTACACTAGTGTCTTGCAAAAGCACGACTCACAATGCCGAAGAAATTGATTCGTCAGCGTCAAGAGATTGCTGCGGCGGGAGCCCGCGAGCAGCAACTCACGGCGACTATACTGGAGGCACAACAGAGACTCGCGGAAACCCTTTCTAGCCGCTTGGCGGCTAGAGAGCAGTCCCTGGAGAAACGAGTTGCATTTTTGGATGACCGCCTGGAAGCGCGGGAGCGACATTTTGAGCAGAAATTTACGCAGTTATGGTCGTCGTTCGAACGCACTATGCTGGGAGGCTTGTGCGGTCAACAAGGTAAAGCTAGAGACTCTGCTACTGGGGAATCAGCCGAGAGAACGGCCCTGAACGTACAGGAGATGGCGTCCAGTACTCCCCGAGTTGGTGGATCGCTCAACGGTGGTAGCAAAGATCACTGCAATGAACTTCGCAGCGAGCAGTTCGCCCGTACGAAGTGGACAGACGTCACAGCAGAGATACAACCTAGGCCGTCGGGTGTAACAGCTAAGCCGCTTCCCCCAGAGTCTTCTTCTGCGACCGGCGTGTGCAACAGTCCGTTTGTGATGCTACAAGATGCTGAACCACCACCGACTTATGACGGCACCAGACCATGGCAGGAATTTCAGCGCGTGTTTGACGACATGGCAGACGAGTACCACTGGTCGGAACGAACTAAGTTGCGCAAACTTTATTCGAGCCTCCGTGGGCGTGCCCAGAAGCTCTACGCTACACTATTGGATGCGACTCTGCGATCCTATGCGCTACTGACGGCGACCCTAAAGGAAAACTTTACGTTAAGTCCGCATGCAGGATACCACGAATTTCATAACCGAGTCCAGGGTTCCAAAGAATCTTTAGAGGATTTCGCAATGGACCTGCAATGTCTGGGCCGCGCAGTGTTGGGAGAGCTACCCATCTCCACTTACGATAGCATTCTTGTGCAGCGCTTCATAGATGGAATTCGCGAGACGTCCTACCAAGTGCTGATTTTATCCAGAAAACCACGGACTCTACGGGAGGCACTCGACATGGCGCGTCGTATTGAATCCCAATGCCGCCGTCGAACAGTGGGTGCCGTGCTCAACATGACGGAGTCAACTCCTACGAACTCTCAGAAAACCCCGAGAAGGAACGGACGTCCAGCCTTCCCCCCCTCACCGGCGGAAAACTAAAACAGACCAGCCTTCCGGGGCGAAGGTTGGTTGCGAATACCAATCGCCCCAAGCTGCAACGATTAAAAACCAACTCAACAACACTGAAGACAACTCACACCCCTGGCCGAAGCCCCACGTCTTTCGCCAACTCAGACTGCCGCCTGTCCAAGCACCTCTCCGCACACCCGACGCCGCCGAAGTCCTTTGTTTCCGGGCTTGACACTCCTTCTGCAGAAGACGTAGTCACCCTCACTCAAATGCCTAGTAAGCCGCCGCCCGGAGAGGACGCCTCCGAGCCATTGGCATCATTCCTGCGCGATTTGCCGGGTCACCTCCTTGAATACCCAGAGCGATCTACACCATTAGCAGACGGACCTAAGACTCCTTCAAGCGAAGACGAAGCCGCCCGTACTCCTTGGCCGCCGTGGACTTGAAGAAGTTGCGACTAGAGTTGGCCTGGGGATCGGTGCCGCTACATGTACCCATTGCGCGCTGCCCCAGCCTGTTGTTCGCTACAGAGTCCGCGAATATTCCACCATACAGCCACATGTATATATGTATCGGTTGTGTTTCCCAGGATCAGCTAACACTGGCCGTCCTGGAACGCGGGATTTATTCTGAACTTCCATTGGATAGAATGCTGGGTAGTTCCTTGGTAGATACATCTACTAACACTGCCACCCTTCAAGTGCTGAATATCGGCACGCAAACGCGACGGCTGACGGCCTCCACCATCCTTGGACAGCTGGAGCCAGTAGAACTACTGCTGCCCGTCGCACCAGCGAGCACACCCACCAGCGAACTTTCTATCGATTGGGATTCCTGGATCCACACTGATCTGCCCGTCGAAGCCCGCGCTGGTCTACTGTGTGTTCTGGCCAACTACCGAGCGGTATTCGCTTCGAGCAGTACCGAGACGGGTCGCACTAAGGTGACTCGCCATACAATTGATACAGGGCAGACGCGCCCTATAAAGCAACCGCCTCGTCGCCAGGCGCTTGCGCGTCGCATAGAAGTGGTACAGCTCATAGAGGACATGCAGAAGCAGGGCGTAATTCGCCAGTCTGCGAGCCCGTGGGCGTCTCCGGTGGTCCTCGTCCGAAAAAAAGATGGCACCACAAGGTTCTGCGTAGACTACCGTCGCTTGAACGACGTTACTCTCAAGGACTCATACCCGCTGCCCCGGACAGACGACATCTTGGCAAGACTGCACGCCTCGAAGTGGTTCTCGACAATGGATCTACAGAGTGGCTATTGGCAGGTGGAAATGGACGACGAGTCTCGGCCGAAGACCGCTTTCGTTTGTGACGCCGGCTTATATGAATTTAATGTAATGCCCTTCGGTCTCACAAACGCGCCTGCGACCTTTGAGCGCCTCATGGACAGCCTTTTCTCTGGGATGACCTGCTCTTCGGCACTCGTCTACTTGGACGACAATATCGTCCACTCTCGAACCTGGGAGGAACACCTCGTCCATTTGGAACAAGTCTTTAACCGACTGAAGCGCGCTGGATTGAAACTTAGCCCACGAAAATGCCATTTTCTCCGATCCGAAGTCACATTCTTGGGTCACATCGTAAGCAGCCAGGGTTTAAAGGCGTGCCCGGAAAAGATCAGTCGTGTAATGGACTGGCCAACTCCCCACTGCCAAAAGGATATTTGTTCATTTCTTGGATTATGCTCCTATTACCGGAAGTTTATCTCAGGTTTCGCCGCTACCGCCCATCCACTCCATGAATTGACAGAAGCTCAAGAAGTTTTCGACCGGCTTAAAAGCAAGCTTACCCAAGCGCCCATCCTGACGTTCCCGGATACAACGGGGCCTTTCATTCTGAACACAGACGCGTCCAACCACGGAGCAGGAGCTATACTTAATCAGGAACAGAACGGGCAAGAGCGAGTGTTGGAGTATTACAGCAAGACTTTCAACCGAGCTGAACGTAATTATTGCGTCACCAGACGTGAACTTCTGGCGGTCGTGTTGGCGACAAAACATTTCCACCACTACCTCTTCGGACAAAAATTCCTCCTCCGGACCGATCACGCATCCCTAAAATGGCTCTGCAATTTTCGGGAACCAGAAGGTCAAATTGCTCGTTGGATTGAAGGCTTGCAACAAAATGACATGGACATTCAGCTTAGAAGCGGGAAGCATCATGGCAACGCGGACGCTTTGTCGCGGCGTCCCTGCGGAGGGTGTCGTCATTGCGAGAGGGCGGAGGAAAACGATGATCATGGAATCATGTTCATGCAGATTGAAGCCATCGATTACGCTCAACGGCAGAAGGAAGATCTCACCCTCGCTTCCGTTTTCAAATGGTTGGAAGCCGGTGAGCGGCCGTCCAAGGAAACTATGTGGCGAGAGGATCCCGAAAGAAAGGCCTATTGGCACATGTTTCAAAGTCTTTATTTGGACAACGGCGTATTAAGGCTTAGAAATAAGGAAGATAAGCCCGTAACCGTTGTCCCCGACAGTCTACGGGAAGAAATTATGCGTCGTATGCATAACACTTCCACCGGTGGACACTTTGGTGTGAAGAAAACGTTAGCTAAACTTAAGCAACACTACTACTGCGTCGGACAAAGCGCAGACGTGTCTCTCTGGTGTGCATTATGCCAGACTTGCAACGCACGGAAAGGACCCTCACAACGTACGCTTGCACGCCTCAAACCAAGCTACTGCGGGGCACCTTTCGAGCGGCTAGCCATCGACATCCTGGGGCCACTACCCACTACGCCACGTGGAAATCGCTACAATGCACAGTGGTTCCGCCCATAGGCCAAAATTAGAAAAAGTCATCACAAGATATTGAAAAAAAATGAACACTATTTATCTCACAAATGTCCATTCTTAACCAGTGCAAACCGGTTTTTGCTGTATTTCTAACGGTTCTTTCTAAAAATAGAACCGAAAGTTTGAACACGTGTTCATATTTAACTCACAGCTGCGCGCTTAATGACAATAATCTGTAGAAGAGTCAACTTGCAATTTGTCTGGTAATTTATTTAGTGCACATAAATTAATTATTTAAAATGGATTTTGAAGTTCAAGGTATTTACTTTTAACCAAAAATTATTAATATTGAATTTTTTCTTGAAACTCCAGCATAATTAATGTATTAAGAATCCTTTATATTTGTACCGTTTTTGTGCATGTTTTTTATGTTTGCCTAAGCTTTTAGTTGTGTTCCCCCCTTTCCCCCCAAAAGTTTTCTATTTCACATTATTTATCTGTGTTTTAAGATAATAAAAGTGTTAAGTTTACTTGCGGAAATTTGCGGATGTGCCTGCAATCTTTAATATACTAACTCATCATCGTCGTGTTTTTCAAGGTCAAATTTGCCCAGCGAAGCCTCTGTGTCGTCTTGTTATTGTTTTGTTACATCTATCGTGTTTGTGTACAATTTTCAATGATAATTTAATTTATATCTCTAATTATTTTTAATTTATATTTTTAATTTTTTATTTTGAAAGGCGATACGTATCACTGTGTGATTACACGCCTATACGTATTTAATTTATGGTGCACAAAAATAGGGACTAAAATTGAAAAACAGCAACAAGTAATCAATTCTGTGCAACTGAAAATTGAGAAGGAGGGCTATGTAGCTGACTTCAGCAAATTAATTAAATCAATTGGTTACGTATGCAAGAAGCTTGAAGCGTTTTGGACTTGTTACAACCGCAAAAAATCATCCGTTCTCCAATATCAATGCGCTTGGTTGAATGAACATCGAAAAGCGCTCAACGTGGCCGTCCGAAGCTTGATTTCTCGGAATCTTCAGGGAGGAAGGCGTATAGCTCAGCTGAACGAGATCGACGAGTCTGTTGTTTCTGCTTTACGCAATGAGAACCAAATGCAAAATTTATTGCCAGCAGATCCTATCCAAGTTATTTCGCTTTTAATGGAGACCGGCATGTCAAAAAGCCAATATTTGCTGATAAGAGACTTTGTAAATAACAAAATATCCTTTGATTTTTTTCCAAGCTATCAAAGTATTGTACTGCAAAAAAAAAGAGATATCCGGACAATATTTCTGTGGACGAATCTCACGCCGAAGTCGAGTTGCAAAATCTATTGGACAACACAGCTTCTAGCATACTGGAACTTCAAGCTGATGTTGTCAAAACAGCTTGTGAGGACTCTGTTGAAAATTTTATATTAATTGGAAAGTGGGGATTTGATGGAAGTACAGGCCATAGTGAATATAAGCAATTTTTTTTCTAATGACGGCTTAGAGGACAAAAGCTTATTTGTTACTTCATATGTACCACTGCAACTCATTTCAACAGTTGACCAACAAATTTTTTGGAAAAACCCCCGGCCTTCGTCAACACGTTACTGCAGGCCAGTTCGATTCCAGTTTAAAAAAGAAACGAGCGAAGTGTCACTGGAAGAAGAAAAGTATTTTAAGGACAAAATCAACCTTCTAAAGCCAACGGAACTATCCATCAACAAAAGAAATATTAAAGTTAAACATATTTTACAACTGACAATGGTGGATGTAAAGGTATGCAATGCGTTAAGCTATGGCAACCATATGAAAACATGCTCCGATTTGTCCAATTTTTTCACAATATTTTTTAAACATTTTTCTAGAATTTTCATGAAAATTTCATTGCGATATCACCACTAGAAGTATTTTTGGCCGCGGCTCAGTACAAGCCGAACCACTGTGCAATGCTGTAGTAATGTGTTACTTTACAAAATGGCCGGAATGCGTTGCCCTACCGAATCAAACGGCAGTAACGGTCTCACGAGCACTTGTTCAGGAAGTATTCAGTCGATACGGTTCACCTTTCGTCCTGCATTCGGATCAGGGACGCAACTTTGAGTCCGAAATTTTCCTAGCTTGTATGCAGTTACTTGAAGTGGAAAAGACCCGCACAACCCCGCTGCATCTCCAATCGGATGGAATGGTCGAGCGGTTCAACCGAACGTTGCTCGATTACTTGGCTAAATTCGTGGCAGCAGATCAACGCGACTGGGACGAGTTGCTGCCGTTGGCGCTGTGGGCCTACCGCTCCGCGCCTCACGAAGCAACTGGATATTCACCATCTCGTTTGATGTTAGGACGCGAGCTGCGGCTTCCGACGGATCTGCTTTACGGCCAACCGACATCCGAACAGAAGGACTACCCAACATTCGTGCAACAGATGCAAAGTAACTTGCAGAAGGTTTATCGAGAGGCCCGGCAGCAACTCATAGCAGCTGGCTCTGCGAATAATGCTCGGTACGACTTGCGATCCAACTCCCTGGAATTCGAGCCCGGCGCTGAAGCTTATGTGTACTCCCCCATGCGCAAAGTTGGACGCTGCCCAAAGCTTCAATCCGACTGGATCGGACCCGCGGTCGTTATCCGTCGCCACTCTGATCATGTCTACGAAGTACGACTCCCGGGCAAGCGTACAACCAAAACGATCCACGTCAACCGTCTTGCCCAGTACAAAAGAGCGTCAACGATAGCTCTCGGCCAGGAGGCTCGAGTCTCAGAGGGGGGTAATGTAACGAAGTTTGCCTGACCGTTTGAATTTCCCGCACAACTTTAAACATCGCGAAGCACGAGCGATCACTATCAACCTATCGATAGTCGGACCTAATGCACCACAGCTGCATTTTGCAGAAGAAAAAGAATTTTCATCTTGACACAGATTGTTCTAGTATAGAGAGTAACTTGATAAGAGAGAATAAAGTGAGGTTCTGATTGCACGTGTGTTCTTTTCCAATTGGTCTCCAAGCTCTGCGCCCCCTAATATTCGCCGGCGTATAGATTACTTTCCGGCTACCTGACTAAAGAAGAAGTACCGCTCGGCTAACCGTGGTGACGCTGCCCTTCAGTTAAGGCAGTTTTCGCTACAATATTAAAAGTAAGGACAAGAAGCGTTTTATTAAAGAGACTGTCGAGCAAGATAGGTGAGTAACTTTAAAAACACAATCAGGGAAAATCTTTCACAAGTCACATGTGAAGAATTGAGATCGTCCCTAATCATCATCATCATTGTGTGGAAAAGAACTGAAATCAGTAGTGTGGTAGCACACTACATCAAAAATCGACGCGACGATCACCTAAGTTACACAGGGAGAAACAACTGCTCCTACCGACCGGGAAACCAGCTGATCTGAGAGACGCAGAAACTTAAGGGGGGAGGAGATAACACCAGCTATGCCGAACACCCCCTATTCCACCTTACCCCGTTCGGACACCGCCTGCCTCTGCCCTCAACAACAGTACAACGACTTTCCCGCCACTCTCGCCTCCCTGCCAAACCCTCGCCAAGTCAACAACCCGGATCGAGTTACCGGCCCAGCTCCGCCTCTTTGCAAGCGTCGGCTATTGTAACATAGCTGACGTTCTGCTGACACGCTCGAGCTTGAGAATGCGGAGTTGCCACCGGAAACCGATCCGCGGATTCAGCAACAGCAACACGGAAACTGCTGACGTCGTTGCTGCTGCCGTGGCTGCTCTGTCGATGCGATGTCGACGTCGTGGCGGAATGGAAAGATAAGAACCCTTGTCCGACCACTGGGCAAGCCACTTGAATAAACAATTATAACGTTGTAACATAATATTATGAGTTCTTGTTTGTTCACTAAAACGTCATGAGTATGCAATGCAGGCAGCGCTGCCGCCACACAAGCATCGAGTACGTTCGAACATGTGTTTGTATCTTTCTGTCTCGCTTGTGCGCATAGAGTGATATTGCAGTTAAATAACGCAAACTTTGTAAATTTATAGCTATTTTGTTAAAAGTAGGATAAAATTTCCAGGATAGTTTGAATTATATGTCTCCAAAGGAATGTTGAATTACAACACTGTAATATATGACTAAAAACCTTTAAAAATGCATTGAAGTTTGAACGTTTTTTAGTTTTTACCACATTTTTGGTGGCCCTTGGCATAATGTTCAAGCATTAACATATTAAGCAATAAAACTAGAACACCGGAGCGATTATTTTATATTTGTCTATCTATTCTTGCGACCCGTTTTCATGCTTGGCAACGAAGCCTAAGATAATAAGAAAGAAAAGTACAATTATTAAAATCGGTATCGAGATATTACAATGTATAGTACTTGCATTAAAACACGTTAAAAAAAAAACAAGTATAATCAAACATACATATGTTTGTTTGTATGCCAATACACATACGTTTTACATTATATGCATGCATATATGTGTGTATGTAGGTGTGTGTTCGGAGCGCCCAGCGTGAAGGCCATTATGGCAAAATTGGGCACGAACCGGCGGAAGAACGAAAACAGATGTGGGCAGCGTTCAAATTCCATACGATCTTTCGGCACAGGAAAGTCTCGGATCGCTTAAAGATGGATCAGTTTGGAAGAATTGGCTAAGTATCCTAAATAGTTAAGCTCATGGTACGCAAAACGGCACTTTGATAACTTAAGACACAGCCCATGTACAAGTAGGGAATGCAGAGTTTCCTTCAGGGCACTTGCTATGAAACTGCGCAGACGGCATTTTAAAGCCCCTGTATAAACTATTCACATTATCCGTTTAACCATGCTGTTTTCTTCATGATTGGAAATCATCTTACATTATTCCAATGTAAAATTTCTGCAACTATACAGTTATTTCTGCTTTTCCCACGGCTGTTCAGAAATTAATAACTTCTCAACTGCAATATTTCTGTAGTTCCATGATTTCACCCTGCCAGCATAGCTTTGCGAAAGATAGGTCCACTACCACTAACCTGTTAGAATTCACAACATTTTCACTACAGGGCTTTGATAAAAACAAGAAAGAAAAGTACAGTCGAGCACGCCCGACCGTATAATACTCTCTGCATTTGTTCCCGATTAAATTATTAAAATCGGTATCGAGATATTACAATGTGAATTACTTGCATTAAAATATGTTGAAACAAAGACAATCTAAGCAAAATCAAACACACATCTGTTTGTTTGCATACGAATACACATACATATGTACGTTTGACAATATATGCTGCATATATGTATGTATGTGTGTATTCGGCGCAGCCAGCTTCCGCGGGCAGCGCTGCCGACTCACAGGCAGCGAAAACGTTCGAACATGTGCTTGTGTGTTTCTGTCTCGCTTGCACCTATGGGTTGATATTGCGTTCAATTTTCAATATTGTAACGCTTCTAGTTTTCTTGTTTATAGTCCGATTTTAATGCGCCTTTCAGGATAGTTTAATATAGTTAATCTCCACACGAATTATAGTTAAACGATACTGTATGATACGAACAAGTTCGCAAAAAACGGCATTTGAAGTTTTTTCAAGTGTGGGAAAAGGGGGCGTGGCAATCCAAACTTTTAAATGGCAATGCAACTATGCTGTCGCTAGGAACCTCCGTACCCAAATTGGTGATCCTAGGTGCCATAGTTACTGAGATATTTGCCGAAAACACCAATTTTTCACGAGGTGTGTCCAGTTTTTTGCTTATTGTGGGCGAATGGGGCGTGGCATCGAAAAAAAAAAAAGATTCTTGTATTGACTGACTAAATATCTGATCGTTTGACACCAAGCTCGAACTTGTAGCTCTTACCATCTCTGAAATCTGTTTGTTCATACGGACAGACAGACAGACAGACAGACAGACAGACGGACAGACGGACAGACGGACATGGCTATATCGACTCGGCTTGTGATGCTGATCAAGAATATATATACTTTATGGGGTCTGCCACGCCTCCTTCTGCCTGTTACATACTTTTGCACAAACCCAATATACTCTTGCAGAGAGTATAAAAATGCAAAATGACGATTTCAGCAAGGCTTTTGGCTCCCTCTCCCTAAACACTGTCTCTTAATAACTTGTAACTTGTTCCTATATTCCTCCATCGTCTGAAATGTCGATTTATTTGCAACATTTCAATATCATTAAAGAAACACTTAGTCACATTCGTGATCAAGATTTCTTTGTGACACTTGGTGATTTTAACTTGCCAAACGTTTCCTGGACGTGTTTTGACAAGTTTAATTACATTCCCACACCTAATAATGACTTTTTAGATGGTTTGATTGATCTTCCTCTTTTTCAAGTCAATCATATATATAATCGTCTAAACAGAATGCTGGATCTCATCTTTGTAAATGATTCATCCAGTGCCGTTGTCACTAGATCTTCTCCTGTAGTTGTGCCTGAAGATTCTTTTCATCCCACTCTTGAACTATCCTTGACTATTCCTAACTTAACCCATTTAGCTCCTTCTTTCTCTTCCAAGTCGCGCCGTTGCTTCCGCAAAGGAAATTATCCCTTGCTAAATCAACTGATTCTTGCTACCGACTGGTCTATACTATACAGCACGAATGATATTAACATAGCTGTCGAGTATTTTTACAACATTTTAAACTCAATCTTTGATGTCTGCATTCCATTTTGTGTTGTAAAGTCCGTTTCACGTAAACCACCTTGGTTTTCACCAAGACTATCCAATTTAAAAAACAAAAAATCAAAATATTTTAAAAAGTTTAAGCAGACAGGTTCTATCTTAGACTTTTTAAATTATTCTAAATTAAAAGCTGCCTTTACCCTTCTCAATTCTCAATGCTATGAAAGTTATCTCGTTCGCTGCAAGAATCAATTTGCGCGTGATCCTAAACAATTCTTTAATTTTGTTAATTCTAAACGTAAATCTAGTACCTTACCCAATTCCTTCTTTTTCAATTCCTGTAAAGTAATCGATGATTCGGCTGCTTCCGATCTCTTTGCTGCCTTTTTTCAATCAACATACACCTCCAGTTTGCCTACTAACTTCTCTTACCCCCATTCCAAGTTGTGTACTCAAGGAGTGCTGTTTTTCCATAATAAAACCTCTCCTAATTCTTTTTAAACTTTCTTTAGAATCCTCTGTTTTTCCTAATTTATGGAAAGAATCTTACATTATCCCACTGCATAAAAAAGGATGTAAGTCGGATATATCCAACTACAGGGGAATTGCGAAGTTGTCCGCAATCCCTAAGCTCTTCGAAAAGATAATTACTTCGACGTTGCAACATCTCTGCAAGTCAATTATCTCCCCTGCCCAACACGTATTCGTTAAGAGTCGGTCGACTTCGACCAATCTATTGGAATTTACCTCTTTTATAAATGAGGCATTCCTTAATAGAATGCAAACTGATGTCATTTATACCGACTTTAGTAAAGCATTTGACTCTGTGAATCATAACGTCCTTTTACAAAAACTTAGTATTTTAGGCTTCCCACCTTCCATTCTTCTGTGGATATCTTCATATCTAACAGGTAGGACCCAAAGGGTTATGCTTAGATCAGCCATCTCTAAATCAGTTTTTGTTACTTCTGGAGTTCCCCAGGGTAGTCACCTAGGACCCTTACTCTTTAATCTTTTTATAAACGACCTTCCCTGTTCGCTATCCCATTGTCGCATACTTATGTATGCAGATGATGTGAAATTATTATTATCTTATAAGAACCCTTCGGATCATGCGTTATTGCAAGAGGATTTAAACACAATGCATAACTGGTGCATAACAAATCACTTGCACCTCAATTTCTCTAAATGCCTGTTTATGACTTTTAACAGGGTTACTCCTTACATAGCCAATTACTATATTGACAACGTACCCTTAAAACGCATACTATTAGTTGAAGATCTTGGTGTTCTCTTTGATAATAAATTAAGTTTCACACATCATATCTCCACAATTGTTAATAAAGCCAAGGGCACTCTTGGATTTATTAAAAGCTGGTCTAAGGAATTTAATGATCCCTTCGTCACTAAACTTCTTTATACATCCCTTGTCCGGCCCATTCTTGAATATTGTTCATGTGTCTGGTCTCCCCAACATGCACATACTCAAGATTTAATTGAGTCGGTGCAAAAGCAGTTTTTACTCTTTGCACTTCGCGGACTCAATTGGGACCCTAACCTTCGTCTTCCATCCTACACCAACAGGCTCTTACTCCTCGATCTTCCGTCCCTTATTAATCGCAGGAGAGTTCTTGGAGTCATTTTTCTTCATAAAATTATAATTGGCGATATCTGCTCCCCATCCCTCTTAGAACGTCTAAATTTTAACATTCCAGCCAGGGCAACCAGGTACTACATCCCTTTATTTCTTCCTACATGCACTACTGACTACGCTTTGCACAATCGTTTTCGGGTACTATGCGCTAATTATAATCATTACTATAGATTAATTGATACATCTCTCTCTCTTTTACAACTTAAAGCTTCACTTTTCAGCCAACTCCGTTAAATCTCTGATTTCCGTGGGCAGTATGTTTGGAATCCCTTCCATTCATGCGTCCCTTTAAATCAGAGATCTTTCGTGTTAGTTTTGGCACACATTTTTATTGATCTGGTTGGGTTTTTCTGGGTTTTCCCAATCCTCGCAACATATGTTGGATCAATTTCAATACTTTTTATCCCCAGTTTAACTTTAATTTTAACTTTAACTATTTATTAATTTATCAATCTAAACTACTAAATTTTTTTTTTTCAGTTTAAAATAAAAATTTTTTTCTTTTTATATTTTTACCTTGTAAAAATTATTAATATTAATTTTAATTATATTTATAAACTTATTTTTGCTTAATACTCGCGACTGTTCTTAGTCTGCGTTAATAAATAAATAAAAATAAAAAAAAAATACATAAATTCAATTTTTTAAGGTTTTCCTACAATTTTATTCTTTGAATTTCGAATTACTTAAGTTTAAGAACACAACACGTGTTTTTTAATGATTCCCTAGCGAAATATGTTCAGGTTACTTCGGGCATCCCAGCAGAAACCCATCCCCTTTGCTATTTATGTTGTTCATAAATGACCTGCCATCCGCAATCAGTCACTCTCATGTACTCATGTAATTATAGAAAGTGTAACATAATGTAACGTAAGCGACTTCTCTTTCTAAACAATTAGATTCTGAATAACAACTCTCTTCAAAGAATTGAATCGGACATTGATTTGCGTATCCTTATGGATCCAAAGCTTAAGTTCGATAAGCATGTTTTGTCAATTACTAACCGTGCTGTTGGTGTTCTAGGCTTCATATAGCGTTGGTCGAAAGAATTAAAGGATCCCTACTTAACAAAAACAGTGGTACGTCCTATTCTTAAATATGGATCTTGTATTTGGACTCCCCAATACAGGATTCATCACGATATAATAGAATCTGTAACAAAACAATTCCTTCTTTTTTGCCTATGGGCCCTCAACTGAAACATTTTCTTCCACAAAATAATTGACGGTGAAATTGATTCTTCCGAAATAATAAGCCAGAATAGTTTCGCGGTTCCGATCAGATGCACTAGAAACAAATATATTTATAAAACAAGAAAGAATGCTATAGTCGCCTGGCGACTTTAGGATACCCGTTAGTCAGTTTCAATATGTGGTGATGTGGTGATTTTTGACCGATCGTTCCTTTTGGGAGCTATACGATATAGTAGTCCGATTTGGACCAAAATTGGTCAGTATGTATATATATATATATATATAACTAGCGGGCCCGGCGCGCTTCGCGGCGTTCTTGTATTATAGATTTACCTGCTATTGAAAAATCTTTTTTGGTTGGAAAAACATTTTGTTAAAAATAATGCAGACAACAAATTTTCTAAAAAGTTTTTTAATTAAGAGCTTTTAAATAAACAACATTTTTAGTTTTTCCATCTTGACAGTATACATATAAAGCAGATGATTTTTCAACGCGAGACGATCCGACATACAGTTGACCATGGGAGAAAACTGGATTTTCTAAATTAATGCCGCAAACTTTTAATATTTTTTGACTCGTGCCAAATTTTTTATCGCTATTAATCTTTGTTTTGGTTCAAGAAGTAGCCAGACAGTTTTCCCCAACCTCCGAAGGCAACAGAAGTTGCCTGATCTCCCCCTTTGATAAGAGTACTTTTGCTTTTCATATTATGCAAATATGTATGTTGTTGTTCGTGTAATATCTCAGAACTATTTTCATTTCGATTTTTCGTATACTTCCAATTTTGTTCTCAATATTTTAATTTAATGATTAATAGAAACCAAGTTAATACAAACTAAGAGATACTAAAATAATGATGAAAACAGTGAACACTAATAGCATCCTGAATTTTGTGTACACACGGGGAGGGCATTTGTTTTTTTGCAGATTCAGCTCTATTTCAAATTTGAGATTAATTTGTTTCATTGCTTGAATCACTCTTAAATTTTTGTGTCGGTTGAAGATGTAGCCAGACAGTTTTCTCCAACCTCCAAAGGCAAAAGGAGTTGCCTGATCTTCGCTTTGAGAAGAGTACTTTTGCAATTCACATAATGCAAATATGTATTTTGGCGCCATTTACTTATTTTGAGTTATACTTACTTTGACTTATGTCAACACTGAAATAATATGAATTCGCATTGTAACAGCTGAATTCGAATTGTAACAGTAGAAATTATATTATGCAAATGTTATGCAATTATTATACGTCGATACACACCATACATCGATAATTATCGTGAAAAGCCCTTTGTACTCAGTAGGGCGCAATAAATCATAAGCAATTTGTATTGCCAGCAGAACGGAACAGAATTTTCATGTTAATTTGTGTTATTGCTTGAAACACTCTTAAATTTTTGTGGCGGTTGAAAGAGTAGCCAGACAGTTTTCCCCCACTGCCAGAAACAAAAAGAGTTGCCTGATCTCCTCTTTGAGAAGAGCATTTTTGCCATTCACATTATGCAAACATGTATGTTGTTGTTTGTGTAATTTTTCCGAATTGTTTTTTATTTTGCTTTTTCTTACATTTCCAAAAAGTTTTTCCATATTTTTTTTTCATACAAACCAAGTAGATAAAAAAGCTGATCTATTAAAAAAAAAATGAAAGCAAAAGACACTAATTATCATACTGAATTTTGAGTACACACAGGAAGTGAGTTTGCTTTTTATATATATAGATAAGATGTTTCGACACTTAGCTTATCAAAAAAATATAAACTTTATTGAATAAACTCGAAACTACGGAGTACAAAACTTGACTGCTTATCCTATGTTCTGATGACGTTAAGCAAACCTCGGTTTTGAGCTTTCATTAATTGGACTTTGGACTCTTTGAGCTTTTAGCTCTTATGTAAATAGAGAAAGATCTCGATCTTGAAGAGATTGAGAGTGTTCGGCTAGGATTTGTTTAACGTCAGCAGTTTTAACCCCAATGATGGGAATAACGATTCTGGCGAATTGTTTATGATATTTGATGCATTTGTGGGAAGCCAGAATTGTTATTGTCACCATTTGATTTTTTCGATAGTGTTTACATTAGGTTCTTTTGGTGTTATTGTCACCATTTGATTTTTCGATTGTGTTTACATTAGTCTTTTGTGCGAAAGAAATCTTTAACATAAATAATAAGTGTTGTGTATGTGGTATATGTGGTGTATGTGGTGTATGTGGCGTATGGGTTTAGGTACGTATGTATCTACATATGTCACTTCCCCATCCTTAAGAAATGAGCCTGTCCTCAGGCGGTTAATTTTGGATATAGTGTTGGATCTATTACAATTTCTTCGATATCGTTTTCAATTACATTTGGATATATTTCTGTATTATTTTGAATATTTGGTTAATTCTTTTTTGTTCTTATAATTAACAATAATTTTTCGTGGAATATTTTTATATTTAAAGATAATGTATAATATAAGTATGATTAAAATAATTGTTAAAGTTGTTATAGTTATAATTTGGAATGTGTTGTACAATTTTGTTTGTTGTTGGATAATTTCTTTGGTTTGGACATATGACAATGGTTCTAGTTTGGTTATATTATTATTTATGTAGACTGTTTGTGTGTAATCTAGCATAGTATTAGTTATTTGAATTTCATCTAATTGGATTGAACAGTTTATAGCTTTTATCATATTGTTTCCTTCAATAATAATTTCTCGGTTGATACAATTTTGGTTTAATACAATTTTTGGTAAGTTCCATGTTAACATAATGTTTGGTTCTACATACTTGATTTCATAATTTTTATGGGATTTTGAATATATACATTCTGTTTTATCTTGCTTTAATATTCCAGTAATACATTTGTTCATAACTATATTTTTATTGGTTGCTGTGAATGCTTTGTTGTTCTGTAAGTAGTAAGTGTCATGTATAGTTTCGGTCAAAATGTCTTTGTTTTCGTCAGGGTATGGAATAATGTTGTATAGTGCAGTATTTATAATTTCGCGTGGAATATGGGAAATAATTAAAATTTCGTTAGTAGTTGTTTTTAGCCAAGTTGATGTTTTAATATTTATTATTTTTTCAACGTTTAAATGTTTTAGTGAGTCATATTTTAGTAATTTAGGGTTGAATATACCAAGCCTGGTTAATTGCATACCTAACTCAATGTCTTCGACATATTCTGTGAATTCTTGTAGGTTAAAAATTAGTAATTCGAGTCGTTGCTCTGCCTCATGTGTCATACTTAGTTTGTTCATTACTTCTATTCCTTTGTTAACGCTTTTATTACTTCATTTAGTTCATTGGCTTGAACACTATTTTCTGAAAGGTTATCTATTTTTGATTGTAATTCTTCTTTGTCTTCTTGATCTAAAGTTCCGAAAAGGTATTTATAAAATGTGCCCATTAA
The DNA here is from genome assembly GCA_018151165.1 of Drosophila arawakana. Classification (NCBI taxonomy): domain Eukaryota; kingdom Metazoa; phylum Arthropoda; class Insecta; order Diptera; family Drosophilidae; genus Drosophila; species Drosophila arawakana. Next base: position 1,000,922 of record JAECWX010000430.1, on the reverse strand, counting down.
ATTTACAAGTCCTCTTTTATTTCGTTTTACTAGTCTTAAGCCGTTCATTTCTTTGTCCAGTTTTTCTGTTAAGTACTGTATTTTTACTAATGGTTCAAATTCTTTTGTTTGTTTCATTATATTTTTATATTAATAGTTAAATAATAGTTTGTTATATTAATAGTTAAATAGTGGTATTCGTATTTTATAGGTAAATTGATTGTTCCTGTTTGAAATATAAGATATCCGTTTTTGGAGTTAATTGGGTTGATTTCCAAATTTTGACCTTTTATTGGCCATACAAAGTTGAGTAGCATGAGTGTTATAATTATAGTTGTTAAATTATGAGGGGTTATCATCTTGATTCGGGTTAGTTAGTTGATCTGGAATTATCATATTTACTTTCATTAGTTACTTTCTTTCTTTTATATTTTGATTTATAGTGTGTTATTTTTCTACCTCTGTTTACTTCTTCATAATGTTTTTCATCTATTTGTGTTATATTTCCTGTTTGTTTAAATGGGTTTGTGGATTTAGATTTTACTAAAGGTGATTCCCTATATCTAGTATCTATTTCAAATTCGGTTCTTTTTTTTCATTAAGTCTTTCTATTTGTCTTTTCTTATTTAGCTGTGTATCATACTCAGGTGTTCCTGCGTAAATGAAAATGTCTGCTGGTGTTCTACCAGTTGAATTATGTTTGGTTTTATGGTTATAAGTGTAAAGTATTACTTCAAATCTGGTTAATTTGTTTTCATGGTTAGTGTCAGAATTAACAATTCTTAATTTTTCATTTACTGTTTTATGGAATCTTTCTATGTCGGAAATACCCTTTTTTGCTAGTTGTGATGGATATATTTACGTCTTCTGAATTTAACCACATTTGTAGTGCGGAGCACAAGAAAGCTTAATCTTTATCTGCTTTTATTTCTTTTGGTTTACCCATGTCATTAAATACTTTTAAAAGAGCTCTTTTGGCTTCTAACCAATCTCGACCATTTACTTCTATTAAAGTTGCGTATTTAGAATATAAGTCTATACAAGATAGAAATTGTTTATTGTCTACCATATAAAAATCAATGACATATTTTTCTCTTGGATTATGGATTTCTGGAGTTAATTCGAAAGCTAACTTAGTGTTTCTGTGTTCTGTTTTTGCTATATTACAAACTTTGCATTCGTTAATTATGTTTTGTATTAAGTTTTGATAATCTGGGTAATAATATTTTTCTTTAAATAATAATGTCATTTTCTCTATTCCTGGATGTAATAACTTTTCGTGTGTATTAATAATAAATTCTTTGAATTCGGCATATGTCTGGAGGTCTATTAGTTTGTTAGTTGATCTCATTACTTTTGTAATGTTATTGGGACTAATTATTTCAACGAAAGCATTCTGAAATGTAAGAAAATCGGATTCGTTGCTGAAGTATATAACACTTTTCTTTGAACATAAGTATTCTTTAATTAATTCTTTTGCATGGTTGTGTGTCATTTCGACATAATTTATTAAGATTTTTGTTTTATGAAAATAATTAATGACGTTTGTGTTATTTGAGTTACTTTTTACAAATTCTATTTGTCTTTTAAAATAATTGATTGGTCTTTCTGTGATTGAAATGTAATATTGGTTATCTTCTTGAGCGCTGTGGATTGTTGCTACTGTTACATCGGAAGTTTCTCCTAACAAATTTTCTTCAATTTTAATTCTAGACAAAGCATCTGCAACATAGTTTTCTTTACCTGGTACATATTTAATGTGATAATCAAATTCATTTAATTTTATTTTCCAGCGTTGTAATTTCATATTTGGTTCTTTAATATTATTAAGCCAAACAAGTGGTTTGTGGTCACTGAGAATCTCGAATTTTCTACCGTAGAGATAAGATCGGAAATATTTGGTTGCCCAAACGATGGCTAAAAGTTCCTTTTCAATTGCTGCATAGTTAATTTAATGTTCGTTTAGAGTTCTACTTGCGAAACAAATTGGTTTTTGATTTTGAGACAGCACAGCTCCAATAGCTATGTTACTGGCATCAGTTGTAAGACAAAATGGTTTTTCGAAATTCGGATAAACTAATATTGGATTGGATGTTATAAGTACTTTTAATTTTTCAAAAGCAGAAATGTAATTTGGTTCTTTTATATTTATAGTTGCACCTTTCTTTAATTTTAAAGTCATTGTCTTTACAACGTGTGCAAAATTAGGAATGAATTTTCTGTAATAACCACAAAGACCTAAAAACGATTTTATTTCTTTGGGTGTTTTTGGTATTGGAAAATGTTGTATGGCAGAGATTTTAGTTGGGTTTGGTTGTATTCCTTCTGTTGTTATTATGTGCCCTAGGAATTCAGTTTCCTTTTTCATGAATTCGCATTTATCTAATTGCAATTTTAGATTGGCTTCGGGCAGTTTTGTAAATACCCTTTTTAATGATAATAAATGTTCTTCCAATGAAGTGGAATACACTATTATATCATCCATGTATACTAAACAATCTTTGTAAATTAGATCTTCTAATAGATTGTTCATACAACGTTGAAATGTTGCTGGGGCGTTTTTCAATCCAAAAGGCATTCGAGTGTATTCGTAATGTCCATTTTTAGTTCAAAAAGCTGTTTTTGGTATACTTTGTGGGTCCATTTGTATCTGATGAAATCATTTCGCTAAGTCAATTGTAGTGAAATACTGACATTTTCCAAGTTTGTCTAGTATATCATCCATGACTGGGATAGGATATTTATCATCGATTGTTATTTCATTTAAGTTTCGATAGTCAATAACTATACGGAACTTTTCTTTACCTGATGCGTCACGTTTCTTTGGCACAATCCAAATTGGTGAGCAATAAGGTGATTTTGATTTACGTATTATACCTTGTTCAATCATTTCTTTGATTTGTTTTTCGACTTCTTCGTCGAATGTTTGCGCATACTTGTATGGACGCTTTTGGACTGGGTCTTCGTGTTTAGTTTGGATGACATGCTTAATTGTACTGGTGAAAGTCAAATTTTCACTTTCTTTGTACTGAATGTCACTAAACTCGAAAAGAATTTTGGTCAATTTGCATTTTTCTTCATCGTTTAGATGTTCTAATCGAAATTGATTTGTTTCATTTAATTCATTATTGATAGCGTAATTTACTGCTATGTCTTTTGTTTGGGGTGGATCAAGGCATTGAAATGCGGTCTTGTCCTTGACAGAATTCTCACGGTCATATCTCATTGAAAATAGATGATCGTTTAGAATAACTGTTTTTTGTTTATAGTAAATTTTTGCTTCACAAGATTCCAGATATTCTCTACCTAATAAGATATCGTATTTATCAGAAAAGTTGTGTAAGTAAAATATTTGATGGGTAGGGCATAGTTTACTAGGGGCAAAAGATACACAATTCTTTAATTGAACAATACCATTTATTGTTTGTACGTTCAGTTGACAAGTTTTTGTAGGGAATTTTAAAAAGTTTTCTTTAATTAGATTTATGGATGAACCTGTGTCAATTACACAGTTAAAATTTTGTCCATTCATAACTAATCTGATGAAGGGATTGGTTCTTCGTTGTCCGAGGCTTCTTGATGAAAATTTTCTGATGTGTCCATCTTAGAGTGGCCACTAGTTTCTCTCTGTCTTTTATGAGAGGGATTGGGAGGTCTTTGACTCTGATTTTGGTAATTCATTGGGTTTTGTGATCTAGCTTGGTCGAGGTTTTGTTTGAATTTCCTTATGTAATGCTTCAGCATTTTCTTTTGGTTTATGATTTGGGTTGGCGTTATTTGAATAATTTGGAGTAGAGTAATAATTCTGGTTACTTCCCTTTCCACGGTTTTCAGTGCTTTGTGTTTTATTTGTCTTGGAATTGTCATTGTTTTGGTTATTACGTTCGTTATAACCATTTTCGTACAATCCTTCGCGTTGAGCTACTTGTTTTAATTTTGAAACTGTTGTAATGTCATATCGTGCTAATGTCATAAAAATTCTGTCCGGTAATTTTTTTTGTAATAACGTCTTTAATAGTATTATTCATTGCATTAGTGTACAATAGAGTGTTCTGGACCTGATTTTCTAACATTAACTTATTGGATATTACAAAAGATTTATACTCTAGATCTTCAACAAACTTACGGATACTATTATTAAAGTTGGTGTTATAGAGACGTCGTAGAAGGTCTTCATACGGAGTTTGTGTTTTAAATTCGTCGATGAGGGCGCTCCTTAAGTCTCCTCAGGTTGTGGCTGCTGTCAGCTGCGACACTCGTTGTGCGGATCCGGTGGTCTGCATCTCCATTGCTCCGAATAGGACACTATGTTGTCTCACATCTTGTGTTGGATATAACTGCATGACAAAATCAATCCTCCTTATGAATGCAGTTAGTTCCACGGTTTTTCCGTCGAATACTGGCACTTGTCGAATTTGTCCAAGCGCTTGTTTCAGATGTATTTCCGAAAGTTCCATTGGTGTGTTGGTTGCCATGGTGTTGTTGTAGATTTTATTTATTTTGTTGGCAATTGTCACTTCAGGTTTTTGTTTTAATTGTCACTTTTTGTTTTAATTGTCACTTTTGTTGAATTATAAGAGACTTACGTTTACAGGGATCAATAAATTGATTTGTAAAGCCCAGATATAAGCTCTTTATTTACAGTTGTTCAAATAGTCCAGAGGATCTATTTTTTGGTTGAACACTGTTTGGTGTTTTGCGCGGTTTTTCTTTGTAATAGCAATTATCTTTGGTGGCGGTCGCACATATAAATATGGGCCACGACTGATAATTGGGTTATGAGTCACACACGCTTAGGTTCTTTGGCGGATATTAAGATAATATTTTTTTCCAAAATTGTAATGTTTTAACCGTTTCCTTGCCGCGGAAAATTCGCGTGCTCGAATCCTAGAAATTCCTTGGTCGTACAAGGATTTCTTTTCAATGGATTGAAAAAAGGACGATTACTTATTACGAAGATATTTATTATCAATATCCTACCGGCTGCGCCAAAAAGATGTTTCGACACTTAGCTTATCAAAAAAATATAAACTTTATTGAATAAACTCGAAACTACGGAGTACAAAACTTGACTGCTTATCCTATGTTCTGATGATGTTAAGCAAACCTCGGTTTTGAGCTTTCATTAATTGGACTTTGGACTCTTTGAGCTTTTAGCTCTTATGTAAATAGAGAAAGATCTCGATCTTGAAGAGATTGAGAGTGTTCGGCTAGGATTTGTTTAACGTCAGCAGTTTTAACCCCAATGATGGGAATAACGATTCTGGCGAATTGTTTATGATATTTAATGCATTTGTGGGAAGCCAGAATTGTTATTGTCACCATTTGATTTTTTCGATAGTGTTTACATTAGGTTCTTGTGGTGTTATTGTCACCATTTGATTTTTCGATTGTGTTTACATTAGTCTTTTGTGCGAAAGAAATCTTTGACATAAATAATAAGTGTTGTGTATGTGGTATATGTGGTGTATGTGGTGTATGGGTTTAGGTACGTATGTATCTACATATGTCACTATATATATATATATTGGCATATGTATTCTGTGTCAGTTTGATTAATTTAGCTTAGTAAACCCTAAAGTTTGTCAGACCAATTCATATTTGGAGCGTATTTTTGACCGATCAGCCCTATGGGAGCTATACGATAGAGTTGCCCGATTTGGATCAAACTTGGTCAGGATATGTATATTATTGGAGTATGTATTCTGTGTGAGTTTGATTAAGTTGAGTAAATTTGGTTCAGATAGCATAGCTAAAACATTCTAGCTTTACCTATACATTTACCTTTATATGAAGATAGAACGCCCTAAAGTGGGCGTATCAAAAAACAAAAGCTCTTATAGCTCTTATAGTCTCTGAGATCCTTTTGTTCATACAGACGGACGGACGGACAGACGGACATGGCTATATAGGCTTGGCTATTAATGATTATCAAGAATATACAAATATACTTTATGGGGTCTGCCACGCCTCCTTCTCCCTGTTACATATATTCCAACGATTACAATGTACCCTTTTACTCTACGAGTAACGGGTATAAAAAAGAATAAAATGTTACTAACGCGGCGATCAACGACACGCGGAAAACAAAATGGACGATACGCAAAATTAAGACACATGCAAAAAAAAAAAAATATTGGAAGAATACTAAGAACTACAAAGAATATTATCTAGAGTGGTTAAATAGATAAGAAAGAAGTGACGCTTTAAGCGAAATCAAAGTAGTAGCTCCATAAACTATACGAGGTAGATTACTATAGCTAGGAATCTATTTTACCATTATTCAAAATGTGTAAGAAAATTAGTATTCCAGCTAACGCCCCTAAAGGCAAATAGAACAAATTGTATTTGTACAGCTGCTATTCTGTTCTGGGGAGATCATACACACGATCCATTTATCAAAAATAGGCCGTTCAAGTGATATATAGAGTTTTTCTTAGCTAGGGATCGTCACACTCCTTAGACCATCGCTTTATGCAACCCAGGACACGAAAAGCTCGATTATTAGCATGAGAAAAAATTGACAGATTCTATTCTCTGAAGACGTTAGCCGTTAAGAGAGTAGTTATTATGGCTAGGCGTTCTTCTACTAAAGGACATTACCTTACATTTCCTGAAGTTGAGGTGTAGTAAATTAATTTTACACTAAGGTTGAAAAGAGTCGAGATCACTTTGGCGCCCGTGCCTCAGGCAAGAGTCAGTTCGTGATAACTAAAGTTTTATATAATCGGCATACACCAAAACTTGGGAAAGAGAAATTACTGAAGGAAAATCATTTATAAATAACGGAAAAAGTAATACCACAAAATGGCTTCCTTAAGGAAAACACCACAGGAAACTCGCACAGTCTTAGAAAACGTGCCCTTAAAATTAAATTTTTGAGTTTTCAAGCACAAATAGTTCGCAATGCAAAGTATCTATTTGTGTAGGAATCCTAGCAGATTAAGTTTGTGTATTCAAAGAGAATGATTAACAGTATCAAAAGCCTTGCTAAAATCAGTGTAAATGACATCTGGTTGCAATTTATTTTGAAATCCATGTATTAGAATTGAAGTAAATTCTACTAAGGCAATAGATCTATATTTGATAAATCCATGCTGACAAGGAAACAATATATCTACAGCGATGTTGCAATGGATAACTTCATTGGACAGCCTTCCGAAACTGGCGAATACGCTTGTTAGGTCTCGAGCTAGACTCTTCGCTTTGCGTAGGGAATTTCATCAACAGTTCCATAGTCGGGTGATATGGATCTTCAGGAAGGGAAAGTAGTGCAATACAGGAAACATATGGAAAGGATGGATCTAAGACAAAAATAAGATCAAGCATATTATTAAGTGAATTGAGAATTTCATTTATTTGAGATAGGGAAATCCAAAATAAATGATCAAGAAAACCATTATGTGTCGTGGGAGTCAAAATATCAGAGCTAGGAGTAGGGATCCAAATAATTCCTGCACAAAGGCAGTGTATTTAATTGTGTCTAGATTCATCTTAACGTGATGAAATCCACTTTTCAAATTTAGCACAATAAAGAAGGAATTTGGGTGTGAAATCCTTCATTACTGTGATAAATTTTAAAAGTGGATTTAATCACATTAAGATGAATCAACACAATCATCTTATTTGCAACATATTTCTATTGCGGGAGCTCAGAAGATTATCGCATATTTGCCGCACTTCGATGCGTTCATGGTGAGAAAGACGGCGGGGACGGCAGATAAAGGGGGTCTGAGTAATAGTTCGATTTTTATCTCGTACTTGATGGGTTAAATTAGTTCCTGATGGACGTTTGAATGAGAATCAGAAATTATAGACTTCAGGGCCGCAGATTGCTCTTGTGACTGGGTAGGCTCTACATCGAATTCTTCTTCATAGACTCAGCTGCTGATCGAATTTCGTGAGCGTCAGAGCGACTTCGCCCAGCGCTAGAATTGATTCTAATTTTTAGTTCATCGCTGAGAGACGAATTGTAAACAATGCAAAAAATCTGCGCAGAATCTTTAATATCGCCTGTTCACAGCCGAACTGTTTTATGGAATGACACTCATAAAGAGTATAAAAAGAGAAATAAAACTGATAAGGAGTGGAATGAAGTAGGAATTATTTGTAACTGAACAGGTACGTTTTAATTTAACGTTCTGTAGAATATATAATATTAACTTAAGTTAAGTTATATTTAATATGTTGTTACTACTCGGCTTGTCTTTCCTGGGGCTATCGCGACTAGCTCATTCGCCTAAGGACGGAGTTGTTAACCAAAGCCCACCGAGCGTACAATCCACTATCATCGATTGGGAAACCTCGACATCACCACAACTACGTTACACCAACACTAAACAACTATCGGCCATCTCCATCGGTCGCATCGATGTTTTTGCCGCAACGTACCCACTCTACCTTTGGCGGCAACATTCAAAATAATTTGTTACGCCACCCTTAAATAACCGTTTATCTCAGCTCAACAACTCCAGGCAATGCATTCCCCCTCCCATAGAAACTCTGCTCACACTTATTCATTTTTAACATAATTTAAACATATGTATATATATATCAATTAACTCTGTACACTTTCAGTCCTTATTTACATTTTCCAAATTATTAAATTAATTGAATTTAATTTTTTATTTTACTTCTTTTTATCTTTGTGCCTAATTCGACCTAAGAGCTCAAAGACGCATAGCGGTTGGACAGTGCCCAATAAAAATCAAATTCGCATGTACCAAATCGATGGTTTAGCTACAAGCGAATTAAATTACCAAACAACAAGAAAGAAAAGTACAGTCGAGCGCGCCCGACCGTATAATACTCTCTGCATTTTCCCGATTAAATTATTAAAATCGGTATCCAGATATTACAATGAATAGTACTTGCATTAAAACACGTTGAAACAAAAACCATCTAAGCATAATCAAACATGCATCTGTTTGCTTGTATGCGAATACACATACGTTTGACAATATATGATGCATGCATGTTTGTATGTGTGCATTCGGCGCGGCCAGCGTCCGAAGGCAGCGCTGCCGCCACACAGGCAGCGAAAACGTTCGAACATGTGCTTGTTTGTTTCTATCTCGCTTGCACCAATGGGCTGATATTGCGTTCAAGTATCAAAATTGTAACGTTTCTAGTTTTCTTGTTTATAGTCCGATTTTAATGCGCCTTTCAGTATAGTTTAACGAATTATAAACTACAATACTGTACGATAAGAACAAGTTCGCTAAAAACGGCATTGAAGATTGATGACTTTTTTATCAAATGTGGGAAAAGTGGGCGTGGCAGTCCAAAATTTTAAATGGCAATGCAACTATGATATCGCTAGGAACTCCGGTACCAGAATTGGTGATCTCAGGTGCCATAGTTACTGAGATATTTGGCGAAAACACCAATTTTTTCCGAGGTGTGTCCAGTTTTTTGCTTATTGTGGGCGAATGGGGCGTGGCATCGAAAAAAAAAGACTGACTAAATATGTGATCGATTGACACCAAGCTCGAACTTGTAGCTCTTACCATCTCTGAAATCTGTTTGTTCATACGGACAGACAGACAGACGGACAGACGGACATGGCTATATCGACTCGGCTTGTGATGCTGATCAAGAATATATATACTTTATGGGGTCTGCCACGCCTCCTTCTGCCTGTTACATACTTTTGCACAAACCCAATATACTCTTGCAGAGAGTATAAAAACCTAACTTGTGCAAATAAACATATTTATTTTGCTTATCAACATTAGTCGTTCCTCTTGAATTTCACTATTCGCCAATATCTACATATGTTCAGTGGTGGGATTTTTGACCTCTGTTCTTTGCACATAAGTAAAGCGCAGTCCGCGTTAACATACATACAGCTGATGAATTTATGCTTGCGGTAGTTAACTTGTACTTTGTTAGTGTTTTACTTCGATTCTGCTTTGCTTTGATTTTGTTTTACTTTGTTTGTGTCAACGCTGCGTACATACAAACGTACAAGCTAGCAAACATACAAACGTACGCTGATAAACGGCAAGCTTTTTAGTTATTGTTATTGTTGTTGTTGGTAGATCGCATCGTTTGTCTACCTGCGCATGTGCTTTTGTTGTTTTTAGACCCCGTACTCTAATTTTTTAATTGTGCAGTCGAATAATTCGAATATCACTAATCAGCTGATTATTGTTGCGCTGGTACGTTTGCGTAGATTGGTATTTTGTTGTTGTTGACAACTGTCGGCGCTTATCTACGTACGCTTGCGTTTTGTTAGTTGCTGTTATTTCTTTACATGCGAGAATTTTAGTTAGCCAGCTGATTATCTTTAATCTTCTGATTTTCTTAAATTATATTGATCGCCAACTGTTGTTAATCAACTGATTATCTTCAATCATTTGATTATCCTCCTCAGCCAAGTTTGTTGATCGGCTGAGTAATGTTGGGTATAGTACACTTACGTGTATTCGAATACAGTCAAATTTGAATTAGTCAATATGGCACACAAAACAGACCCTAATGACACCGTTCTGGTTGACGCGAAAACTTGCCTTAGTGCTCGTTTAAGTCAATTATTTGTTAAATTGGAAAAAGTAGAGAGCGACATAGAGCGCCAAAGGAGTTCACTCATTAATAAAATGGTGACTCCAAGTAAATTTGAGATTCAGTGCCGGCTAGATATACTAAATTCATACATTTCCAAAGCTATGGATCTACAGTCCGAGATCGATGCAATAGATCCTGACAATACTAGCCGTGCAATGCTTAAGGAAACATGTATTTTGGCACGGTCTTCATACATGTCAGCCCTAAGTGCGCATCAGGCAGCAGAAATCATGCCTCAGCCTTCTCACCATTCACACTTGCCCAAACTAAAGTTGCCCAAATTTAGTGGTAAGCACTAGGTTTGTTTAATAGCTTGGTAGACTCTGATCGCTCGCTGTCAAATATTGAGAAATTCAACCATTTGATATCGTGCTTATCAGATGAGGCGTTAGGCACCATCAGAGCTTTTCAGGTATCTGATGCAAATTAAGGCATTAGAAAGTCTAAGTCGAGTATACGACAACAAATGCATTATCTTTTTTGACACTCTCGCCCAGTTGTTTGACATTGAGCCGATGTACAAGCCATCGGCAGTTGGAACTCGCACAATGGTTACTCGTTATCGGCAATTTTTGATTCGCTAATTTCGGTTGGGAATGAGGAAGACTTCGCTAACGCAATTTTAATCCACATAGTTATGTCAAAGGTGGATCCTCATACGAAATCGAAGTATGAGGAGCAACTTGACTATAACACATTGCCGAAATGGGCCGATTGTGTTGTGGTTTTGAACAGGCGATACCAGCACTTATCTGCTGAAGAACATGGAACATGCAAGAAAATCGTCATTTGCATGCACGAATGTCGAGAAAGAAGTGGAACCCCAATGAAACTGCTAGGGTTCGCAGCATTGACAGTTGACGAAAGATTCAATTTCGTGAAATCCAGTCAACTTTGTATAAATTGTTACATTCGAGAGAAAGAGATTATCAGCTGTGCCGGTCGTGTTTTTTTGCGCTCCGTCTATTTTAATTATTTCTGCCTTAATTTGTGTATTTTAAATTTCAAATTGTTGAAAATTTAATTTGTGCTAAGTGTTCCCAAAATCTGGTTTGTGCAAAGTTATATTTGGTGTGCATTATAGTAAAATATTAACATATTTTTATTAATACAGCATCTCAGCTGTGTTTTTGTTTGTGCCCGTTTTTTCTGTGACCTTTGCTCCCTTTTCGTTGCTCTGCTGAGCAATATATAAGTTTGTGTGTTTGTTCGCTTGCACACAATTTCTCACTTGCGCTTGCATCCACGGTTTGACTTTGTTGATTAACTGTTTTTCGTTGACATTTGTTTTTGCATTCTTGCGAATTCTGTTTTATTTGCTTATTTGTTTACATCTAAGGTATTTTGTGTACTCTTATTTTTTTCTCGTTGTCACTCTGTTTGTCCATCTCGTGACAGTGACCAACCAAATTATGTGCACTGTTGGTTGTGTGACAACATTATGCATATAAAATGTAGTGGTCTTACTGGGCGTGAATTCGAAAAATTCATATCCTCAGCCAAAGTAGGCAGTGGTGGATTACGATGGTCATGTCCAGTTTGTATTGAGCTGCAATGTTATTTTTCACGTATGTATAATACTGTGAAAAAACAATTCCTTTAGTTGCGCTCACTTGCTAAGAAGCTAAACACTGATTTTGATATTAGTGCGGACTTGCTTAGCAATTATAAGTTTGAGACCCCACCTGATCCCACCTGTTCTCAGCAACAACTTACATTGCCTGTTCCGCCTGGTTCACTCCTTACCTCACCTGTGCATAATGGGCCTCCCCTTTTATCCTTTTCTCCCTCTCTCAGTAACTCTTCACCCCCTCCTTCCCATATTCCTCCTGTAACATCTCCTGTACCTGACCAACCCACATGTGCCAATGTTGCTTTCCCGGCACTGCCTGTCCCCCCTGTAACCGATCCATCACCCATTACTATAAAATCAGTGGCTGTTAATGAAGTTGCGGCTAAGAGTAAAAACTCTAAAAGTCCCCCTAACCGACGTAACAGTCGATCTACTGCCACCCCCCAGTCGCCCATTCACCCCTTAATGTAAATGTGGTACCTGGCATTACCCCTAATGTTGCAAATGTTGCAACTCCCATAATTGTACAGCCTCCTCTGCTTACCGTCGTGGCTCCACGCAAGCATATATTTATATTTAGGCTTTCCGCAGACACGACTATCGAGTCTGTGGCTGCATTTTTCGCTTGCAAAACTCCCGGCAGCGTTAGTATATCTATATTTAATTTCGCTGAGCCTAGAGAGATCTCTTTTAAGATTAGTGTATCCCCTGAATTGTTTCCTGCGATATGTGATCCAAAGTTTTAGCCACCTCATATGATTGTTCACGAGTTTAAACAGAAGATTAGAACTCGTGCAACTCCTATCTCCCTTCCGACTAGTGGTCCATCTCAATCGGCCCTAGCAATAGTTTCAAAAAACTAGACTCTGACCAACTTTTCATTCTATATCAGAATGTAAGGGGTTTGAGGTCTAAATTAAAACAATTACATAAGAATAGTTTCTCTTTTGATTCTGACATTGTTGCATTTTCAGAGACTTGGTTTAATTCTAGTATAGCTCATAATGAAATATTGTCATCAAAATATAATATATTTAGACGCGATCGTCCTAATCGACGTGGTGGTGGAGTCCTTATTTCAGTGAAATCCAGCCTTAATGCTGAAATAATAGAGGTTTCACCACTAGATGAAATTGAAATTGTTGCCGTTAAGGTTTCTTTTTCGTCATTTGCGCTTTATGTTACTTGTTCCTATATTCCTCCATCGTCTGAAATGTCGATTTATTTGCAACATTTCAATTTCATTAAAGAAACACTTAGTCACATTCGTGATCAAGATTTCTTTGTGACACTTGGTGATTTTATCATGCCAAACGTTTCCTGGACGTGTTTTGACAAGTTTAATTACATTCCCACACCTAATAATGACTTTTTAGATGGTTTGATTGATCTTCCTCTTTTTTAAGTCAATCATATATATAATCGTCTAAACAGAATGCTGGATCTCATCTTTGTAAATGATTCATCCAGTGCCGTTGTCACTAGATCTTCTCCTGTAGTTGTACCTGAAGATTCTTTTCATCCCACTCTTGAACTATCCTTGACTATTCCTAACTTAACCCATTTAGCTCCTTCTTTCTCTTCCAAGTCGCGCCGTTGCTTCCGCAAAGGAAATTATCCTTTGCTAAATCAATTGATTCTTGCTACCGACTGGTCTATACTATACAGCACGAATGATATTAACATAGCTGTCGAGTATTTTTACAACATTTTAAACTCAATCTTTGATGTCTGCATTCCATTTTGTGTTGTAAAGTCCGTTTCACGTAAACCAATTTGGTTTTCACCAAGACTATCCAACTTAAAAAACAAAAAATCTAAATATTTAAAAAAGTTTAAGCAGACAGGTTCTAACTTAGACTTTTTAAATTATTCTAAATTAGAAAGCTGCCTTTACCCTTCTCAATTCTCAATGCTATGAAAGTTATCTCGTTCGCTGCAGGAATCAATTTGCGCGTGATCCTAAACAATTCTTTAATTTTGTTAATTCTAAACGTAAATCTAGTACCTTACCCAATTCCTTCTTTTTCAATTCCTGTAAAGTAATCGATGATTCGGCTGCTTCCGATCTCTTTGCTACCTTTTTTCAATCAACATACACCTCCAGTTTGCCTACTAACTTCTCTTACCCCTGTAATCTCCCATCCACTAACTCTGTTTTCTTACCTCACATTACAAATAGTTGCATGCTTTCCTCAATTAACACCCTAAAGTCTTCCTTCTCTCCTGGGCCTGACAGCATTCCAAGTTGTGTGCTCAAGGATTGCTGTTTTTCCATAATAAAACCTATCCTAATTCTTTTTAAACTTTCTTTAGAATCCTCTATCTTTCTTACTTTATTGAAAGAATCTTACATTATCCCACTGCATAAAAAAGGATGTAAGTCGAATATTTCCAACTACAGAGGAATTGCGAAGTTGTCCGCAATCCCTAAGGTCTTTGAAAAGATAATTACTTCGACTTTGCAACATCTCTACAAGTCGATTATATCTCCTGACCAGCACGGATTCGTTAACAGTCGGTCAACTTCGACCAATCTATTGGAGTTTACCTCTTTTATAAATGAGGCATTGCAGAGAATGCAAACTGATGTCATCTATACTGACTTTAGTAAAGCATTTGACTCTGTGAATCATAACGTCCTTTTACACAAACTTAGTGTTTTAGGCTTCCCCAAAGGGTTATGCTTAGATCAGCCATCTCTAAATCTGTTTTTGTTACTTCTGGAGTTCCCCAGGGTAGTCACCTAGGACCTTTACTCTTTAATCTTTTTATAAACGACCTTCCCTGTTCGCTATCCCATTGTCGCATACTTATGTATGCAGATGATGTGAAATTATTATTATCTTATAAGAACCCTTCGGATCATGCGTTATTACAAGATGATTTAAACACAATGCATAACTGGTGCATAACCAATCACTTGCACCTCAATTTCTCTAAATGCCTGTTTATGACTTTTAACAGGGTTACTTTTTACATAGCCAATTACTATATCGACAATGTACCCTTAAACCGCATACTATTAGTTAAAGATCTTGGTGTTCTCTTTGATAATAAATTAAGTTTCAAACATCATATCTCCACAATTGTTAATAAAGCCAAGGGCACTCTTGGATTTATTAAACGCTGGTCTAAGGAATTTAATGATCCCTTCGTCACTAAACTTCTTTATACATCCCTTGTCCGGCCCATTCTTGAATATTGTTCATGTGTCTGGTCTCCTCAACATGCACATACTCAAGATACCCGGCCACGAGCCGGCTACCAGTTGTAATTTTCCACACGCTGCCAAGCCTTTCCGCAATTGCTAAGTCTAACAATAAATTATAACGTTTAAGTACTTGCAATTTGTTTTAATTAAATTAGTTTTCGATTTTTAATTGGCGCCCGAGCAGGGGCTTTCAATCGCGTTCGTTGGTCTATTAGACATTTCAAGACTTTGGTTGTTGTGTGTGTCGGTTTCGATCATTGTTGTTGGACTTCCCTGGTGCTGTTGACTGTATTGGAATTCTGGATTTGAACAGCCAGGAGTGAAGACACCCGTCTTGGAGATAATACCCGGAATAAAAATACATAGAAAAGTACTGCTCCACTTATTGCACATTAGAGACATTGCTTTTCGGCACTGATATCTATGTGATTTATTAAAAAGCTATATGACGCAAAACACACAAATAAAATTAAATAAACATACATAAATAAAACTAACAAGAAAGAAAAGTACATTCGGTCGCGCCCGACCGTATAATACTCTCTGCATTTGTGCCGATTAAATTTTTAAAATCGGTATCGAGATACAACACTGTGAATTACTTGCATTAAAACACATTGAAACAAAAACAATCTAAGCATAATCAAACACACATCTGTTTGTTTGTATTCGAATACACATACGTTTGACAATATGTATATGATGCAAATGTGTAGGTATGTATGTGTGTATTCGGCGCAGCCAGCGACCGCGGGCAGCGCTGCCGGCACACAGACAGCGAAAACGTTCGAACATGTGCTTGTGTGTTTCTATCTCGCTTGCACCTATGGGTTGATATTGCGTTCAATTATCAATATTGTAACGCTTCTAGTTTTCTTGTTTATAGTCTGATTTTAATGCGCCTTTCAGTATAGTTTAATATAGTTAGTCTCCATACGAATTATATAATTACAATACTGTACGATACGAACAAGTTCGCCAAAAACGGCATTGAAGGTTCCAGACTTTTTTATCAAATGTGGGAAAAGTGGGCGTGGCAGTCCAAAATTTTAAATGGCAACGCAACTATGCTGTCGAAAGGAACTCCGGTACCAGAATTGGTGACCCCAGGTGCCATAGTTACTGAGATATTTGCCGAAAACATCGATGTTTCCCGAGGTGTGTCTAGTTTTTTGCTCATTGTGGGCGAATGGGGCGTGGCATCGAAAAAAAAAAGATTCTTGTATTGACTGACTAAATATGTGATCGTTTGACACCAAGCTCGAACTTGTAGCTCTGTTCATCTCTGAAATCTGTTTGTTCATACGGACAGACAGACAGACAGACAGACGGACAGACGGACATGGCTATATCGACTCGGCTTGTGACGCTGATCAAGAATATATATACTTTATGGGGTCTGCCACGCCTCCTTCTGCCTGTTACATACTTTTGCACAAACCCAATATACTTTTGCAGAGAGTATAATAGCATTTCAAACAGATCGGACGTCATATTGAGTGTTCCAAATAAAATTTTCTAGCATAAATTTTGAAGTTGAAGGTGTTTACTTTAAATTCTGATATTAATATTTAACCAACTAATTAAAATGTTCTTGTGTAATTAATTTATTTGTTTTAATCTTTTTTAAGTGTTTTGTGAATGTCTTTTTTATGTTTAATTGGATTTTTAGTTGTGATCCCACGAAATTCAACAAATGAGTTATATGTCATTGTAATCGTCTGACATTTACGGTACTAAATGTGTTTAGTTTAACTGCGGAAATTTGCGGATGTGTGAACTAACGTAAAAAAACCGACGACGTCTTTCATTATTCAAGGTCAGCTGTGCGCTGCAAAACATCTCTTTGACAAACTGTGCTGTTGTTTTTTGTTTTGTCTTCTTTGTTTGTTGTTATGTTTGATTTTGCGAATTCATTTATTAATTATTTTTATTTCATTTATTTTGAATTTGAATTTGTCAGACAATTTTTATAGCTGTGTTTTTGAACGCATGTTTATCTTTGATCGTTGGTGCAAAGAAAATGGAACAAATGCAGAAAAAGTAAAGATAATGATTGAAATGGTAAATGAAGAAATTGAAAAAAAAAGGCTACATCACCGACCTGGATGATCTGCCGAAACGAGTTGCTTACATATGTAAAAGAATAGTAGCTTTTTGGGGAAAGTACGATCGTAAGAAATGTTCAGTGATTCAATATCAAGGTGTTTGGCTGAATGAGAAGGAGAGAATTTCATTGCGCTGTGCCCACAACATGTCCCATTCAACACCCAAACCAACTGGTTGGCCGAAAATAGACTTCGTTGAGTCTTCCAATAGGACAAAACGTCGTAGAATTGCTGAGATATCAAAAACCATCGAATCCATTAAGTCTGCCCTACGATCCTGCAACTCATCCCAGCCAGCGTTTTCTGAATTTAGTGCAGATGAAGTCCTATCAATTCTCGTGGAGACAAATTTGAGCAAACATCAATATTTGACTATACGCACATTTATAAATAGTAAAACGTCATATAACCTATTACCAAGCTACGAAAAGCTTCTTGCAGCCAAAGCATCAAGCTATCCTGAAAATATCAGTGTTAGCGAATCGCAAGCTGAAGTTGAGCTACAGAGTTTGGTAGATCATACGGCATCGAGAATTGTGCAACTTCAAGCAGATGTTCTACAATCCGTTGGCGATTATAATTTAATATTTTTTACATTTTCATTTTTAAAAATTGCGTTTGAATAAATATTTTGTTTCATTTTTGTACTTTATTTTTTATAGTTTTCTTTCTTAGGGTACGTCGATAGGGGTAAAGGAGGGTGGCAAAGAATTTGTATAACTTATTCAGTCATCTTTTATTACTTATTAAATTTGTATAGAGTTTTGTAAAAGATTTTAAAATGATATCTGCATTAGAAAAATTTTTAGTCACTCGCTCTATACAAGCGCGACCAATGTAGTGGGTGTAACTTTTGAAAGAGATTGAATATGATCAATTTTTTTTGTGTTTTTTATTTATGTTATTTTTATTGAATTTTGGAAAAAATTTCAGATTTTTATCTTCTCTTGAAGTACTTTTGGCCGCTCGCTCCATACAAACCCAACCACTGCTGCAGCAGTATCCAGGTTGACAATCTGGTGATCATGTCCGAGGATTACCTGCCGGCCACAAAGGGCGCTTGGGACGAGTGGACCACGTCCACTCTGGCGCTGACGGTTTGGTACGCGCAGTCGACGTTCGGATTTCGCGTGGATCCATCCGACGGCCTGTGGCCAAGCTCATCCTGTTGCAGAATGAGAACGATCCCGTCGCGATCACCCAGTAAGCCCCTCCTTGTTACATGTCTCTGTTCCAACTAATGATTTCCGTTTTTTGTTCCAGCCCTTTATTTTTCATACAGCATGACTCCTACGCAGTCCAGGCTCGCAAGGCAGGAGAGGCACCGCATCCGAGCGGTCGACTCGTACCGGTGCCGAGTGTGCCGCGGTATGCACGAGCTCCGCCATAGCAGGCGGTTTCTGAACCTGCGCGCCGAGAAGAGGCTACGCGCAGTTCTGCTCAACAGGTACTGCCCAATTGTCTGGCCCATGAGCACTCCACGGGGGCATGTCGGAGCGCTGAAGAATGCCGTCGGGGTGGGCAACTGTTGAATCACAAGAATTAGTTAGAATAAGGAAAACAAAAGTTCGATTTGTATTCGGCAGTGCAGCGGTCACGAGCAGGCAGCCAGTTGTAATTTTCGTGTTGCAATAGCAACACACGCTGCCAAGCCTTTCCTCGATTGCTAAGTCTAAACATAAATTGTAACGTTTAAGAACTTGCAATTTGTTTTAATTAAATAAGTTTTCGATTTTTCATTGGCGCTCGAGCAGGGACTTTCAATCACGTTCGTTGGTCTATTAGACATTTCAAGGCTTTGGTTGTTGTGTGTGTCGGTTTCGATCATTGTTGTTGGACTTCCCTGGTGCTGTTGACTGTATTGGAATTCTGGATTTGAACAGCCAGGAGTGAAGACACCCGTCTTGGAGATAATACCCGGAATAAAAATACATAGAAAAGTACTGCTCCACTTATTGCACATTAGAGACATTGCTTTTCGGCACTGATATCTATGTGATTTATTAAAAAGCTATATGACGCAAAACACACAAATAAAATTAAATAAACATACATAAATAAAACTAACAAGAAAGAAAAGTACATTCGGTCGCGCCCGACCGTATAATACTCTCTGCATTTGTGCCGATTAAATTTTTAAAATCGGTATCGAGATATAACACTGTGAATTACTTGCATTAAAACACATTGAAACAAAAACAATCTAAGCATAATCAAACACACATCTGTTTGTTTGTATTCGAATACACATACGTTTGACAATATGTATATGATGCAAATGTGTAGGTATGTATGTGTGTATTCGGCGCAGCCAGCGACCGCGGGCAGCGCTGCCGGCACACAGACAGCGAAAACGTTCGAACATGTGCTTGTGTGTTTCTATCTCCCTTGCACCTATGGGTTGATATTGCGTTCAATTATCAATATTGTAACGCTTCTAGTTTTCTTGTTTATAGTCTGATTTTAATGCGCCTTTCAGTATAGTTTAATATAGTTAGTCTCCATACGAATTATATAATTACAATACTGTACGATACGAACAAGTTCGCCAAAAACGGCATTGAAGGTTCCAGACTTTTTTATCAAATGTGGGAAAAGTGGGCGTGGCAGTCCAAAATTTTAAATGGCAACGCAACTATGCTGTCGAAAGGAACTCCGGTACCAGAATTGGTGACCCCAGGTGCCATAGTTACTGAGATATTTGCCGAAAACATCGATGTTTCCCGAGGTGTGTCTAGTTTTTTGCTCATTGTGGGCGAATGGGGCGTGGCATCGAAAAAAAAAAAAAGATTCTTGTATTGACTGACTAAATATGTGATCGTTTGACACCAAGCTCGAACTTGTAGCTCTGTTCATCTCTGAAATCTGTTTGTTCATACGGACAGACAGACAGACAGACAAACGGACAGACGGACATGGCTATATGCTGCAGCAGTATCCAGGTTGACAATCTGGTGATCATGTCCGAGGATTACCTGCCGGCCACAAAGGGCGCTTGGGACGAGTGGACCACGTCCACTCTGGCGCTGACGGTTTGGTACGCGCAGTCGACGTTCGGATTTCGCGTGGATCCATCCGACGGCCTGTGGCCAAGCTCATCCTGTTGCAGAATGAGAACGATCCCGTCGCGATCACCCAGTAAGCCCCTCCTTGTTACATGTCTCTGTTCCAACTAATGATTTCCGTTTTTTGTTCCAGCCCTTTATTTTTCATACAGCATGACTCCTACGCAGTCCAGGCTCGCAAGGCAGGAGAGGCACCGCATCCGAGCGGTCGACTCGTACCGGTGCCGAGTGTGCCGCGGTATGCACGAGCTCCGCCATAGCAGGCGGTTTCTGAACCTGCGCGCCGAGAAGAGGCTACGCGCAGTTCTGCTCAACAGGTACTGCCCAATTGTCTGGCCCATGAGCACTCCACGGGGGCATGTCGGAGCGCTGAAGAATGCCGTCGGGGTGGGCAACTGTTGAATCACAAGAATTAGTTAGAATAAGGAAAACAAAAGTTCGATTTGTATTCGGCAGTGCAGCGGTCACGAGCAGGCAGCCAGTTGTAATTTTCGTGTTGCAATAGCAACACACGCTGCCAAGCCTTTCCTCGATTGCTAAGTCTAAACATAAATTGTAACGTTTAAGAACTTGCAATTTGTTTTAATTAAATAAGTTTTCGATTTTTCATTGGCGCTCGAGCAGGGACTTTCAATCACGTTCGTTGGTCTATTAGACATTTCAAGGCTTTGGTTGCTGTGTGTTTCGGTTTCTATCATTGTTGTTGGACTGGAGCTGTTGGAGCTGTTGACCGTATTGGAATTCTGGATTTGAACAGCCAGGAGTGAAAACACCCGTCTTGGAGATAATACCCGGAATTGAGCCCAAGAGCGACTCTTCTGTTGATCAGGTAACAGTGCCCAAACGAGTCAGTGCAGGAGAATATAGAAAGTGCAAGCATAGAAGCGGCACATTACAAATTTAAAAATACATAGAAAAGTACTGCTTCACTTATTGCACATTAGAGACATTGCGTTTCGGCACTGATATCTATGTGATTTATTGAAAAGTTATTTGACGCAAAACACAAAAATCAAATTGAATAAACATACATAAATAAAACTAAACACCTAACTTGTGCAAATAAACATATTTATTTTGCATATCAACATTAGCCGTTCCTCTTGGATTTCACTATTCGCCAATATCTACATATGTTCTGTGGTGGGTTTTTTGACCTTTGTTCTTTGCACATAATTTGCACATAAGTAAAGCGTAGTGCGCTTTTACGTACATACAACTTTTATATCTTGGCTTGCGGTAGTTACCTTGTACTTTGTTAGTGCTTTTCTTCTATTCTACTTTGCTTTGATTTTGCTTTACTTTTGCTTTGCTTTGTTTGTGTCAACACATACGCTTTAGCAAACATACAAAGGTACACTGATAAACTGCAAGCCTTTTAGTTGTTGTTGGTAGATCTCATCATTGCCTGCGCATGCGCTGTTGTTGTTGGTTGGTCGCATCGTTTGTCTACTACATACGCTTGCGTTTTGTAAGTTGCTGTTATGCGAGAAGTTTAGTTAGCCAGCTGATTATCTTTAATTTTCTGATTTTCTTAAAGTACATTGACCGCCAACTGTTGTTAATCAACTGATTATCTTTAATCATTTGATTATCTTCGTCAGCCAAGTTTGTTGATCAGCTGATTATTGTTAGATATAGTATACTTACGTGCATTCAAATAGAGTCAAAATTTAATTAGTCAATATGGCACCCAAAACAGGCAATACCAGCACTTATCTGCTGAATAAAGTTCAAAGTCCAGGATGAAGCAGAAATCCGACAAGGAACATGCAAGAAAATCGTCATTTGCATGCACGAATGTCGAGAAAGAAGTGGAACCCAATTGCAAAATTGCAGTGCCGACCACATGATTGGAATCTGCCAAGGGTTCCAGTGAACTTTGTATAAATTGTTTACATACGGGACACAAAGTGTCCAACTGCACTGCGTCAAAGTGTAGAGTATGTTCTTGCCCACACAATACTGTCCTCCATAGGTACGCAGCCGCAGAACAGCAAGTGTCCGCTCATCATGCTCAGGTTAATCATGTGGCTAGAGAAGTCGAGCAGGTGCTCTTGGCAACTGCGCTTGTGACAGTCAAAGACAGGTTCGGTCAGTATCAGAGCGCTTGAGCGTTATTAGATTCAGGTTCTCAAGTGAACTTTATGACGGAAAGTCTGGCTCAGGCCTTGCGGCTTCAACGCAAGAGCTTAGCCGTAAAGGCGGTTGGACAGTCGAGTTTGACTGCAAAATGCAAAGTATCGACTATAGTTTCGTCTCGTGTGTCGAGACATCAGTTCAATGCCAAGTTTTGGATACTGAAGTCAATTTGTAGCAGGCAGCCAGATTGTGATCTTCCCATTAATCGGTGGAAGATTCCAGCAAACGTCGACCTGGCTGACCCTGTATTCGATAAATCCCAGCAAATAGATATCCTTCTGGGAGCTGACTCATTTTTTGAAATGCTTGGTAACGGACAAATTCGATTGGCGAAGGGTGGTCCGTTGCTTCAAAGGACGTTGTTTGGTTGGGTGGCATCAGGGCGGTGCAATAAAATGCATATCAAGAGCCCAGTATGCTGCTCAGTATCGCAACATAGAGATGTTCGACTTGATGCCAGTGTAGATCCATGCTATAAGGCTGTCCCAGAAACAAGTGTTTCAGCAAATTATTCCGCGGAGAACATTGGTTGCAATCAACGCTTTCGAGACAGCGTCCGTGACTTGTCGAAACTTGGACACTTCGGTGTCAACTTGTCTGTGATGTCAAAAGGCATGTAGTGCCCATGAACTTTGAGCTCCAGGAGGTATATTTGAGTTTCATGAACGTGAATCTTGACCTTGGTCGTATGATCACAGATATAGAAGTTCCACCAGGACCACGGTACACTTATTCACACCAGTGCGTTTTGAAACCTGAAATCTGATCCACCAAACTTCGAGTAGTAGTGGACGCGTCGTATATGAAAACGTCGTCACACTCTCTGAAGGAATTACTGGTGCGACCTGCTATTCAGAGGGATCTAATTCGTTCATTCTGTATGTTCCGTCTGAACCGACCTGCCCTCACGGCAGATATTAATAATGGCGAAATTCAATTGGCAAAATGGTTTTCAAACCATTCTAAAGTATTCGAAGAAGGCGGAAATGAGAAACTTTGTATTTCCAATGATGCCGATTCGACAAGATCGCTTGGCATAAGGTGGACGCCAAGGCTGGATACTTTTCGGTATCATTTGGTTGGTAGTTTCGCCAAACTAAGTCCCACCAAGCGAAAAACGTTGTTTGAAACTTTCGCGTATATGTTAGCCCAAATATACGCGTTGGACCGATGTCGAATCGAGAGTCCGAGTTTCTCGAATGATTGAGAAACCACACTACATTGAATAGATACTTCCCTTTCATTACTAGCAACATTTGTAGCCAATCGAGTTGCAGGCCTCCAAGAGATGGCTCATATCGTATCTTGAAGACATAGACCAACATCATCAAATCCAGCCGATTTGTTGTCAAGAGGGTGTGACGTTCAGAAACTCGATCAGTTTGTTTGTCGTTGTTGCAAGGCTAAAAGACATTGTCCCCAATGGTTAAAAGAAAACTTCTTACTCGTTTGCTTAGTTAGCTCGGCAAGTTTGCAATCGCTGACTATAGACAATCAAAAGCCAGACGATTTTGAAAAAAGACGAATCACTTTGATTCATTTAAGTGTAGATTTGTGCAATGACCAAATTTATTGATCAAAATAAGAGGACGAGCCCCGCTACAAGTATACATTGCGGTGTTCGTGTGTTTTGCATCAAAGGCTGTTCATATTGATTTCAGAGCAAGATCCACTAAACCTCTCATTTTCACAGGGAACATTTTTTGTCGCTTGGAGAAGCGCTCACGCCTGGGCTATCAAGGGATTGAAGGCGATCCCTTCAAGGTGGCCGGAATGTTGAATCACAAGAATTAGTTAGCCTAAGATATGAATATGAATCTAATGGAGTAGCCTAGAATGGAAGCATAAAATCTCTTATACCTAAGCTAGTATGTAAGTTCGATTTGTATTCGGCAGTGCAGCGGTCACGAGCAGGCAGCCAGTTATAATTTTCG
The DNA here is from genome assembly GCA_018151165.1 of Drosophila arawakana. Classification (NCBI taxonomy): domain Eukaryota; kingdom Metazoa; phylum Arthropoda; class Insecta; order Diptera; family Drosophilidae; genus Drosophila; species Drosophila arawakana. The sequence goes on along the minus strand of JAECWX010000430.1, from coordinate 976,338 downwards.
TCTCGCAATAGCCACACACACGCTGCCAAGCCTTTTCGCGACTGCTAAGTCTAACAATAAATTGTAACGTTTAAGAACTTGCAATTTGTATTAATTAAATTAGTTTTCGATTTTTCAGCAACTGTATCACACCCTCCTCCACAAGGCGGATGAACCCCCCCGTCACCGGTCGCCAACTCGACGCAGCCACCAACCCAGAACCAGCGCATTCCATCGCCATCGTTTTTTTTTAAGTTTTTTTGCTATTGTATTTTGTTCAGCCTGATCACCACTATACGAGTGTGCCATCAATAAAATACATTCAATCATACAAATCATTAAACGCAGTATCGCGAATATCCGTATACACATACGTTTGGCAATATGTATATGATGCAAATGTGTATGTATGTATGTGTGTATTCGGCGCAGCCAGCGACCGCGGGCAGCGCTGCCGACACACAGGCAGCGAAAACGTTCAAACATGTGCTTGTGTGTTTCTATCTCGCTTGCACCTATGGGTTGATGTTGCGCTCAATTATCAATATTGAAATGATTCTAGTTTTCATGTTTATAGTCCCATTTTAATGCGCCTTTCAGGATAGTTTAATATAGTTAGTCTCCACACGAATTATATAATTACAATACTGTGATCCGAACAAGTTCGCCAAAAACGGCATTGAAGGTTCCAGACTTTTTTATCAAATGTGGAAAAAGTGGGCGTGGCAGTCCAAAATTTTAAATGGCAACGCAACTATGCTGTCGCTAGGAACTCCGGTACCAGAATTGGTGATCCCAGGTGCCATAGTTACTGAGATATTTGCCGAAAACACAAATTTTTTCCGAGGTGTGTCCAGTTTTTTGCTTATTGTGGGCGAATGGGGCGTGGCATCGAAAAAAAAAGATTCTTGTATTGACTGACTAAATATGTGATCGTTTGACACCAAACTCGAACTTGTAGCTCTTACCATCTCTGAAATCTGTTTGTTCATACGGACAGACGGACAGACAGACGGACATGGCTATATCGACTCGGCTTGTGATGCTGATCAATAATATATATACTTTATGGGGTCTGCCACGCCTCCTTCTGCCTGTTACATACTTTTGCACAAACCCAATATACTCTTGCAGAGAGTATAAAAATTAAAATGCATAAAGAATTAAATGAGCCCAATGTCTACGAAGTCGTTAGCAATAGCGAAGCAAACAAATTTGTAAAAATAAAAATGAATAATTTCAAATGTTTACTTAAAAGAGGCAAACAGATTATTTCACAAATTTCAGTAAAAGATTTATATTCTAATGAAAAATTCGATTTAGATCAATTTTTTCAAAGGCTTATTTCAGAAGCCGGAATACACAAAATCTTTAACTTACAGATGTCACCAAGTGAACAAATTTTCGAATTCTTTACTTTAAATGAACTTAAAATTAAGGGAAAGAATGCTATAGTCGCCTCGCGACTTTAGGATACCCGTTACTCAGTTTCAATTTGTTATTAACAATGGTGATGGATATAATAGCTTGGCAAACACAGAACATTTTCATAGAAATTCATGTTTAGAGCATATTTTCGACCGATCGTTCCTATGGAAGCTATACGATATAGTTGTCCGATTTGTATCAAACTTGGTCAGTATATATATATTGGCAGATGTACTCTGTATGAGTTTGATTAATATAGCTTAGTTAACGCAAAAGTTTTCCATACTAACTCATATTTAGAGCATATTTTCGACCGATCGGCCCTATGGGAGCTATACGATATAGTTGTCCGATTTGGATCAAACTTGGTCAGTATATATATATTATTGGCAGATGTATTCTATGTGAGTTTGATTAATATAGTTTAGTTAACGCAAAAGTTTTCCATACTAACTCATATTTGGAGCGTATTTTTGACCGATCGGCCCTATGGGAGCTATGCGATATAGTTGTCCGATTTGGATCGCACTTGGTCAGTATATATATATTATTGACAGATGTATTCTGTGTGAGTTTGATTAATATAGCTTAGGTAACGCAAAAGTTTTCCATACTAACTCATATTTGGAGCGTATTTTTGACCGATCGACCCTATGGGAGCTATACGATATAGTTGTCCGATTGGAATCAAACTTGGTCAGTATATATATATATATTATTGGCAGATGTATTCTGTGTGAGTTTAGTTAATCTATCTTAGTTAACGCAAAAGTTTTTCATACGTATTCATATTTGGAGCGTATTTTTGACCGATCGGCCCTATGGGAGCTATACGATATAGTTGTCCGATTTGGATCAAACATGGTCAGTACATGTGCTTCCTAGATATGTACTTTCTGTGTAAATTTGGTTCAGATAGCATAGATAACAAAAAAGTTTTCTGTACTAAAACATTCAACGTTTACCTGTACATTTACCGTTATATGCAAATAAAACGCCCTAAAGTGGGCGTGTCAAAAAACAAAAACAAACTTGTACTGCTTAGGTATTGTACCTTCCATTTGCGACCACTATCATTTTTCTAGCTCTTATAGTCTTTGAGATCCTTTTGTTCATGCAGACGGACGGACGGACGGACGGACGGACGGACATGGCTATATCGACTCGGCTATTGATGCTGATCAAGAATATATATACTTTATGGGGTCTGCCACGCCTCCTTCTGCCTGTTACATACATTCCAACGATTACAATATACCCTTTTACTCTACGAGTAACGGGTATAATTACAATTAAAATTTTAATATAATTAAAAAAAAAACATAACTTCATATAATTTCGTTATTTTTCAAAAGGCGGGAGATGTGGTATGCACATGTCGAGAGCTCACTGTAGTTGACATAAATTCAAATAAACATAAACACAAGAAGGCAACGACACTTAGTCATTATTGCATAAAGATTTCTTGTTTTCAAGTTCAGTTCAAGAACCCGAAATATGATCGTCTATGAGTGCCTTGAACTTCAAACAAGCCGTGTTAGCATAAATTCCATACAGTGACTGCTTGCATAATTACATATGTGCACAACACACTCCGCTTCAGCAGCGAAGTTTTCGTTGCTTACATATAAGAACCTAAATGTATATATAATATATATTCGTTTTACATATAACGAATCTATGTACAAAAGGCAGCGCTGCCACTGAGGACCGCGCCGCTTTAGCTGTAATTATGTTTAGTCCTATTTTGTAAAGATCAGATCAAATAAAGTGCTCAGAGCGATAACAACAGTTGCTCTGAACCGAAAAACATCACAACTTTGATCCCAGTTATTTCACTAAACTGCTTTAGAGCTCTCTGCGAGGAGGGGACGGTCGTATAAACTAGTCATGAAGAAGATGAGACACTAACCATGTCTTCAACACCCCGACAACCAGTTCCTTCCCACCAATAACGCCAGAAGAGGTTATCGACTCGGCAAAAAGGCTGCCAAATTTTAAGGCACCGGGTCCGGATGGGATCCCTAATAGGGCCATCAAGTTAGCTGCCACCTTACACCCAAATATCTTCGCCATACTCTTCTCGACATGTCTACGTGACGGCGTCTTCCCGACATGCTGGAAGTTGCAAAACCTGTGTCTGATCCCGAAACCAGGAAAAAACGCAAATGATGCCTTATCGTACAGACCGATATGCCTGCTGGACTCGATGGGGAAGCTGTTCGAGAGAGTCATCTGTAACATGCTGACGGCAGCATTATGCAGCGGAGGAGACCTCTTTGCGAGACAGTTTGGGTTTCGCAAGGGGCGGTCCACAGTTGACGCCATTATGCTACTGACGAAGACAGTGTCTGCTGCGATAGAAGGGACACGAGGGAGGGGCTCATCAAAAAACTACAGCCTAGTTTTAACACTTGATGTAAGGAATGCCTTTAATTCGGCTAATTGGAGCCTCATACTGGACGCACTACGAAATTTTGGCATTCCCCATTACCTGACAAACATTATTAGCGATTACCTCAATAAGCGGACTTTAATGTTTCATACAGAAGTCGGCACAGCAAAATACGAGGTCACAGCTGGCGCGCCACAAGGCGCAAGGCACAAGGGTCTTAGCCTTGCCGCCCCAAGACTGAAGCGGTGCTCATAAGCAGCAGGAAGACAGTTGAGACAGCAACTCTTAGACTAGAGATAGCTACTGTAGTATCTAAAAGAGCCATTAGATACCTTGGCGTTCACAAAGATACGCGCGTTTCCTTCAGGGAACATCTCCTCTACACCCACAAAAAAGCAACGGGGATTACCCAACGCCTCTCAAGGTTAATGTCTAACCACGGCGGCCTCAGACATAGTGTTAGACGTTTGATAAGTAGCGTTCTGAAGTCGACGATTCTATACGCGAAAATAACCGTACATGAGAGGCATCGATTCAGCGTACAGACTCTGCGCGATCTCAAGCGCCTTCCGAACTATCTCTGGAAAGGCGTTCTTAGTGATATCACGGATGATCCCACTAAGTATCCTAATAACAGAAGGCAAAAACGTATATGAGTCCAGAAGAAACGCTAGCGAGACTATACCGATTAGCCATAAAAAAGCCGACTCACGCAGAGCCAGCCTATATCAGTAGGCCAGATGGGAGAGAACGGAAACCGGACGATGGACTGCGCGCCTAATACACAATATTTTTATTTTATTTATTTTTATTTATTTATTAACGCAGACTAAGATCAGTCGCGAGTATTAACCAAAAAATAAGTTTATATGTATAATTAAAATTAATATTAATAATTATTACAAGGTAAAAATTAAAAAAAAAAATTAAACAATTTAAATTTAGTTAATTAGATTGATAAATTAATTAATAGTTAATCTGGGGATAAAAGGTAATGATTGGGAAAAACCCAACCAGATCAATAAAAATGTGTGAAAAAACTACCACGAAAGATCTCTGATTTAAAGGGACGCATGAATGGCAGAGATTCCAAACAGACCGCCCATGGAAATCAGAGATTTAACGGAGTTGGCTGAAAAGTGAAGCTTTAAGATAGAAAAGAGAGACAGAGATGTATCAATTATTCTATAGTATTGATTATAATTAGCGCATAATACCCGAAAACAATTGTGAAAAGCGTAGTCAGTAGTGCATGTAGGGAGAAATAAAGGGATGTAGTTCCTGGTTGCCCTGGTTGGAATATTAAAATTAAGGCATTCTAAGAGGAATGGGGAGCAGATATCGCCTACTATTAGTTTATGAAGAAAAATAACTCCAAGAACTCTCCTACGATTAAAGATAGAAGAGTAAGAGCCTGTTGGTGTAGGATGGAAGATGAAGGTTAATGTCCCAATTAAGTCCACGAAGTGCGAAGAGTAAAAACTGCTTCTGCACCGACTTGGCTTTATTAACAATTGTGGAGATATGATGTGTGAAACTTAATTTGTTATCAAAGAGAACACCAAGATCTTCAACTAACTGTATGCGTTTTAAGGGACATTGTCAATATAATAATTGGCTATGTAAGGAGTCATAAACAGGCATTTAGAGAAATTTAAGTACAAGTGATTAGTTATACACCAGTTGTGCATTGTGTTTAAATCATCTTGTAATAAAGCATGATCCGAAGGGTCCTTATAAGATAATAATAATTTCACATCATCTGCATACATAAGTATGTGATAATGGGATAGCGAACAAGGAAGGCCGTTTATAAAAAGATTAAATAGTAATGGACCTAGGTGACTACCCTGGGGAACTCAAGACAAAAACAGATTTAGAGATGGCTGATCTAAGCATAACCCTTTGGGTCCTACCTGTAAGATATGAAGAAATCTAAAGAAGAATGGAAGGTGGGAAGCATAAAATACTAAGTTTGTGTAAAAGTAGGTTATGATTCACAGAGTCAAATGCTTTGCTAAAGTCAGTATAGATGACATCAGTTTGCATTCTCTGCAATGCCTCATTTATAAAAGAGGTAAACTCCAATAGATTGGTCGAAGTTGACCGACTGTTAACGAATCCGTGCTGGTCAGGAGATATAATCGACTTGTAGAGATGTTGCAAAGTCGAAGTAATTATCTTTTCAAAGACCTTAGGGATTGCGGACAACTTTGCAATTCCCCTGTAGTTGGAAATATTCGACTTACATCCTTTTTTATGCAGTGGGATAATGTAAGATTCTTTCAATAAAGTAAGAAAGATAGAGGATTCTAAAGATAGTTTAAAAAGAATTAGGAGAGGTTTTATTATAGAAAAACAGCACTTCTTGAGCACACAACTAGGAATGCTGTCAGGCCCAGGAGAGAAGGAAGACTTTAAGGTGTTAATTGAGGAAAGCATGCAACTAACTGTAATATGAGGCAAGAAAACAGAATTAGAGGATGGGAGTTTATAGGGGTAAGAGAAGTTAGTAGGCAAACTAGAGGTGTAAGTAGATTGAAAACAGTTGGGAAAGTGATCGAAAGCAGCCGAGTCCTCACTTACTTTACTGTGAGTTTACAAAGTTATAGAATTGTTTAGGATCACGAACAAATTGACTCTTGAGAAGGGTAAAGGCAGCTTTTAATTTAGAATAATTTAAAAAGTCTAAGTTAGAACCTGTCTGCTTAAACTTTTTAAAATATTTAGATTTTTTGTTTTTTAAGTTGGATAGTCTTGGTGAAAACCAAATTGGTTTACGTGAAACGGACTTTACAACACAAAATGGAATGCAGACATCAAAGATTGAGTTTAAAATGTTGTAAAAATACTCGACAGCTATGTTAATATCATTCGTGCTGTATAGTATAGACCAGTCGGTAGCAAGAATCAATTGATTTAGCAAAGGATAATTTCCTTTGCGGAAGCAACGGCGCGACTTGGAAGAGAAAGAAGGAGCTAAATGGGTTAAGTTAGGAATAGTCAAGGATAGTTCAAGAGTGGGATGAAAAGAATCTTCAGGTACAACTACAGGAGAAGATCTAGTGACAACGGCACTGGATGAATCATTTACAAAGATGAGATCCAGCATTCTGTTTAGACGATTATATATATGATTGACTTAAAAAAGAGGAAGATCAATCAAACTATCTAAAAAGTCATTATTAGGGGGTATGTGGGTATGTAATTAAACTTGTCGAAACACGCCCAGGAAACGTTTGGCAAGTTAAAATCACCAAGTGTCACAAAGAAATCATGATCACGAATGTGACCTAATGTTTCTTTAATGAAATTGAAATGTTGCAATTAAATCGACATTTCAGACGATGGAAGAATATAGGAACAAGTTACATAAAGCGCAAATGACGTAAAAGAAACCTTAACGGCAACAATTTCAATTGTTGATGAAAACAATTTACTAATGCAATTTGCTTTACTTCTTACATTAACTTTCATTTATTAATTCCATTGCATTTATCAAGCCCAAAACAAAGATCGGCGCAGAACTACACACGCAGAAAGCGATCAAGTAAAAAATGCAAATAAAAACAAAAAAGAAATGTACAGTCGATACTCTCTGCATTTGTCCCGATTAAATTATTAATATCGGTATCGAGATATTACAATGTGTTCTAATTGCATTAAAACACGTTGAAACAAAAACAATCTAAGCATATTCAAACACACATCCGTTTGTTTGTATGCGAATACACATACGATTGACAATATGTATCTGATGCAAATATGTACGTATGTGTGTACTGTACGACAAGAACAAGTTCGCTAAAAACGGCATTGAAGTTTGAAGACTATTTTATCAAATGTGGGAAAAGTGGGCGTGGCAGTCCAAAATGTTTAATAGCAACGCAACTATGCTGTCGCTAGGAACCTCCGTACAAAAATTGGTGATCCTAGGTGCCATAGTTACTGAGATATTGGCCGAAAACATCGATTTTTTCCGAGGTGTGTCTAGTTTCTGGCTCATTGTGGGCGAATGGGGCGTGGCATCGAAAAAAAAGATTCTTGTATTGACTGACTAAATATGTGATCGATTGATACTAAGCTCGAACTTGTAGCTCTTACCATCTCTGAAAACAATCTAAGCATAATCAAACACACATCTGTTTGTTTGTATTCGAATACACATACGTTTGACAATATGTATATGATGCAAATATATATGTACATATGTGTGTGTGTATTCGGCGCAGCCAGCGACCGCGGGCAGCGCTGCCGACACACAGGCAGCGAAAACGTTCAAACATGTGCTTGTGTGTTTCTATCTCGCTTGCACCTATGGGTTGATATTGCGCTCAATTATCAATATTGTAACGCTTTTAGTTTTCTTGCACACAAATTATTAATTACAATAATGTACGATAAGAACAAATTCATTAAAAATGACATTGAAGTTTGAATTATTATTATTAACAGGGAGAAGGAGGCGTGGCAGAACCCATAGAGTAAATATATTCTTGATCAGCATCAACAGCCGAGTCGATATAGCCATATCCGTCTGTCTGTCCGTGAGAACAAAGAGATTTCAGAGATGGTACGAGCTACAATCGGTTGAAAATGCTTAGTATGAACATTTTCGTTGTCTATTGACCGATTTCAAATAAATTCACGGAGAATGAATTTATCATTGTCTCCCATCTGTTGACCAAATTTCATCCAAATCGGACTTCTAAATTATATAACTACCAGAGAAATAATTGGTTATTGAAACCAAATTAATGCAATATTCATGACTGCAATGGTATTTATTCTTTGGCGAGCCGAAGATAACCGTTTTTTCTTGTTTAATCTTATCTTCAACGTTGGGCATGTAATACTCTTGCTGAATCAAATCCTTCGTTTTTTGTATGGCTAAATGTCCTCTGTCATGAGCATTTCCAATGATGCGCTTCTGCATCTCATTGGGTACTACGATCAGCTTAGTACATATTATTCCTCAGAAAATAATCATCGTACGTTTTGTCATTATCGTTTAGTAATTCTTTGATGGCTTCAATCTTTTCGTCACCAGCCTGTGCATCTTTCAAATCAATAATTATGCTATAGCATCTGAGAGCATCTACGTGTTTCATGCTTAAAGCTACCCGATGTTCAACATTATAATTATATTCTTGGTCAATTCCGTCAATAGCCTGGCTATTAGTGCATAGTTCGATATAAATTTCCTAAAATACCCTGTCAATCCCAAAAAACATTCAACTTGTTTGACTGTCTGATGCATTTTAAATATGGGCAAAAGACTGAATGCGTGTATGCAAAAACATGAATTTTTTGATTAAGTATTAAGCCACACTGCCCACACTTCATAACCTCCTTCAACTTTTTGACAGTGTGATGACGTCATCAACATACGGTAATGCAATGCCTTTTGCGTGACAGCTCTCTGAATATCGCGTTGACATGGCGTTGAAAATCCCCGGGTGCCTTGGAAAATCCAAAACGAACATTTCAAACCTGGTACTGGCCTCGATGAGTGACAAACGACGTATATTTTCTACTCGATTCAGCCACTGGAACGTGAAAGAAACCATTCTTCAGATCGATGGTGCTGTATACTGTCGCCTCTTGCAGCCGGTCCAACTGATCCTCAATGAGTGACAATGGATTCTGCGAAAGTCTACGCAAAGTCTCGCCAAAGTCCTACCATCACGTGATTCGGAAAATGCTAACCTGCGGGGACAAGAAAATATAGGTATATCGTCTTTGAGCACATTGCGCATTTCAACATTGGTTGACTTCGAATTAATCGGCTTATAGTTTGATATGTAATCCTTCGCCACATTGATTGCATTTTCACTTGCTGCTTCGATAATGTCATACACATCATTTTCGGCTTCAACACTAATTTTTAGCATATTTTGTTCATCACTATGTATCTCGTTGCGCACCTGTAGTCCATCATGGTTAAACCAAATTTCCGCATACAAACAAGGTTATTCGCCTATGATCAGTTTTATATCTGCGCACCTAACAGGAACTACGTAACAAGAAAGAAAAGTACAGTCGAGCGCGCCCGACCTATAATACTCTCTCCATTTGTCCCGATTAAATTATTAAAATCGGTATAAAGATATTACTATGTGTTTTACTTGCATTAATACACGTTGAAACAAAAACAATCTAAGCATAATTAAACACTCATCTGTTTGTTTGCTTGTATGCGAATACACATACGTTTGACAATATATGATGCATATATGTATGTATGTGTGTATTCGGCGCAGCCAGCAGCGAAATCGTTCGAACATGTGCTTGTGTGTTTCTATCTCGCTTGCACCTATGGGTTGATATTGCGTTCAATTATCAATATTGTAACGCTTCTAGTTTCCTTGTTGATAGTCCGATTTTAATGCGCCTTTCAGGATAGTTTAATATAGTTAGTCTCCACACGAATTATAAACAACAATACTGTACGATAAGAACAAGTTCGCTAAAAACGGCATTGAAGATTCCAGACTTTTTTATTAAATGTGGAAAAAGTGGGCGTGGCAGTCCAAAATTTTAGATGTTAATGCAACTATGATGTTGCTAGGAAATCCCCTACCAGAATTGGTGATCTCAGGTGCCATAGTTACTGAGATATTTGCCGAAAACACAAATTTTTTCCGAGGTGTGTCCAGTTTTTTGCTTATTGTGGTCGAATGGGGCGTGGCATGGGAAAAAAAAGATTCTTGTATTGACTGACTAAATATCTGATCGTTTGACATCAAGCTCGAACTTGTTCCTCTTACAATCTCTGAAATCAGTTTGTTCATACGGACAGACAGACAGACGGACAGACGGACATGGCTATATCGACTCGGTTTGTGACGCTGATCAAGAATATATATACTTTATGGGGTCTGCCACGCCACCAGTACAACTTTGAAACTATGAAAGCTATCGTAACCAAATTTACACAGTAGGTGTATGGTACAACTATAACTATCCTCACCAAGATCGGATAGCTCCCATAGGACGAATCGGTCAAAAACAAAAAATTGTATGAAGACATGTAGTATTTGCTAAGTGATTGCAACCAAACTCACACAGAATATGTACATAATTATTAAAAGTAACTTCACCAAATTTGGTGCAAATCGGACAACTACAACATGTGAAACAAATTGGTCAAAAATGTTAAAAATTGTAATTTATGTACGTGTTTGAAGAAAAGTGGTAAATCAATGTTTATTATACTCTCTGCAAGAGTATATTGGGTTTGTGCAAAAGTATGTAACAGGCAGAAGGAGGCGTGGCAGACCCCATAAAGTATATATATTCTTGATCAGCATCACAAGCCGAGTCGATATAGCCATGTCCGTCTGTCCGTCTGTCCGTCTGTCCGTCTGTCTGTCTGTCTGTCTGTCCGTATGAACAAACAGATTTCAGAGATGGTAAGAGCTACAAGTTCGAGCTTGGTGTCAAACGATCAGATATTTAGTCAGTCAATACAAGAATCTTTTTTTTTTTCGATGCCACGCCCCATTCGCCCACAATAAGCAAAAAACTGGACACACCTCGTGAAAAATTGGTGTTTTCGGCAAATATCTCAGTAACTATGGCACCTAGGATCACCAATTTGGGTACGAAGGTTCCTAGCGACAGCATAGTTGCATTGCCATTTAAAAGTTTGGACTGCCACGCCCCCTTTTCCCACACTTGAAAAAACTTCAAATGCCGTTTTTTGCGAACTTGTTCGTATCATACAGTATTGTTTAACTATAATTCGTGTGGAGATTAACTATATTAAACTATCCTGAAAGGCGCATTAAAATCGGACTATAAACAAGAAAACTAGAAGCGTTACAATATTGAAAATTGAACGCAATATCAACCCATAGGTGCAAGCGAGACAGAAACACACAAGCACATGTTCGAACGTTTTCGCTGCCTGTGAGTCGGCAGCGCTGCCCGCGGAAGCTGGCTGCGCCGAATACACACATACATACATATATGCAGCATATATTGTCAAACGTACATATGTATGTGTATTCGTATGCAAACAAACAGATGTGTGTTTGATTTTGCTTAGATTGTCTTTGTTTCAACATATTTTAATGCAAGTAATTCACATTGTAATATCTCGATACCGATTTTAATAATTTAATCGGGAACAAATGCAGAGAGTATTATACGGTCGGGCGTGCTCGACTGTACTTTTCTTTCTTGTCTACTTTAGCCGTCCTGATTGTCAACAGTGCTGTGGTCCAAGTGATGTGACATGCATTAGAAAACATGAGGTCTGCGGTTCGAACCCCAGCGCAAACAGGCATTTGTTTTCTTTTTCTTTTTCTATAACAAAACATTATTATATGTAAATGCAGATAATCAGCAGTAACTTAAATTTACTTTTACTTTACTTTTACTTTTTTAAACTTTAATTTAAACTATTATCTTTTTTTAAATTTGTATTTTAAAATATGAATCAGTCCACTGCTTCTTCTTTTAAGTTTGTAAGTATTTTTGTATGCGCACTACAAGGAGTACGGGGTCTTATACAGTCGGCACGTCGACTGTAGCCTTTCTTACTTGTTAAAGAAGTACTTAGCAACAAATGTAATCGATGTGGAAATTGAGCAAAGTTTAACATGTTCTCTAAACTACTTTACTAACTGTCGAAACATAAAAAAATTGGAGTTAGATGTGCTCTTAATAATCTATTTAAGCTTTTTGTAAAATTAGAAATGTTCGGAGCAGCAGCAAATGGCCAAGGTGGCATTTCAAAATGTTAACAACATACATTTACCATTTATGCATAACAGCGCTCTCTCCACAAAGTATAACATAACTAGTTTTGGTAATCACTTTATTTCTCATTCCCGAATTACTGCTATTACTCTCGTTCTATTAGTTTTTAAAATCTCGATCTGATCGGTATGCTCTGAAGAGTGAAATTGTAAAATCTAGAAGGTCAAACCAACAATTCACGAAAAGATGTTTACTTATTTTAAATAAATAAATGTTTTAATCTGCGCAAATTGAACATAATTTTTTTACTAGACAAAAATTCATACGATCTGGATTATTGACAACGGCGCGCAGAAAGTTGCTGAAAATGCTCAGCAGCTCCCAACATTTTGATGACCCCGACGTGATCTTAGTTCTTTAAAGTAAATCATTGATTAAATAGTTGTTATTTAAAGCACGCTAAAAGTCGCACAGAGAATCGCAAGGACATTATAAAACAATTCGGCGAGTTTTTCTTGCTCGTTTGAAAGTTCTCCGTAACATATCTACAGAGCAGTTAGAATTTTTGCCGTCTTTGCATTCTCCGTTATTCGCGTACAGTTGTCGGTCGCTTGCATTGGATTCTCTTTTATTCGCGTACAGTTGTCGGTCGCTTGCATTGGATTCTCTTTTTTTCACGCACAGTTGTCGATCACTTGCATTTCAATTCTCCGTTATTCCCATACAGTCGGTAAAAGAAGTTCTGTCACGCTTGCACGCAGAACAACTGATTGCGCAAAGCAGCTGAGCACCGTAACATAGCCTTAATATGACTGAAGATGTACCCGTCAATAGCACTCCGCAAATTGCGACTCCGGAATCCAATGCTACTGTGGGTATCAGCATGTCAGCTGAAAGGATCGATTTTTTGACTCGAAAGGCTACGGCAATTTTCATTCGGCTTGAAACAATATGTAGCGATATCGACGAAAATAAATTGGCCAGTATAGATGAGTACTTCATAAACGGGCTTTTGGAAACTGCGAGTGAACTTAAGAGCAGCTTCTATTCCGCTCATGCTAGTTTGGAGGAGCTAAATTTTGAAGCCATCTCCAGTGAACTACCTGGCAAGTTTGATTCACTGTTGCTTGACCTGAAAGCAACGCTTCAGCGAGAACTCACAAAAGAAAATCCCGCACTGCTTTGCTCTACGTTTCGGACAAACACAACAGAATCCCCATCAATTGTAGTTGTTTCTAATCGCTCTCGGTTGCCACAATTATCGTTGCCGAAATTCAGTGGTTCATACACAGATTGGACAAACTTCGTCTCCATGTTTAATGCAGTAATATAGAAGGATGCAGAGCTCACTCCCGTCGAAAAGCTTCAGCTTCTGCATTCCTGTCTTAGTGGCACTGCGCTGGATACCGTGAGATCTTTGGAATTAAATGAAACAAATTATAGCATCGCTATGGGAATCCTAAAAGATCAATTCGATAGCAAGCGTCTTATTTTACAGGCACACCTCAGAGAGATATTTGGGCTAGACAATATCGACACCTCTGCAGTGAATAAATGGACATCAAGTCTTGTTTGGTTGAGTACAAAAATTGAACTAACTTTATTTCTTAAAATCCTAGGCCTTATATAGCTACAAATTACAACGGAGTACAGCTCTCCTCTAAGAATTTGGTGTTGTACCCCACGCACAGGACAGAGCGTGGTTTTATATTTAGAAGTATTTTTATCTTAGGCTTCGTTGCCAAGCATGGAAACGGGTCGCAAGCATAGATAGACAAGTATATTCATAGATTACAAATTTAGGGTTTACATCGTTTCTTAAAATAATCGCTGCGTTGTTAATTTCTGTTAATATAATATGTTCGTGCTTGAACAGCAGCGAAGTTGCGTGAACTTACAGACAGGATCACATCCCATATAAGGGCTTTAGAATTGCTGGTAAAGAAATAGGAGATTGCTGACTGTTTTGTTGTGCATGCGATGCTCCAGAAGCTGGATAAGCAGACCCTGGCGAAATGGGAGGAAGCGTCGACCAGCAATGATTTACCCTCGTGGGAGAAGCTAAGCGCATTTCTGGAAAAAAGATGTCGGACGCTGGATTACGTCATGCACATCAAACATGAAGTAAGATCAACTAAGCCAGTAAGTGGGCAGAATACAAAATCTTTTATCACTTCGAACTCTTCTACGTCTGGTTGCGTGCTTTGTGAAGACGCTGCACATAAAATTTACAATTGTCCACGTTTCGAAATGATGTCCCCATATGACCGCCAAAGAGAAGCAAAGAGGCTCTCCCTATGTCTCAACTGCCTAAAAAGGGGTCATATGGTTTGGGATTGCAAATCTGGATCCTGTCGAACTTGTAAAGCTAAGCATCACAGCTTCTTGCATTTCGCGCCAACACCTGCATCATTAGCGTGCATATCCGCCCAGTCGGTTGCAGCACCAACAGTTCGTCAAGCCCTCATATCTCACTCCAACTCTGACGCCGTGCTCCTCGACACAGAAATTGTTTTCGTAAGGAATAGCACAGGCCAATATGTGCCCTGTCGAACCTTATTGGATTCCGGATCACAGCTGCATTTTATCACTCGTCGTTTTTCTCAGCTATTATACCTTCGAAAGGTCAAGTCATCTACAGCCGTATCCGGCATTGGAGATGCGAGTTTCCACAGTGAAGGCTACTCAATTGATCTTGTACTGAAGTCGCGGACTTCAGAATACACAGCCTGCATTAATGCAGTCGTTGCACAGTCGATCACGGAAACCCAGCCAGGAGTTTCAGTACGAATTACGGATTGGGACATTCCCTCCAACATTCAGTTAGCAGACCCATCTTTTAACGTGCCGCAGCGGATAGATCTACTCATCGCAGGTGGTTTGTTTTTCGAGCTGCTGTGCGTCGGTCAGCTGGCTCCGGGACTACCATTTCTACAGAAGACACACTTAGGCTGGATTCTCTCTGGTGGTGGTCAGCGCGCGCCAAAACTCTTGTCGTCGTCGTAAGCAACAGATCTTCCGAAGCCAGTAGATCTAATACGGCTAACTGAATTGGTCCAACGGTTTTGGGAAGTTGAACATTCATTTGAGCCAGCGGCCAATGCAACTAGAGATGAGATCGATTGAGAATTGCATTTCAAGAAGCATCACAGCTCGCTCGGAACCCAAACCTTAGAAGTGAATATTCAAATTTGATAGCGGAATACATCGAACTGAAGCATATGTCGCTTGTTTACCCAATAGACATCGCAAAATGCAAATCCTTTCTGCCTCACCATTGTGTTATAACGGATGATAGTACCACGACTAGGCTTGGGGTCGTATTCGACGGCTCCGCCACAACAATATCGGGATTATCTCTGAATGATGTCCTCATGGCAGGACCAACTATACAAGATAAGCTATTTTAATACGCTAATTCGCTTTCGGACATTTCCTATTGCCTTAACTGCAGATATATATGGACGTTGATGTACTAACGGGACAGTACATTCAAGAGAGAAGATAAGTTCTAATTAAGGGGGTCGAAGTAGAACTACATACAACTCGAGAAAGTTTGTTGTAGTTACTACATAGGATTCGGAAAGGATTATGGATAGCAAAGTTGGTAGAACAAGGTTGAAGAGAGCGGAAGAAAGTTTCTAGTTGGTCTAATCGGAACAGCAAAACTAATCTGGCTGAGTAATTCTGAAGAATCAATTTCACCATTGATTAGTTTGTGTAAAAATATTACACCGAGCACTATTCTACGATCAGACAAAGAAGGAAGATTAATTAGTAAAAGTCCACTACGACAGGAAGGTAAGCGTATGTTAGTATTCCAGTTGAGAGCCCGTAGTGCAAAAAGAAGAAATTGTTTTTGTACAGATTCTATTCTATCCTGATGAATCCTGTATTGGGGTGACCAAATACATGATCCATATTCAAGAATAGGCCGTAAAAAGTGTTTTCGTTAAATAGGGGTCGTTAAATTCTTTCGACCAGCGCTTTATGAAGCTCAGGACACTAAAAGCACGATTAGTAATTGACAATACATGCCTATCGAACTTGAGCTTAGGATCCATAAGGATACCCAAATCAGTGACCGACTCAATTCTTTTAAGAGAGTTGCCATTCAGAATGTAAATGTTTTGAAATGGGAGGCGCCTACTGGAGGACATTACGTTACACTTACTAAAGTTAAGGTTTTATTAATTAGATTGACACCAGATTTAAAAACTTCCTTAGATCAGATTGTAACCTAGTCCCAAGAACAGACTCAGCAGCCGAAACACAGAGCTTAACGTCGTCGGCATACATAAGCACACGAGAGTAACTGATCGCTGATGGAAGATCATTTATGAACAATATAAATAACAAGGGACCGATATGGCTTCCTTGTGGAACACCCGAAGTTACTTGAACAGATTTTGACAAAGTGTCTTTAAGATAAATATGTTGTGTTCTAGAACACAAGTAATTTGAAATCCAAATAGTAAAGTTATAGGAAAGACCCAAAAGATTGAGCTTATGTATTAATAGGCTGTGATTAACGGAGTCGTAAGCCTTACTGAAGTCTGTGTAAACGACGTCAGTTTGCAATTTTCTCTCAAAGCCCTGGATATATATTTCACAAACCCATGCTGGCAGGGTGAAATCATGGATCTACAGAAATGTTGCAGTTGAGAAGATATTCATTTCTCAAAAGCCTTGGGAATAGCAGACAACTTGGAAATACCCCTATAATTGCAAACATCGGATTTATTTCCTTTTTTGTGAAGAGGAATAATGTAAGATGATTTCCAAAATTCAGGGAAACAGCATGTTTTAACGGACAATGTAAATAGTTTATACAAGGGTGAATAAATGGACATCAAGACTTGTTTGGGTTGAGCACAAAAATTGAACTAACTTTATTTCTTAAAATCCTAGGCCTTATATAGCTACAAATTACAGCGGAGTACAGCTCTCCTCTAAGAATTTGGTGTTGTACCCCACGCACAGGATAGAGCGTGGTTTTATATTTAGAAGTATTTTTATCTTAGACTTCGTTGCCAAGCATGGAAACGGGTCGCAAGCATAGATAGACAAGTATATTCATAGATTACAAATTTAGGGTTTACATCGTTTCTTAAAATAATCGCTGCGTTGTTAATTTCTGTTAATATAATATGTTCGTGCTTGAACATTCTGCCAAGGGCCACAGAAACGGCGGTTACTCAATTAAAATTAAATTACATTTAAACCATGTTTACCACATTTTTTTTGTTGTCGCTGTTAATGCTGCTGACGCTTCTGTAGTCGCTGTTGCTGTTGACGCTGCTTCTGTCCTGATGCTGACTCTGCTGCTGATGCTGCTGCTGATGCTGCTGCTGATGCTGCTGTTGATGCCTCTGCTCACGCTGCTGTTGATGCCTCTGCTCACGCTGCTGCTGATGCCTCTGCTCACGCTGCTGCTGATGCCTCTGCTCACGCTGCTGCTGATGCCGCTGACGATGCTGACGCTGACGCTTATGTCGCTGACGCTTAGTCGCTGCTGTCTTTGCGGACGTTGTTTCTGGCTCTTGGGGTTGTAAGTCCTCTAGCCACTCCGATTTCCGATTCTATTGGTTTAGAATCGTTTTTAGACCTCGTACTTTTCTTTTTCACTTTCCGATGTAAGCCTCGGAAACGCTAAATTTTTTACCGTCGAGTTAGATTCTCGATCGCACACAATTCCAACGTAAAGCCTCGGAAACGCTAAAATTTTTTTATTTTTATTCCCTGCCTCTTTTCTTTTAGAGCGCTAGAGTTTTTGTTAATCCTCTTCGGATATTTATTATCTCTGTCTCACAAGGAGAACTAGAGCAATCAGTTCTGCGTTTCGATCACAGACTCGAAAACGCTCACTCTGCCTCCTCAAAGGAAGAACAAGAGCCATCAGTACTGCGCTTCTTATGATAGCAACAGACCAATATTTAGCAACCTTAAGTACATCACTATAAGGTGCTGGCTTAAAATTCTGTGTCTCTTACCACTGGTGGGGGAAAACAACAGAATGCTCGAAGGACCAATGAATAAATGGACTTCGAGACTTTATTATATTTTTCTCGACTTCAGCCTCGAAATTTCTCACTCTGCCTCCTCAAAGGGAGAACAAGAGCCATCAGTTCTGCGTTTCGATCATAGACTCGAAAACGCTCACTCTGTCTCCTCAAAGGGAGAACAAGTGCCATCAGTTCTGCGTTTCGATCACAGACTCGAAAACGCTCACTCTGCCTCCTCAAAGGGAGAACAAGAGCCATCAGTACTGCGCTTCTTATGATAGCAACAGACCAATATTTAGCAACCTTAAGTGCATCACTATAAGGTGCTGGTTTAAAATTCTGTGGTTCTTACCACTGGTGGGGGAAAACAACAGAATGCTCGAAGGACCAATGAATAAATGGACATCAAGACTTGTTTGGGTTGAGCACAAAAATTGAACTAACTTTATTTCTTAAAATCCTAGGCCTTATATAGCTACAAATTACAGAAGAGTACAGCTCTCCTCTAAGAATTTGGTGTTGTACCCCACGCACAGGATAGAGCGTGGTTTTATATTTAGAAGTATTTTTATCTTAGGCTTCGTTGCCAAGCATGGAAACGGGTCGCAAGCATAGATAGACAAGTATATTCATAGATTACAAATTTAGGGTTTACATCGTTTCTTAAAATAATCGCTGCGTTGTTAATTTCTGTTAATATAATATGTTCGTGCTTGAACATTCTGCCAAGGGCCACAGAAACGGCGGTTACTCAATTAAAATTAAATTACATTTAAACTATGTTTACCACATTTTTTTGTTGTCGCTGTTAATGCTGCTGACGCTTCTGTAGTCGCTGTTGCTGTTGATGCTGCTTCTGTCCTGATGCTGACTCTGCTGCTGATGCTGCTGCTGATGCTGCTGTTGATGCCTCTGCTCACGCTGCTGTTGATGCCTCTGCTCACGCTGCTGCTGATGCCTCTGCTCACGCTGCTGCTGATGCCGCTGACGATGCTGACGCTGACGCTTAATCGCTGCTGTCTTTGCGGACGTTGTTTCTGGCTCTTGGGGTTGTAAGTCCTCTAGCCACTCCGATTTCCGATTCTATTGCTTTAGAATCGTTTTTAGACCTCGTACTTTTCTTTTTCACTTTCCGATGTAAGCCTCGGAAACGCTAAATTTTTTACCGTCGAGTTAGATTCTCGATCGCACACAATTCCAACGTAAAGCCTCGGAAACGCTAAAATTTTTTTTATTTTTATTCCCTGCCTCTTTTCTTTTAGAGCGCTAGAGTTTTTGTTAATCCTCTTCGGATATTTATTATCTCTGTCTCACAAGGAGAACTAGAGCAATCAGTTCTGCGTTTCGATCACAGACTCGAAAACGCTCACTCTGCCTCCTCAAAGGAAGAACAAGAGCCATCAGTACTGCGCTTCTTATGATAGCAACAGACCAATATTTAGCAACCTTAAGTACATCACTATAAGGTGCTGGCTTAAAATTCTGTGTCTCTTACCACTGGTGGGGGAAAACAACAGAATGCTCGAAGGACCAATGAATAAATGGACTTCGAGACTTTATTATATTTTTCTCGACTTCAGCCTCGAAATTTCTCACTCTGCCTCCTCAAAGGGAGAACAAGAGCCATCAGTTCTGCGTTTCGATCATAGACTCGAAAACGCTCACTCTGTCTCCTCAAAGGGAGAACAAGTGCCATCAGTTCTGCGTTTCGATCACAGACTCGAAAACGCTCACTTTGCCTCCTCAAAGGAAGAACAAGAGCCATCAGTACTGCGCTTCTTATGATAGCAACAGACCAATATTTAGCAACCTTAAGTGCATCACTATAAGGTGCTGGTTTAAAATTCTGTGGTTCTTACCACTGGTGGGGGAAAACAACAGAATGCTCGAAGGACCAATGAATAAATGGACATCAAGACTTGTTTGGGTTGAGCACAAAAATTTAACTAACTTTATTTCTTAAAATCCTAGGCCTTATATAGCTACAAATTACAGCGGAGTACAGCTCTCCTCTAAGAATTTGGTGTTGTACCCCACGCACAGGATAGAGCGTGGTTTTATATTTAGAAGTATTTTTATCTTAGGCTTCGTTGCCAAGCATGGAAACGGGTCGCAAGCATAGATAGACAAGTATATTCATAGATTACAAATTTAGGGTTTACATCGTTTCTTAAAATAATCGCTGCGTTGTTAATTTCTGTTAATATAATATGTTCGTGCTTGAACAAAGGGCTTTAAAATGCCGTCTGCAAAGTTTGTAAGTACACAGCCAGGGACTCCGTATGGACCAGGTGAAAAACCAGATTTAGTAGCCTTTAGATTACATAAGAGAGAGCTTTCGGTGATGACTGGTGTAAAATTACAATTGAAGGAATTTAAATGATAAGGATACGGTGAGTCACAGCTATACTCGTGCTTACTATAAGTTTACTACTATACTTACTTACTATAATTCGATTTCCAAAGAGCCATCGATTGTTACTTCTTCCGAGGATAAGTTGACATCGACGGCAATAAGCACACCACCACCTTCGCGGGATGTACGATCTTTTCTATAGATAGCGAATTTATTAAAAAGGATTTCAGAATCTAAAACATCGGGCCTTAACCATGTTTCAGAAAAGGCCACGACATGAAATGAAAAAGACAGACTATTTAAATACATATTACTAAGCTTACTACGAAGACCTCTTACATTTTGATAGACAAACGAGAGGGAGGAAGTTAGTTTTTTCCGGAATCAGAGGCCGGAACAGGGTTAGACGGCAGTGCAATCGGAATCCGATTTCTTTTCTTAGCTGTATACTCCTTTATTATTAAATGGTCCGGCCAAAATTCTTTACAACAAATTGTACTAAAATATTTGGCAGGAACACTTACTTTAAATGAAGAAATTTCCCGATGATATGAGAACTTAAATTTCTCCACCGTAATATTGGCTTCAGATTTAGCCTGAATAAAGGCCTTGACATCATCCGATGTGGTATCAGGGGCAAGCCTAGAAACAAATAATTTTTTCTTTGGTGGAACACATACAAGAGTCTTTTTATCGGACACTGTAATAACTTCCGCAACAGCTCTGATAGACTCACTGCTTGATTCACTAACGAATCAGGAACAACTAAATTGCTTGATTCGCCAACAGCAACAGTATTGACAACTAACGAATCAGGAACAATTACTTCCGGAGTCGTGGGAACAACTTCTGTGGGTAAGATAAAGTTGTCATCACTACTAACAATTATATTTGGAGATGGGGATGAAAAATTTATTGGAGAAGGTGCGGACGTTGTGGGTATGTGATGAGGGACTGAAAGTTCGTTAGGGCCAATCGACAATCTAAAATAGGCCTTTTTACGCTTTGGAGAATCACTTAAGACTTTTAGGCCTTTAAACTCCTTATCCAAAGCTGCGAAACTATCAGACAGACTTTTAAAACTGCCAAATAGATCCCCAAAGCTTCTTTTAGTGTGTCGCATGAAGCTCATAATGTCTTTTTCGACATCCCTACAAGCTTCACAAGTCCACCTTAAACCTGATTTAGACTCAATTAGGTCAATAATCCGGCCGTTAAGGCCTGCACATTTTTCTTGTGAAACATTTTCACATAGCCAGCAGCAAACAAAACTCATCTAAACATTTGTTCACACCTGGCAATTTGAACTAACAGACGTACATAATGGAGGTAATTAGTATAAGCAAGGAATGTAATAAAATGGAATATATAGAAGCTAATAAGCACTGTTGAAATAAAAAGTTAGTTGAAAAAAAAGGCAAGCTAGGGTTAATGTGCAAGCTACTGATGTTTACTTACGACAATAACAAATGTAATGCACAAAAATAAATTATGCGCTGGAGCGGCGACCGAAAACAAGGAAAACGGAATTACCGGCCAACACCAAAAATAAGATAAGCGCGGTAAAACAGATGAGAGCGCGACGGGAGCATAAATATAGAAGAGAGCACGAAGAGTGCACGAAGATAGCGCCGAGAGAATGTTTACACAAACAAAGTGTTAGCACAAGCAACGGCGTAAAATTACAAGAACAAATTACACAGCGACAAACAAACGCAGAAATAAGTAAACAGAAATATTTAGCTGTGGAATTGTTGTTGCTTAGAAAACAAAATTATTAAAAATTGGCTTTAAAGTTTATTAAAACAATGTGTATCAACACAACCGATGTAGCACACAATGTAGCAAAGGAATTAAGCCAGAAATATGATACGAATCGATACGAATCGAGGAAAACTTCAAATGAAATAGAAGCGATGTAAAACACGTCCGTCAGCGAAAGCGGATCGATCAATCATTGAAAGCGAATCGATCAATCATTCAGATATATGCAAAATGTATCGCTGCGTTCGTCTTGCCAATGACGACAGTTTCTATCAATGCATATTATGGCGCAATTCTCCAAAGGAAGAGATTAAGGTATATAAGTTGGACACTGTAACGTATGGGACAAAGGGGCTTTTCTTGCTATTCGCGCCATGCACCAGCTTGCTAAGGATGAATGATCGCTGCTCCCAGTATGCTCCCAAGTCGTGTTGCAGCACTTTTACGTGGATAATATGATATCCGGAGATGCGTCCTTGGAAGATGTTCACGTAATCATGCAGCAGACATAAGATCTTCTTTCAAAAGGCAATTTTCAGTTGAGGAAATGGTGTTCCAGTCATCAGGAAGTGCTTCACGGAGTACCTGAAACTGAAAGCGAAAGCTTCGTCAAGTTCAATGACAGTTTGGACGTAACAAAGACTCTTGGTCTCATTTGGGATCCCAAGGATGACAATTTTCCCTTTACTTTCTCTTCTCATTTAAGCGCCGCAAACCACACGAAGCGATCCGTGCTATCTGCGATTGCAAAATTCTACGACCCTCTCGGTCTCATTAGACCAACAATGACTAGGGCCAAGATCATTTTGCAGCGCATGTGGAGAGACAAGCGGCAATGGGATGAAAGTCTGCCTCAATATCTTAACGCAGCTTGGTCAAGCCTTTGTAAGGAGTTTTCCGATATGCACCACGCAAAGTACACACGCTACGTGTTATTGCCAAATGCCGAGTCTGAAATCCACGCCTTTTGTGATGCCAGTCTAGAGGCATATGGAGCCTGCATCTACATATGTGCTGTCTCGCCTTGGTAATCAATCTCAATGCCATCTGTTGTGTTCGAAGGCTCGTGTCGCACCGCTAAAGACTCTAATGGTGCCGAAGCTGGAGCTCTGCGCTGCGCATCTGCTCGCTCTTTTGATTCAGGATATCGTCAGCATGCAAATCTTCTCCTGTAAGTTTCATTGTTGGTCTGATTCATCAGTAGTCTTATCTTGGTTACAGGACGAACCGTCTAAATTCAACGTATTCGTAGCCAACCGAGTTTGCACTATCCAGCAGATAACAAAAGACATGAATTGGCATTATGTGCCTACTGCATTGAATCTTGCTGACATGTTGTCTAGAGGATCTTCTCCAAAAGACTTGATTAAATCAGATCTCTGGGCGCAAGGACAGGATGGCCTCAGTCTTGTCTATCGGAGTCACAGCTGCCAGGGCTGCGAAACAAATCATTTTGTCCCGCTACTGGCTCATTGGATATATCTCTATTGTTTAAATATATCAACCCATTCTCCACCATGCAGAGAATTTTTGGATACGTACATAAGTTCGTTTCTCCTATCAAAACGTCTGGACCGGCGCAACTCAGTGCAGACCACATTCGTCATGGAGCTCATATGCTCATTCGCATCATCCAAAGGGCAAACATGTGAGAAGAGTATCGCCAGCTTCAAAACGGAAAAGGCATATCCTTAGCAAGCAGCATTATTTCGCTTTCGCCGTTCCTCGATGGCAGCGGTGTAATTCGTGTTGGCGGTCGACTGCGCCATTCCGCACTACCCTTCGATGCCCGCCATCCGATAATCTTGCCAAAGGATCACCCGTTTACGCTCGCCATGATAAGGCATTTGCATCTGTCGAACCTTCATGCTAGACGTCAAGCCCTGCTGTCCACAATTTGTCAGCAGTACTGGCCCAATGGAGGGTTAAAAGCTCTGCGGAAATGTATCATTTGCGCTCGCTCAAAACCTTGATTAATGGAGAACATTATGGCCGATCTCCCAAAAGATCATATTGAATACACCAGAACATTCGTCGTTTCTGGAGTGGATTATTGCTGCCCATTCCAATATAAAGCTGCTGTTCGCAATCGGCCGCCTCAGTGATGTTACATATGCATATTTGTGTGTTTTGCGACCAAAGCTGTATGGATGGAATTAGTAAAGGACTTTTCAACTACCGCATTCTTGGGCGCTTTGAAGCGTTTTGTTGCCACTCGAGGATCGCCAGGATGATATTTGACGCTTCTGCAGCAACGAGCGAAGTGGCGAGCCCTTCAGGCTCCCATTCGGATTGGTGATATCCTGGGCATCAAGGACGAGAATTTCCCCCCATTGAAGCTGTTCGTCCTTCTGGTTAATGATTCTGTTGAAAGCCCTGTACTTTCAACGGCAACTTTCTGCGCGCCGTGGTCAATAATCCAGATCGCATGAATTATTGTCTAGTAAAACAATTATGTTTGAATTGCGCAGATTAGAACATTTATTTATTTAAAGTATATGAACGTCTTTGTCGTGAATTATTGGTTTGACCTTTTAGACTTTAAAATTTCACTCTTTAGAGCATACCGATCAGATCGAGATTTGAAAAACGAATAGAACGAGAGTTATTGCAGTAGTTCGGGAATGAGAATAAAGAGATTACCAAAACTAGTTACCAATGCTATACTTAATTAAATTAAAACAAGTAAGAAAGGCTACAGTCGATCGAGCCGACTGTAAAAGACCCCGTACTCCCATAGAAGTGAGCAATTGTATTCAATTTAAATTTAAATTTTCGAATGAAATTTAAAAATGTTAATTTTATATGTACATTTTGAATTGAAATTAAAAAAAATTAAATTAACAATTCGCATTGCCGCAACTCTATCAGTTGCACCACGCGCCACTTTCAAGAATTCTCCGATAATCAGCATTTACATATTATTTATACAAACACACATCCGTTTGAAATTATATGTATGCATGTATGTATGTATGTGTGTATTCGGCGCGGCCAGCGTCTGCCGGCAGCGCTGTCGCCACACAAGCATCGAAAACGTTCGAACATGTGTTTGTATGTTTCTGTCTCGCTCTCGCGCGTAAGTGATATTGCAGTTAAATAACAAACTTTGTAATGCAGTAGCTCTTTTGTTAAAAGTTGTATTTTGATGCCACTTTCAGAATAGTTTGATTTTATATGTCTCTATACTTATGTTGAATTACAACACCTTACTATATGAATAAATGCCTTAAACATGGCATTAAAGCGTAAACGTTTGGTTAACTCTAATGAGAAAAGGGGTGTGGCAGCTCAACATTTTTAATGGCATTGCATTAAGGGTGTCACTTGCAACCTGTTTACCAGAAATGGTGTTCCTAAGTGCCATAGTTACTGAGTTATTGGCCTAAAAGTAAATTTTTTTCGAGGTGTGTCTGGTTTTTTGCTCATTGCGGGGGCGGTAAGGGGCGTGGCAACAATTTGAAATAAACTTGATCTGCTCGCGAAGATAACGGACTTTCATTCCAAATTTGGTGTCTCTAGCGTGTGCAAAAGTATGTAACAGGCAGAAGGAGGCGTGGCAGACCCCATAAAGTATATATATTCTTGATCAGCATCACAAGCCGAGTCGATATAGCCATGTCCGTCTGTCTGTCTGTCCGTATGAACAAACAGATTTCAGAGATGGTAAGAGCTACAAGTTCGAGCTTGGTGTCAAACGATCACATATTTAGTCAGTCAATACAAGAATCTTTTTTTTCGATGCCACGCCCCATTCGCCCACAATAAGCAAAAAACTGGACACACCTCGGAAAAAATTGGTGTTTTCGGCAAATATCTCAGTAACTATGGCACCTAGGATCACCAATTCTGGAACGGGAGGTTCGTAGCGACGGCATAGTTGCATTGCCATTTAAAATTTTGGACTGCCACGCCCACTTTTCCCACATTTGATAAAAATGGCTGGAACCTTCAATGCCGGGTTTGGCGAACTTGTTCGTATCGTACAGTATTGTAATTATATAATTCGTGTGGAGACTAACTATATTAAACTATACTGAAAGGCGCATTAAAATCGGACTATAAACAAGAAAACTAGAAGCGTTACAATATTGATAATTGAACGCAATACCAACCCATAGGTGCAAGCGAGATAGAAACACACAAGCACATGTTCGAACGTTTTCGCTGCCTGTGTGTCGGCAGCGCTGCCAGCGGTCGCTGGCTGCGCCGAATACACACATACATACATACATATTTGCATCATATACATATTGCCAAACATATGTGCATTCGAATACAAACAAAGAGATGTGTGTTTGATTATGCTTAGATTGTTTTAGTTTCAACGTGTTTTAATGCAAGTAAAACACATACATAGTAATATGTCGATACCGATTTTAATAATTTAATCGGGACAAATGCAGAGAGTATTATACGGTCGGGGGCGCTGGACTGTACTTTTCTTTCTTGTTATTAATAACAAAAGAAGAAGAAAAATATATGTTTAAGCATTTTTCTTATTGTTTTTCAGTGAAATTTAGCCAATTCGCTTTTTTTCCGCTAGAACTAGCATATTTTCATTTTAATAAATGACAACACTGCGAACGTCACGCAACGCAAGCGAACCAACGAACTTGCTTGTTACTCGAACGTTTGTACTGAAAAAACGATCAGTTCAGGTTGCGTTCGTATACTCGTTGGAATACTCGTTTGACAATCGAACGATCAGCAAACGATCAGCCAACGATCAGCAAACGATCTATGGGGCTGATCGTTTGAAGGTTTGAAAACGGACAACTGATCGTTGTGATTCGAACATTTCTCGGACAGCCCGTTGAATTACTCGTTACCCGATCGTTTGATCAAAAGTTCGAACGTACTCGAGTATACTCGTTGCAGGTCTCTGCTGTGTATCGCCGCCTTTCTCTGATGTGTTTATACAACTTTCAGGATAGTTTGACATTATTTTTTTTCCACACGAAATATAAATTAAAATACCGTACAATAATAACAAATGGCTTAAAAATGGCATTGAAGTTTGAAAATTATTTTATTTCTTGTGGGAAAATCTGTCGTGGCAGCTCAAAAATTTTAATACAAATGCATTTATGCAGTTGCTAAGAACCTGCGCAGCAAAATTGGTATTCCTAAATGGAATAGTTACTTAGATATTCGCCGAATACAACGAGGTGTGTCTAGTTGTGGTTCATTGTGGGCGAATTGGGCGTGTCTTCAAAAAAAAATATTCGTGTATTGCCTGACTAAATACATATGTAGTCGATTAAGATCAAGTTCGAACTTGTAGCTGTTACCATCGCTGAAGTCTGTTTGTTTATACGAATCGGCTTGTGATGCTAATAAAGAATATATATATAAACATACATCCTTCTGCCTGGTGAATACTTTGCAAAAAACACAAATATACTCTTGCAGAGAGTATTACAAGACTTTTCCAGACGCACACAAAAAACAAACAAACGCCTCGTGCCGATCTCAGAAACCAACTTCTCATTTGACTCTAAGGTCACTTGTTGCTATGTCAAATTTCATTTTCTAATCCTTCATTCCCATTCGCAACAGTGCCTTGGAGTCACCGGCTTTTTCCCTTGGCCTCCATTCCCTCTCCTTCCTAATCCTCTTTCTTTCTAATTCGTACTCTAATACCCTATTTATTCTAATTTTATTCTTCGCCACTTGAACACGACCCAGCTGAGCAGAACAGTGTGCGATTTATTGCCCAAAACTTATCGATATTTGATAAGCGCTAGATTTATTTCTCGTTTGCTATACAGTAGTGTATTCTAGGTCGATCAAGAGTTGCCAAACAATTTAGAACCAAAACTGGCTATTAAAAAAATATATATTTTTTTCGAACTACTTTTTTTTACAATCCGCTGATTTTTATGTGAAATTATTCAACTATTTTAACGCTTTTACTTTCTATATGATATGTTACTAGTTCGTGTTATTTGAAAGGGAGAAGGTGTAAAAAAAAGGTATCCAGTTACATACTTGTTTAATTAATTTATAAGTTTTTCTTACGTATTAAATCTTTTGAATTTCATTTATAGTAAATAGTCTTACTAACAGTTACACCAAATTCATTAATTAAATGTTATATAAAAAACAATTACATTTACTAGTAGTTAATTTTCTTTAGTGTTGTAAAGTTACATATGAAAAATGATTTGCCGTTTTCCACCCCTTATGTTTCTCATTCGTTCCTTGAATATGCAGTCAATGCAAATAGCATATAATAAGTAGTTTAGTCGACCTAATACTAAACGGTACAAAACGGCAAGATACAAATGCTGTTTTGGAGTAATGTCTTCAAGTTTGATTATGGGCGATTTGCTAAGTGTAAGTAAATAGATAACATTTCTTATATATTATATATATATATATATATATTCTGTTTTCTAGAATCGTAAAATGCTTAAAAAACTTGGCTTTGACAGTTCCAATCATTGGATAATATACGATGAACAGTTTGATATATTTTTTAACTTTCTGTCGGAGAATATTACCGATTCCAACATTCTAACAGTCCAAGAATGGAGAGAATGCGTTGAAATAAAGACGAATTGCGAGTTGGTTTACGCACATAAACTATCGTTAAGGATGAAGGAGATTGAGTCGAATAATACAGGCCTTCTAAGTTTCAAGATAACAGATATAAATGCACGGAATTTAGAGATATCAAGGATTGAAGAAGCAGTATACGATTATTTGACACAACTTGGTGATATGCAGTAAGCAATTATTAATATTTTCACATTTAAATGAGTGAACAATTTTCATTCGTCATCGTTAAAGGCACACAAAGCATATAATAAATAAGAATATGTCGGACTTGGACGTTGCGTCTCTGCCATTGCACAAGGCAGAGATTGAATTTTTGTATAAGTGTCAAATCCTAGCTTGCAAAATAGAAAATATACAGCTGAAAAATTTTAAATGTAGTAAAGATGTCAACATAAGTTTTATCGCAAGACAAGTTCCTCCCTTACTTGTGGTCCAACAACCATTAGAGCAGTTCTTTCGTAAATGCGATTCGTTTATAATCTTTATTAGCGACAATTTGAAAATGCAGCAAGATTCCGATTTTGTGGACGTTGATCAAATTATCCTTAAAGAAAACTGCATGCTGGAAAACTTGCAAAACACGTAAGTCCTCACATTCGTACATAGAATGCACATGTAAATACTACCTTAATTAAAAAGTTCCGGAATGATTGCCGTGAAAAAATGTAAAAGCGACAGGAGTGTCTTCTGACCCCATTAAGCATATAAATTCTTTATCAGCATCAATAGCGGTGTCGATATAGCAATGTCCGGATGAACACCAGGATCTTTTAAACTACAAGAGCTGGAGCCACCAAATTTGGAATAAAAGTCCGTCTATAATTCAGACCGGTTTATTTCATTTAACATTTTTGCCACGGCCCCAAATTGTAAAAACTATTTTCATTACACTACCACTTCCAAATTATGAGATCTATTGTGACCAAATTTACCCAGTATGTGTATGGTACCATTATAATATCGGTGTTTTCGGTGGATATCTTTGTAACTAGGGCACTTAGAATATTTTTATTTTTACGAATATGGATATCTTTGTAACTAGGGCACTTAGAATATTTTTATTTTTACGAAGATCTCCGTATTTTAAAGGAGATCTACGTGTCTACGTGTAAAGAGACTTAAACTACGTATTTTAAAAAAAAAAATTGCAAAATACCTTAAAAACTAACATTTATATTTAATATCAATATAATATGAAGTATATAAATAAAATTATAATGTTTATTGGGTTAGCAGCACTAAATTCCGTTTTCCGATTACAGCCAGAAAATTTTTGCGTTATATTTAAAATGTTAAAAAGGGAAATTCAATTTATTTCAGAAAATAGTCGTTCAACATTAGCACTGCTATGTGGCAAAATAAGTAAATTTTGAGTAAACTCCGTTCATATAGTGTTGTAATTTAACATTCGTTTGGCGACATATCATGTCAAACTATCCTGAAAGTTGCATAAAAATCCTACTTTGAACAAGAGAGCAATCACGTAACAAAGTCTATGTTATTTAACTGCAATACCACTGTATGCACGCAGGTGTGGATACGTGGATACCGATTTTAATAATTTAATCGCAAAATTGCAGAGAGTATTATACGGTCGGTCGTGCTGGATCGTACTTTTCTTTCTTTTTTTTTATACTCCCTGCAAGAGTATATTGGGTTTGTGGCAGACCACATAAAGAATATATATTCTTGATGAGCATCACAAGCTGAGTCGATATAATCATGTCCTGCTGTCTGTCCGTATGAACAAACAGATTTCAGAGATGGCATGAGCTAACATGCTCGAGCTTCGTCTCAATCGATCACATATTTAGTCAGTCAATACAAGCATTTTTTTTTCGGTGGCGGGAAATGGAGGCGTGACAGTCAAAAATTTTAAATGGATTTTTTTTCGGTGGCACGCCCCATTTGCGCGCAATGAGCAAAAAACTAGACACACCTAGGATCACCAACGGAGGTTCCTAGTGAGTGCATAAATGCAGAACCTCCGTTGGTTATCCTAGGTGCCATAGTTACTGAGATATTCGATGAAACATCGATTCGGCTAAAACATAGATTTTTTCCTAAGTGTGTCTAGTTTTTTGCTCATTGTGGGCGACTGACAGACAGACATATCTATATCGACTCGGCTATTGATGCTGATCAAGAATGTATGTATATACTTTATGGGGTCTGCCACGCCTCCTCCTCCC
This sequence comes from Drosophila arawakana, assembly GCA_018151165.1. NCBI lineage: Eukaryota > Metazoa > Arthropoda > Insecta > Diptera > Drosophilidae > Drosophila > Drosophila arawakana. Next base: position 944,943 of record JAECWX010000430.1, on the reverse strand, counting down.
TGTTACATACATTCCAACGATCGCAATATACCCTTTTACTCTACGAGTAACGGGTAAAAAGTATCCTCACCAAATTTGGTCCAAATCGGATAACATATGAAACAAGTTGGTCAAAAATGTTAAAAATTGTAATTTATGTACACGTACTTGCAATAGAGAGTTAAATTAATGTTTATCTTCTTAAGTCGTCCTAATTATCAACAGTCCAAGTGATAGGCATGCATTAGAGTTACATAAGTTCTGAGGTTTATACATCACCACAGACAGGCATTTCTTTGTTATACTCTCTGCAAGAGTATATTGGGTTTGTGCAAAAGTATGTAACAGGCAGAAGGAGGCGTGGCAGACCCCATAAAGTATATATATTCTTGATCAGCATCACAAGCCGAGTCAATATAGCCATGTTTCTATGCGAACTAGTCTCTCAGTTTTAAAGCTATCTTGATGGAATTCGGTACAGATCTACATATATTCTCTCTGCACGCAGTACATATGTTGAAAATCGAACCACTATATCATATAGCTCCCATTTGAACAATCGGTTGAAAATGCTTAATGCAATATTCATGACTGCAATGGTAGTTAATCTTCGGCGAGCCGAAGATAACAGTTTTTTCTTGTTATTATGTTATGTTCCTTAATTGTCACGAATATTCAACTGACTTTGAACATCTAAATTTTTAAAAATTGTAAAAAAGGATAACGCGATACCAGTCTATTGCACAATGAGAATCCGCGATTTTGGCAATCCAACAACTACTAAAATTTTCATGTTTAATCGATTTTATAAACCAACAATCCTCTCGGCGTTCTGGCAGCCGAGATCGAAATGGTCTTAATACGTTCCTTAAATAGAGTATAAAAATTGTTTTGGGGACTAGATCAAGCGCTGGCCTAATTGCGTTGCGGTCCGCTGGACTTATTAAAATGAAAAATAATAATTTTTTCTGTTCCGGTAACTTTTTGATCAAGGTAGTAGGAATGATTTATTCATTTACTTACATTTTGAATTTCTAGTATTCAGTATTACACAATCGCATATATTGATGAAATTACCAAATCTAAAGCCACCCAAGTGATGATAGAAGGCATCAATCAAAATCTCGTACATCACTGCATAAGCTCAAAATACATTGTTCGCGAAGCACAGGATTTCCAAGTTCTCAATGAGAACCACCTGAAGAATACCTTTGATACTTTACAAAATGCTCTTACTGTACTTGTACAGCTACATATACAGCAAAGTATTGAACTAATTATTTATGAAAATACAAAGCAGAAAGTGGAAAGAGCGCTGCGTCGCCAAAAACACGACAAAAAGCTTTCGCGAGTAACTTCCCATGCACTATCAAATGCCGAACTTATTTGGATATCTATACAGCTTGATTTAGAAAAGAACAAAAACTGCAGCTATGGCTCTATTAATCTATGTGCTGTAGCTCTAGCTTGTTTAAAACGCATTCAAGCAATGCGCTCACTGAATGCTATTTCCAAAGCTATGTCGAAAAAGCTCCTGCTGGAATTATCAAATCTGCTTTCTGTGCATCTCGATTTAAGCGTGTGCTTTGTGGAGGACAAAAACTATTTGTATGAATACGAAAAATTCGGTCGCCTTTCATGTTATGCGCTGCAAAGCATGCGGAACACAAAGATACATATGTACATACACAAACAGCTGGTCAATCTGTAAGTAAATTGTATAATATTATAATTGTTTATACGATATATATCATTTTATATTTTAGTAATCATTTTGAGCAAACTCTATGGCCTTTAATTTTTGACGCGCCATTGGACCAACCAATGCTTCAGAATCTTCTGTATTTATGTACCTTGTTCAGTATCGCACATCAACAACACCGCTTTGAAGATTCGTTACGAATTTTACGTGTTCAATTCAAGGATTCAATTATAGACCGAATGGTGCGAGCATTGTAAAATGTACCGCTGCTTATTGATAGTTTATATTTTATTATTTTAGGATGAAGACTATCCTCTGCGCTTCAACTCACTTTTGTGGATTTGGTTCCTCACAGATCCGCAGCGTATGTTAAACGCAATTAATGAGGTGAAAAAATTTCTGCCAATATATCTGCTTTAACATTTCGTCCGGTCAGCGGTTTTTACCGAAAATAAATGAAATGCTAACATTTTTATAACGAACTCATTGTTAACCGTAATATATCTTAGTTTTTGAAGAATAAAGCGCTCAGCATATCATTTTGATTAAACAGCTTGTGATTACTCAACAATAACATGGTGTTCAAATGTTGTCATGGTTGTTCAAATATATTTTTAAATATTGTTCACTCACTACGGTGGATATCCTTAATGAAATTTGTTAGCAGACCACAAAAACTCGAAAAGTTTTTGACCGATCTTCCTGAAATTTTGCATTACTTTTTTAATGATATTACTTTCTATGTAAACCTGCACGTTTCCAATGTTTTTGTGCAAAAGTAAACAACATGAAAAATTGGGGCAAAAACTAAATTTTTATACTCTCTGCAAGAGTATATATATATATATATATATATATATATATATATTCTTGTATTGACTGATTAAATATGTGGTCGGATAGACAGACAGACATGGCTATATCGACTCGGCTTGCTGATCAACAATATATATACCAATCGGAGCTTTATATCATATGGCTGCCATAGCTCAGTGAATCCGCTTATATGGAGCCGCAGCCGAAAATCCTTCTAGTGGTGGTAAAACTTGAAATTTTCACCAAGGATAAAAAAAATATTTAAATTTAGTGGAAACAAGAAAGAAAAGTACAGTCGAGCACGCCCGACCGTATAATACTCTCTGCATTTTTCCCGATTAAATTATTAAAATTGGTATCCAGATATTACTCTGTTTAGTAGTTGCATTAAAACACGTTGAAACTAAAACAATCTAAGCATAATCAAACATACATCTGTTTGTTTGCATGCGAATACACATTCCTGAGGTGTGTTCAGTTTCTTGTTTATTGTGGACGAATGGGCCAGGGTATCGAAAAAAAAGAAGATTCTTGTATTGACTGACTAAATATGTGATCGTTTGACACCAAACTCGAACTTGTAGCTCTTACCATTTCTGAAATCTGTTTGTTCATATGGATAGACAGGCGGACAGACAGACGGACATGGCTATATCGACTCGGCTTGCAATGGTGATCAAGAAAATATATACTTTATGCGGTCTGCTATGCCTCATTTTGCCTGTTACATACTTTTGCACAAACCCAATATACTCTTGCAGAGAGTATAAAAATGTCGACACTGGTTGTTTCATGAAACATTTTCCCTAATTGAAGTTCGAGCGTGCTCAAGACATGTTTGTCAGCGTAATGTAAAGCCAAGACATGTTTCATTTCGGGCCAATTATCGTCTGGCACGCCATAACATGTCAAGGCTACATCCCCTCGTCCCCTTATCTTTTGTCTGATGTAAGTTATAATTGCCCTATACTGAGGCTTATCCCTTATTATCTCGTGATCAATCAAGATGTTGTCGACCCTATTAGCCCAAGACTCGTACTCGGAAGCATTCCCTTCGAAGACTTGCAAGTCTTTTACGCAGCCGGGTATTTTACCACACTCTGCCAAATCGGAAATCGAACGAGGACGAGCCAAAGCCCTCGGTTCCTCCACTACCGGATTATGAGTTTCACGTTCCCTAGCGAGTTCGATCTCTAAAGAATTAATTTTCGGCAGGGCCTGTTTGAATTCTTCTTTCTGCGCGCTATTTTGGATCGTCAGCAACGAGAAGGTCGTCTCAAACCTTTCCATTCCTTTTTCCTTTCCTTTCTTATTTAGAAAAAATAATTTTATTTCCTCTTTTTTCTTCTTTTTATACTCTCTACAAGACTATATTAGGTTTGTGCAAGACTTAAACTACGTATTAAAAAAAAAAAAATTGCAAAATACCTTAAAAACTAACATTTATATTTAATATCAATATAATATGAAGTATATAAATAAAATTATAATGTTTATTGGGTTAGCAGCACTAAATTCCGTTTTCCGATTACAGCCAGAAAATTTTTGCGTTATATTTAAAATGTTAAAAAGGGAAATTCAATTTATTTCAGAAAATAGTCGTTCAACATTAGCACTGCTATGTGGCAAAATAAGTAAATTTTGAGTAAACTCCGTTCATATAGTGTTGTAATTTAACATTCGTTTGGCGACATATCATGTCAAACTATCCTGAAAGTTGCATAAAAATCCTACTTTGAACAAGAGAGCAATCACGTAACAAAGTCTATGTTATTTAACTGCAATACCACTGTATGCACGCAGGTGTGGATACGTGGATACCGATTTTAATAATTTAATTGCAAAATTGCAGAGTATTATACGGTCGGTCGTGCTGGATCGTACTTTTCTTTCTTGTTTTTTATACTCCCTGCAAGAGTATATTGGGTTTGTGGCAGACCACATAAAGAATATATATTCTTGATGAGCATCACAAGCTGAGTCGATATAATCATGTCCTGCTGTCTGTCCGTATGAACAAACAGATTTCAGAGATGGTATGAGCTAACATGCTCGAGCTTCGTCTCAATCGATCACATATTTAGTCAGTCAATACAAGCATTTTTTTTTCGGTGGCGGGAAATGGAGGCGTGACAGTCAAAAATTTTAAATGGATTTTTTTTTTCGGTGGCACGCCCCATTTGCGCGCAATGAGCAAAAAACTAGACACACCTAGGATCACCAACGGAGGTTCCTAGTGAGTGCATAAATGCAGAACCTCCGTTGGTTATCCTAGGTGCCATAGTTACTGAGATATTCGATGAAACATCGATTCGGCTAAAACATCGATTTTTTCCTAGGTGTGTCTAGTTTTTTGCTCATTGTGGGCGACTGACAGACAGACATATCTATATCGACTCGGCTATTGATGCTGATCAAGAATGTATGTATATACTTTATGGGGTCTGCCACGCCTCCTCCTCCCTGTTACATACATTCCAACGATCGCAATATACCCTTTTACTCTACGAGTAACGGGTAAAAAGTATCCTCACCAAATTTGGTCCAAATCGGATAACATATGAAACAAGTTGGTCAAAAATGTTAAAAATTGTAATTTATGTACACGTACTTGCAATAGAGAGTTAAATTAATGTTTATCTTCTTAAGTCGTCCTAATTATCAACAGTCCAAGTGATAGGCATGCATTAGAGTTACATAAGTTCTGAGGTTTATACATCACCACAGACAGGCATTTCTTTGTTATACTCTCTGCAAGAGTATATTGGGTTTGTGCAAAAGTATGTAACAGGCAGAAGGAGGCGTGGCAGACCCCATAAAGTATATATATTCTTGATCAGCATCACAAGCCGAGTCAATATAGCCATGTTTCTATGCGAACTAGTCTCTCAGTTTTAAAGCTATCTTGATGGAATTCGGTACAGATCTACATATATTCTCTCTGCACGCAGTTCATATGTTGAAAATCGAACCACTATATCATATAGCTCCCATTTGAACAATCGGTTGAAAATGCTTAATGCAATATTCATGACTGCAATGGTAGTTAATCTTCGGCGAGCCGAAGATAACAGTTTTTTCTTGTTATTATGTTATGTTCCTTAATTGTCACGAATATTCAACTGACTTTGAACATCTAAATTTTTAAAAATTGTAAAAAAGGATAACGCGATACCAGTCTATTGCACAATGAGAATCCGCGATTTTGGCAATCCAACAACTACTAAAATTTTCATGTTTAATCGATTTTATAAACCAACAATCCTCTCGGCGTTCTGGCAGCCGAGATCGAAATGGTCTTAATACGTTCCTTAAATAGAGTATAAAAATTGTTTTGGGGACTGGATCAAGCGCTGGCCTAATTGCGTTGCGGTCCGCTGGACTTATTAAAATGAAAAATAATAATTTTTTCTGTTCCGGTAACTTTTTGATCAAGGTAGTAGGAATGATTTATTCATTTACTTACATTTTGAATTTCTAGTATTCAGTATTACACAATCGCATATATTGATGAAATTACCAAATCTAAAGCCACCCAAGTGATGATAGAAGGCATCAATCAAAATCTCGTACATCACTGCATAAGCTCAAAATACATTGTTCGCGAAGCACAGGATTTCCAAGTTCTCAATGAGAACCACCTGAAGAATACCTTTGATACTTTACAAAATGCTCTTACTGTACTTGTACAGCTACATATACAGCAAAGTATTGAACTAATTATTTATGAAAATACAAAGCAGAAAGTGGAAAGAGCGCTGCGTCGCCAAAAACACGACAAAAAGCTTTCGCGAGTAACTTCCCATGCACTATCAAATGCCGAACTTATTTGGATATCTATACAGCTTGATTTAGAAAAGAACAAAAACTGCAGCTATGGCTCTATTAATCTATGTGCTGTAGCTCTAGCTTGTTTAAAACGCATTCAAGCAATGCGCTCACTGAATGCTATTTCCAAAGCTATGTCGAAAAAGCTCCTGCTGGAATTATCAAATCTGCTTTCTGTGCATCTCGATTTAAGCGTGTGCTTTGTGGAGGACAAAAACTATTTGTATGAATACGAAAAATTCGGTCGCCTTTCATGTTATGCGCTGCAAAGCATGCGGAACACAAAGATACATATGTACATACACAAACAGCTGGTCAATCTGTAAGTAAATTGTATAATATTATAATTGTTTATACGATATATATCATTTTATATTTTAGTAATCATTTTGAGCAAACTCTATGGCCTTTAATTTTTGACGCGCCATTGGACCAACCAATGCTTCAGAATCTTCTGTATTTATGTACCTTGTTCAGTATCGCACATCAACAACACCGCTTTGAAGATTCGTTACGAATTTTACGTGTTCAATTCAAGGATTCAATTATAGACCGAATGGTGCGAGCATTGTAAAATGTACCGCTGCTTATTGATAGTTTATATTTTATTATTTTAGGATGAAGACTATCCTCTGCGCTTCAACTCACTTTTGTGGATTTGGTTCCTCACAGATCCGCAGCGTATGTTAAACGCAATTAATGAGGTGAAAAAAATTTCTGCCAATATATCTGCTTTAACATTTCGTCCGGTCAGCGGTTTTTACCGAAAATAAATGAAATGCTAACATTTTTATAACGAACTCATTGTTAACCGTAATATATCTTAGTTTTTGAAGAATAAAGCGCTCAGCATATCATTTTGATTAAACAGCTTGTGATTACTCAACAATAACATGGTGTTCAAATGTTGTCATGGTTGTTCAAATATATTTTTAAATATTGTTCACTCACTACGGTGGATATCCTTAATGAAATTTGTTAGCAGACCACAAAAACTCGAAAAGTTTTTGACCGATCTTCCTGAAATTTTGCATTACTTTTTTAATGATATTACTTTCTATGTAAACCTGCACGTTTCCAATGTTTTTGTGCAAAAGTAAACAACATGAAAAATTGGGGCAAAAACTAAATTTTTATACTCTCTGCAAGAGTATATATATATATATATATATATATATATATATAAATATATATATATATATATATATATATATATATATATATATATATATATATATATTCTTGTATTGACTTATTAAATATGTGGTCGGATAGACAGACAGACATGGCTATATCGACTCGGCTTGCTGATCAACAATATATATACCAATCGGAGCTTTATATCATATGGCTGCCATAGCTCAGTGAATCCGCTTATATGGAGCCGCAGCCGAAAATCCTTCTAGTGGTGGTAAAACTTGAAATTTTCACCAAGGATAAAAAAAATATTTAAATTTAGTGGAAACAAGAAAGAAAAGTACAGTCGAGCACGCCCGACCGTATAATACTCTCTGCATTTTTCCCGATTAAATTATTAAAATTGGTATCCAGATATTACTCTGTTTAGTAGTTGCATTAAAACACGTTGAAACTAAAACAATCTAAGCATAATCAAACATACATCTGTTTGTTTGCATGCGAATACACATACGTTTGACAATATGTATATGATGCAAATATGTATGTATGTATGTGTGTATACGGCGCAGCCAGCGACCGCGGGCAGCGCTGCCGACACACAGGCAGCGAAAACGTTAGAACATGTGCTTGTGTGTTTCTATCTCTCTTGCACCAATGGGTTGATATTGCGTTCAATTATCAATATATTTTAACTTTTCTTGTTTATAGTCCGATTTGTATGCACCTTTCTAGATAGTGTAATATAGTTAGTCTCCACACGAATTATAAATTACAATACTGTACGATAAGAACAAATACCTTAAAAATGGCATGGAAGTTAGATAATTAGTTTATTAATTGTGGGAAAAGAGGCGTGGCAGTCCAAAATTTTAAATGGCAATGTATGCTGTCGCTAGGAACCGTAGCAAATTTTGTGATCCCAGGTGCAATAGTTACTGAGGTATTTGCCGAAAACACCGATTTTTCCTGAGGTGTGTTCAGTTTCTTGTTTATTGTGGACGAATGGGCCAGGGTATCGAAAAAAAAGAAGATTCTTGTATTGACTGACTAAATATGTGATCGTTTGATACCAAACTCGAACTTGTAGCTCTTACCATTTCTGAAATCTGTTTGTTCATATGGATAGACAGGCGGACAGACAGACGGACATGGCTATATCGACTCGGCTTGCAATGGTGATCAAGAAAATATATACTTTATGCGGTCTGCTATGCCTCATTTTGCCTGTTACATACTTTTGCACAAACCCAATATACTCTTGCAGAGAGTATAAAAATGTCGACACTGGTTGTTTCATGAAACATTTTCCCTAATTGAAGTTCGAGCGTGCTCAAGACATGTTTGTCAGCGTAATGTAAAGCCAAGACATGTTTCATTTCGGGCCAATTATCGTCTGGCACGCCATAACATGTCAAGGCTACATCCCCTCGTCCCCTTATCTTTTGTCTGATGTAAGTTATAATTGCCCTATACTGAGGCTTATCCCTTATTATCTCGTGATCAATCAAGATGTTGTCGACCCTATTAGCCCAAGACTCGTACTCGGAAGCATTCCCTTCGAAGACTTGCAAGTCTTTTACGCAGCCGGGTATTTTACCACACTCTGCCAAATCGGAAATCGAACGAGGACGAGCCAAAGCCCTCGGTTCCTCCACTACCGGATTATGAGTTTCACGTTCCCTAGCGAGTTCGATCTCTAAAGAATTAATTTTCGGCAGGGCCTGTTTGAATTCTTCTTTCTGCGCGCTATTTTGGATCGTCAGCAACGAGAAGGTCGTCTCAAACCTTTCCATTCCTTTTTCCTTTCCTTTCTTATTTAGAAAAAATAATTTTATTTCCTGTTTTTTCTTCTTTTTATACTCTCTACAAGAGTATATTAGGTTTGTGCAAAGTATGTAACAGACAGAAGGAGGCGTGGCAGACCCCGTAAAGTATATATATTCTTGATCAGCATCACAAGCCGAGTCGATATAGCCATGTCAGTCTGTCAGTCTGTCTGTCTGTCCGTATGAACAAACAGATTTCAGAGATGGTAAGATCCCATATTTAGTCAGTCAGTACAAGAACCTATTTTTTTTTCTATGCCACGCCCCATTCGCCCACAATTAATCAAATAATTTACAAACTTCAATGCCGTTTTATCGAACTCGTTCTTATCGTACAGTGTTGTAATTTATAATTCGTGTGGAGACTAACTATATTAAACTATCCTGAAAGGTGCATTAAAATCTGACTATACACAAGAAAACTAGAAGCGTTATAATATTGATAATTGGACGCAATATCAATACATGTGTGCAAGCGAGACACAAACATATGAGCATATGTTCGGATGTTTTCGCTGCCTGCGTGGCGGCAGCGCTGCCCGTAGACTCTGGCCATGACAAACAATGCTATACATACATACAAACGAAATTATATGTGCACACACATACAGATTTATGTTCGATTATACTTAGTTTTATTTTGTGTCAACGTGTTCTATGCAAGTACTATCTATTGTAAGACCTAGATACACTCTGCTTCATCATGTTTTTTGTTTGTATGGAAAATTCGCACGGGGTCATTTACAGTCGGCTCGCTCGACTGTAGCCTTTCTAACTTGTTTAAATTAACTCATTCTACATATTAACATTTTTCTTTAAAAGCAAATTTTTTGAAAATTGTTTCCAATTAGGAGACCTTTTCTCTCTCGTAAATTCTACTAGAAGTAGAAAACACTCTTTTGTTTGTTGCAGGACACGAGCAATATTTCGTGACACTAAATAAAGGAAAGAATTAATTAACTCGATAAATAAAGGAAATTTTATGGAGTGTAAGATATTGTAAACATGTGAACAACGATAATGTATGTAATGTTAAGTGACTGCCGATATATCGTCAAGTAAGTAATGTTAAATAACCATTAAGTAATATCGTCTAGAATAAGTATCGATTAGGGATTGCTAAGAACCTGCTGACATTAGGATAAGCTTGGCTTGATTCGTTCTTTTTATCCGTTATTCGTGATGAGATACAGATGTGTTCAGACTCTGCTCTCATTGTATTAAATAAAATCTGACAATAAACCAACCATCCAAACGAAAATAATCAACTTTTCTGTCTTTTACAACTCAGAAGTGGGATATGAACTCGAAGAGAGTTATATTTCAACGCACTACGCATAGCCTGAGGAAAATCCAGAAGTTTGCAAGATGCACCATGAGCAAGAGAAGGATAAGACTTTGTGCAATAGCCATGTCGAGGTGCCGCTGTCAGACATACTTACGAAAATGGAGAAACTGTTCGCAAAGGCCATCAGGGCAGCTAACCCGCGTCCGAGCTTCGGATGTGTATAACAGTCTTAACTGCTGCTAAATCTGCTGACACGCCTACTGACTCGCACGTGGTCCAACCCAGAACTTCCGCCATGGCTCCGTCGCCTTCTATATTTGCTGTCCAGCACGAAGCTGTTCTGAATGCCTCGCCGCCTGTCCAGACTCCTGTGACGCCGGCTGCCCACCCCAAGACTAAGTGTTCTACCCTACCAGTACCCGTTCAGCTGGCTGTCGTCTTAGCTGCTGCCCCCGCCGACGCTGCACCGACTACCATTCCGATTTGTGTCCGGCCGCCTGATGTCCATCCGTCCGTTGCCAATGACGTGTCTCTGTCGACTTGTGCCTCAGTTACTGTCGCCGCAGTGCCGACTTGTGTCCATCCGAACGATGCCAAAGATGCCCCTCTGCTGACTTGTGTCTCAGTTACCGCATCCGCCGCCGCAGAGCCGACTACTGTTGCGGATTGTGTCCGCACGCCTGATGTCCACCCGACCGCTGTCCCTGATGCCCCTCTACTGCAGTGTGCCTCAGATACTGCCTCCGACGCCGTTTTGCCGATGACCAGACGGTGGATGATCCTGCTGTCACTCTGCTGAATTGCGCCTCCGCTGCCCCTGCTGTGCCGGCACCCATTCGCCGTCCGTCCGCCTGATGTCCAGCCGACCGATGCTCCCGCTCGGTGATTTTCCCCGCAAAAGCCTTTTACAGGAGTACATTTTTCTGACTCTCAACTAGTTTTTGGGTCCCGACTATTTTTTTGGGATTGATTTTTTGGGATTGATCTTTAAAACCAAATTTTTTGAAAATTGTTTCCAATTAGGACACATTTTCTGTGCAGGACACGTGCAATATTTCGTGACACTAAATAATGGAAACAATTAATTAATTCGATAAATAAAGGAAATTTTATGCAGTGCAAGATATTGTAAACATGTGAATAACGATAATGTAAGTATCGATTAAGTAGTATCGTCTAGAATAAGTATCGATTAGGGATTGCTAAGAACCTGCTGACATTAGGATAAGCTTAGCTTGATTCGTTCTTTTTATCCGTTATTCGTGATAAGATACAGATGTGTTCAGACTCTGCTCTCATTGTATATTAAATAAAATCTGATGATAAACCAACCATCCAAACGAAAATAATCAACTTTTCTGTCTTTTACAACTCAGTAGTGGGATATGAACTCGAAGAGAGTTATATTTCAACGCACTACGCATAGCCTGAGGAAAATCCAGAAGTTTGGCAGATGTCACCATGAGCAAGAGAAGGTTAAGACTTTGTGCAATAGTCATGTCGAGGTGCCGCTGTCAGACATACTTACGAAAATGGAGAAACTGTTCCCAAAGGCCATCAGGGCAGTTAACCCGCGTCCGAGCTTCGGATGTGTATAACAGTCTTAACTGCTGCTAAATCTGCTGACACGCCTACTGACTCGCACATGGTCCAACCCAGAACTTCCGCCATGGCTCCGCCGCCTTCTATATTTGCTGTCCAGCACGAAGCTGTTCTGAATGCCTCGCCGCCTGTCCAGACTCCTGTGACGCCGGCTGCCCACCCCAAGCCTAAGTGTTCTACCCTACCAGTACCCGTTCAGCTGACTGTCGTCTTAGCTGCTGCCCCCGCCGACGCTGCACCGACTACCATTCCGATTTGTGTCCGGCCGCCTGATGTCCATCCGTCCGTTGCCAATGACGTGTCTCTGTCGACTTGTGCCTCAGTTACTGTCGCCGCAGTGCCGACTTGTGTCCATCAGAACGATGCCAAAGATGCCCCTCTGCTGACTTGTGTCTCAGTTACCGCATCCGCCGCCGCAGAGCCGACTACTGTTGCGGATTGTGTCCGCACGCCTGATGTCCACCCGACCGCTGTCCCTGATGCCGCTCTACTGCAGTGTGCCTCAGATACTGCCTCCGACGCCGTTTTGCCGATGGCCAGACGGTTGATGATCCTGCTGGCACTCTGCTGAATTGCGCCTCCGCTGCCGCTGCTGTGCCGGCCCCCGTTCGCCGTCCGTCCGCCTGATGTCCAGCCGACCGATGCTCCCGCTACCCGTCTGGTGATTTTCCCCGCAAAAGCCTTTTACAGGAGTACATTTTTCTGACTCTCAGCTAGTTTTTGGGTCCCGACTATTTATTTGGGATTGATCACTTATCCGGATCGTCCGGGTTATTTTAAGACATTTCCATTCCGCCCGGTCCCGATACATTTCACGGGTCCTGCGGGATTTTCGAAAATCCCGATCCCGATTGCGATTCATAGCTAATATGACACTAAGCGTCGCGGATTTAAAGGAATTTTGTATGGTTTATTTATTGCAATTTTTGAAATGAATACCTAATACAATATATACAATCGAACTATGCCACTGATACTATTTTGAATGTCGCAAAATATGTGAATTTAGTTACTGCGAGCAATCTGTGTCTCCAAATCTCTCACGGTACTTGTCAGGTACGTTCACAAACGAACCTATTGCTCAGAATTATGGCATTTATGACAGCCGGTGATATTTTCTAGGTATGTCACACTTATTTATATTACTTTTCTTATTTATCCAAAGGTATTTCATAATAATAAATAAATGAATATAATCAACAAGTCTAAAAAAATAACTTTGTGTTATTATACACTTTTCAAGAGATGGGTTTGTTGGGCTTGTGCAAAGTATGTAACAGGCAGAAGGAGGAGTGTCAGACCCCGTAAAGTATATATATTCTTGATCAGCATCACAAGCCGAGTCGATATAGCCATGTCAGTCTGTCAGTCTGTCTGTCTGTCCGTATGAACAAACAGATTTCAGAGACGGTAAGAGCTACAAGTTCGAGTATGGTGTCAAACGATCCCATATTTAGTCAGTCAGTACAAGAATCTATTTTTTTTTTCTATGCCACACCCCATTCGCCCACAATTAATCAATCAATTTTTATCGAACTCGTTCTTATCGTACAGTGTTGTAATTTATAATTCGTGTGGAGACTAACTATATTAAACTATCCTGAAAGGTGCATTAAAATCGGACTATACACAAGAAAAGTAGAAGCGCTATAATATTGATAATTGGACGCAATATCAATACATATGTGCAAGCGAGACAGAAACATACGAGCACATGTTCGAAAGTTTTCTCTGTCTGCGTGGCGGAACCGCTGCCCGCGGACGTTGGCCGCTCCGAATACACACATACATACATATATGCATCACATATTGTCAATCGTATGTGTATTCGCATACAAACAAACAGATGTATGTTTGATTATGCTTAGATTGTTTTCGTTTCAACGTGTTTTAATTTTGTAATATACCAATTTTAATAATTTAATCGGGAAACATGCAGAGAGTATTATACGGTCGGGCGTGCTCGACTGTACTTTTCTTTCTTGTTATTGTCAGGATTCGAACCAGCGACCTCAGACATCAAATCGAAAACATATCGCAACCCTACCAGTTGCACCACGCCCTACTTTTTCGAATGTTCCGGTTATCTGCATTTACATGTAATAACTTTTTGTAATATAAGAAAAACAAATGAAACGTCTGTCCATGCCGAGATTCGAAGCGCACACCTTAGGTGTATATAAAAGTACAAAAAATAATAATTGGCATCTGTACCACCTAAGAAAGCTAAAGATAGAGTTCTCTTTTTTTCAGCCAAGTGCACAGAAATTACAGTTATTGAACATAGTTTTAGTTGAAACACAAAAAACAAAGTTTAATAGAACCTAAATCTGTTTGTCTGCATGCACTCACAAATTCGTTTAACATTATGTAATGTTAGCAATAATTACTTTTAAAAATAATATCAATAATCGATTAAAATTAAGAACAATGTATATCGATATATAAATAAGCAAGTTGTATCGATATTGCCATGAGTTTCGATACTAACTTAAATATAGACCCGCAAGAAGAGAACATTGTAAAACGAGCATCGTGCGAAATAAAATAAATAAAGTGTTAAAAACTTTACATATCAGGTGTGGGGTATGCCCAATGCTCATAGTGTTTGAAACATCAAAAAATAACAAAAAACATAGTGAATTACACGGTCAAATCAAACCTGTACAAAAATTAAAAGCAAAACTTTATTTTTGAATATAGTTGTGTGGAGTATTAAAATACTTGTTAATGGAATATATAGACAATTTGTTTAATATTAAAATTCCATCCAAACCTGAAGAAGCTGTGGAGTTACCACCAGACTTCGTCATAGGTGACGCCGACAACTTGACGCCAAAATCGTATGAAATTCACGAGAAAAATAAGATGGCGGAACAACCGTTACGTGATGCTGAAAATTCGAGAGAAGCGCAGGCGATTTCACAATGTTGCGAAATCAAGGCCAAGATTTCAAATGAATTGCAATACTTGGAGGACTTGGAGAAGCTTTACATCACTCGTAAGCGGGTTGCTGACCTGCAGGCCGCCCTTGAGAGTAGCGAAAGGTTCACTAAGTCGGACCAAAATGTCTTGGATGTGAAAGATGTGGAAGCTTTGATGCCTTTTTCGGGTGATGACAACTACTCCGTGTTAATGTGGACCCGAGACTTCGAGGATGTTATGAATGCCTACGATGTTAGCCATATGAAGCGATTCATTTATGCCAAACGTCTATTAACCGGATCTGCCCAGTTGTATATGCACAACACTGGTATATTAAACTGGAGGGACCTGAAGGAGGAGCTTATTCACATCTTTAAGCACAAAGTCTCATCTTGGGATGTCGGCAAGCAACTTGAAGCGCGTAAAATCCAAAAAGGGGAGAGTGCGTTGCGTTATTTTGTTGCTATGTGTAGCATCGCCATGCAAGCTGAGTTGGCCGTAAATGATGTTGTTCAGTTCATTGTCAACGGACTGCAGGATACAACAGGAGCTGCGGCGTCTATGAGATATTGCACCTCGTTGGATGAGTTACGTGAGAAACTCATCATATATGATCAATTTCGTCAGCCACCTAGTGCAGCAGCAACTCAAAACTCCGGTAGGCGAATTGAAGACGTAAGGTGTTTCAATTGTCGTCAGATGGGCCACATGATGTCAGAGTGCAAGCGTCCCAAAAGACCCCAAGGAGCTTGTTTCAAGTGCTACAGTACCGAGCATCAATATCGCCAGTGCCCACAGAAGAACGTCAGCACTTGCACCGTCACGTCGAAGGAAGAACCAAAAATGGGAGAAGATTGTGAGGAGGGTACCACAATTGCGGTTACTCCCTTAATTGATTTATGAGTTTCACCTGGTGAGCAGAGATGTAATGTTCGTGCTTTTATTGATACTGGTAGTCCTGTAAGTTTTCTTGATGAATCATTAATACCTAAAAATTTAGTGTTAAGTCCATGTTCTGAAAAATATTATGGATTAGGTGGAAAAAGTATTCATATTAAGGGCCAAATGAAGGGTCAAATAACTTTTGTCATGAAGACACATGTAATTTTATTTTTTGTAGTACGCTCAAGAACATTACCAGCTTTAGTACTATTAGGTCGTGATGCTTTGCGGAAGATGAATATTAAGTTAGTTTATATAAATGAAATAAAAAGCACGAGTAATACAACTAAATCTTTGTTCACTACTATTACCGATAAAATAGATGTAAGAAATATTTCAAAAAATACCATAGACATCAATACGTCACAGATAGTGTCCAATGAGGACACGCAAATAGCCGAAAACTCTAACGAATTTCAAGACTTCTGTGCCAATATTGAAATAGAAGAAAGCGATGAATATAATGTAGGATTAGGTTTTGGTAGACATTTATTTGAAGAATGTTCCGCATTGTTGAGGTCCAGATATTTGACTAATTCTTGTAAAAATGTAATGAATGCAGGACAACAGATGAGCATTAGACTTACTGACACAACTCCTTTTCATTGCTCACCAAGACGATTAAGCTATTTTGAGAGAGAGAGAGTGGCGGAAATTATTGAAGATCTGTTAGAGAAAAAGATAATACGACCTAGTGAATCCCCGTATGCATCTCCAATCGTACTTGTGAAAAAGAAATCTGGTGAAATTCGAATGTGCGTCGATTATAGAGGACTGAATAAGCTTACTGTCCGTGACAATTTCCCATTGCCCCTTATAGAGGATTGCTTAGAGTATCTGGAAAACAAACAGTGTTTTTCGGTAATTGATCTTAAGCAAGGGTTTCATCAAATTGCAGTCGAGGAGAAATCAGTGCAGTATACATCTTTTGTCACTCCCCACGGCCAATGTGAGTATTTGAAAATGCCATTTGGGCTTAGGAATGGTCCAGCTATTTTTCAAAGATTTATATTTAGTGTATTCAAGGACCTTATTCGAGCTAAAAAAATAGTCGCCTATATGGACGATATAGTAGTGGCTACTAAAACGGTTGAGGAGCATTTAGACATTTTGGGTAAGCTTATGGATCGAATAAGTGATTATAATCTGGAAATAAACCTTAAGAAGTGTATATTTATTCAACAAGAATGTGACTTTTTAGGATATAGAGTCAATAAACATGGTATATCGCCAAATAATTCCCACCTTGAGGTTTTGAGGGAATACCCAATGCCTAATAATTTGAGAAGCTTGCATTCATGTTTAGGACTCTTTCATATTTTCGTCGTTTTGTGTTCTCGTTTGCTAGTATAGCCAGGCCCCTGACGGATTTATTAAAGAATGGAGGTCCTTTTCCTCTTAACAATAAACAAATAGAGTCTTTTAATGCATTAAAGTCAGCATTGTCAAATCCTCCGGTACTAGCAATATTTGGTCCCAATAGAGATACAGAGCTGCACACTGATGCCAGTGCACACGGTTTTGGAGCTATATTAATGCAGAAACAGGATGACGGGAAAATGCATCCTGTAGCATTTTTTTTCAGGAAAAACTACAGCGGCTGAATCCAGATACCATAGCTTTGAGCTGGAGACTTTTGCCGTTATTTACGCATTGCGTCGCTTTAGGGTTTATTTGGAACATAGAGCATTTAAAATAGTGACAGATTGTAATTCTTTAGTACAAACCCTTAGTAGAAAATCCATTAATCCTAAGATTGCTCGATGGTCTTTAGAATTGGAAAATTATGACTACCGTATTGAACACAGACCTGGAAGCAAGATGTCGCATGTCGATGCCTTAAGTAGACAGACGGAGTTAATTGAGAACCGTAGTGAGAACCATATTGATACCCATAGGAGTGACCGTAGTGAGAACCATATTGATACCCATAGGAGTAACCGTAGTGAGAACCATATTGATACCCATAGGAGTGACCGCGGTGAGAACCATAGTAAAGCCCCTAATGATGGCCATAATGGGAACGTAGGTAAAATTCATAGTGAGAAGCATAGTGCCTCTTATAGTCGAAATTACCAAACAAATAGGGATTTGGACGGAAGAAAAGAAGGCCGGGGAGGTGATATAAGGATAAAGGAAGTTATAGAGAACTCTTGTAGGGATAGGCGTTTTGAGCAATTAGCTGACTTAAAGGAATCCTTAATATCTCCTTTACCTATTGTAGGCGTAGTTGGTGCCACGAAGGAGGATGTAGATTTGTTGCTACATGTTGAACAGATGAGAGATCCTGATATCGAAAAAACTAGAAATTTATTGGAAAATGCTGAAGTGTTGGGTTTTGAGCTAGTAGATGGAATAGTGTACAAAATTAATGATAATTGGAAAACCAATTAATTCAAATTTCACATGAGAAATTAGGACATTTAGCGACGGAAAAGTGTGTGAATGATTTAAAAAAGTCATATTGGTTTCCTTCCATGCGTAGTAAGGTTGAAAAATTTATTAGAAACTGTTTACCTTGTATATTGCATTCTGTCCCAAAGACGATCCATGA
This sequence comes from Drosophila arawakana, assembly GCA_018151165.1. Taxonomy (NCBI): domain Eukaryota; kingdom Metazoa; phylum Arthropoda; class Insecta; order Diptera; family Drosophilidae; genus Drosophila; species Drosophila arawakana. The sequence continues at coordinate 926,341 of JAECWX010000430.1, read as the reverse complement.
TAGAACATTGCATAGTATACCCAAACCCTGTGTGCCCTTTCATACACTCCATATAGACCATTTAGGACCCTTGCCAAGCATAAATTCCAAAAGAAAACACTTGTTAGTAATAGTCGACGCATTTACGAAATTTGTAAAGTTATTCCCAGTAAACAGTACAAGTACGCGAGAAGCTAGGGATGCACTTACTAAATATTTTGAATTTTATAGCCGCCCTAAACGAATAATATCAGATCGTGGAACATGCTTTACTTCTTTGGACTTTAGTTCCTTCTTGACGGAACGTGATATAGAGCATATTAAAGTCGCAACAGGTGCGCCACAGGCTAATGGTCAGGTTGAGCGAGTAAATCGGGTATTAACACCCATGCTAGGAAAGTTATCAGAACCATTACTTCAGGCGGATTGGCATAAACTTATGTATAGAGTAGAATATGCTATTAATAATGCAGTACATAGTAGTACGCAAAAATCCCCTAGTATGTTACTATTTGGAGTTGACCAAAAGGGTCCCATTGTGGATGAATTAGCGGAGTACTTGGAAGATAGAGTTAATAACGTAGGTCATAGAGATCTGGAACAAATTAGGAAGACAGCTGGGGAAAAGATACTGCAGTCGCAGATACGAAATGAAAACATGTATAGAAAAAAGCATAGAGTGCCTTTAAAATATAATGTTGGTGATTATGTAGCAATAAGAAACGTAGATACAACGCCAGGTATTAATAAAAAGTTTGCTCCAAAATACCGTGGCCCATATAAAATAAGGCGTGTATTTGATAATGATCGTTACGAAGTTACAGATATAGATAATTGTCAGTTAACTCAATTACCATATTGTAGTGTTTTAGAACCAGCAAGGCTTAAGCCTTGGGCTAGTTATATAAGCTTAGTATTAAACAATAGTATGTAAGTCGTGGTCGACTATTATTGTCAGGTCGGCCGAATGTAATGTTAGCAATAATTACTTTTAAAAATAATATCAATCGTTGTCATTGGCAATATCGATACGATGAGTTTCGATACTAACTTAAATATAGACCCGCAGGAAGAGAACATTGTAAAACGAGCATCGTGCGAAATAAAATAAATAAAGTGTTAAAAACTTTACAATTATATGTATTTATGTGTGAATTCTGCGCGACCGGCGTCTGCGGGCAGCCCTGCCGCCACACAGGCAGCGAAAACGTTCAAACATGTGCTCGCTTGTTTCTGTCTCGCTTGCGCGCGTACAGTGATATTGCAGTTAAATAACATACATTTTTTTAAGTGATAGCTCTTTTGTTAAAAGTAAGATTTGAATCCGACTTTCACAAAAGTTTAATTTGATATGTCTCCAAACGAATGTTAAATTACAACACTGTACTAAATGAACAAATGTTTTAAAAACGGCATTAAAATTTGAAAGTTTTTTAGTTCTTGTGAGAAAAGGGGGCGTGGCAGCTCAAAATTTTTAATGACTTTGCATTAAGGTTCCTAAGTGCCATAGTTACTGAGATACTCGCCTAAAACATAAAAAATGCGTTTTCAATGCATCGATCTCACGCCAATAAACTATTTGTAAACAATCTGCATTCTCGACCGTGAGATCTGCGCTATCAGCAATTGAAGGCAAAGCTTCACCTTGTGATCTGCACTGTCAGCAAAGCTTCACTTTGCTTATCAAATACACAAACCTCAAAACCCAATAATGTTAATAACAGAACTGTAACAGAACTCATATTGTAAACAAATGTTAAGAAAACCTTTACAAAACTTTCCTTAACGCAGATATAATAATTCATGATTAGTTTTTAACTCAGTCTTAGATTGATCACAAGTAATCAATAAAATTACTATTTTAGCAAATAAAAAATGTTTTTTTATTTGAGTGGAAAAATCTAATTTTTTAATTGGCGCAGCCGGTAGGACCCTAAGAAAGTCCTTTGTATCAGTAATTCGCCCTTTCAATCGCATAACAAACAACTAAGTGATACTTCGGGATTGTGCTCGCGATTTAGCCGCAAAATGCGACGCTATTCAGACCATTACGATTTTAGGACAATCAGTATCCGCACAAGAACACGCGAGTGACAGTGCACTGCAAATATCCCATTTATGCAAATAAATTGGACTGCTATTGAAACAAACCCAATCAACAAAATAGCCCAATTAAATAAAAATTCGAACCGCTATTTTTAATAAACAAATAATTAGAAACAAAACAAAGTGAAAACAATTACAATGGCGCTAACCAAAGAAGACTTTTCACAAATGACTTCAACAAATACGCCAAGTGCCGTATTTCTCTGAACAGTCCAATACACTGGCACCATTCCTCAGATGCATTGAATACCTGATGAATTTATACGAGACAACTGAAAGCTGGAAACATCGCCCTGAGTGGATACCACAACAACTCGACATCTTTGAAGACAGGCCTCATCAACGAATACAAAACCCTACTCGACCCCTTTTAAAGGTAAGCTTCCTCTATTTTGTGATGAGTTAGATAATAGATGCAATATTATAACAAATAAACTAGCTTTAGAAAATATTGATAACAACACAATTGTATACAGTCAAACTATGAAAAATACAGCTGAAACCACAATTGAAAAGAAATTACCAGACCGAATGTTCACAACCCTAGCCAAATATGACAAATCTACTATTCAAAAGTTACGCCAAGTGGCTCAACGAAAAGTCATTTATGAAGATTCATGCTTTACTAAAAACTCTGATAATCCGACCAAACCATTTGCACCAGTTTTCTCTGCATTACAAAATCACTACCCTGATCTACCTCAAACATCTAAACATAACGCTCACCCAAAAAACGCTCAAGTAAACAATAGTCCACCATCACAAAAAATGCATTCTAGGCAAAATCAGTTTGACGAAAACAGAAAACGTTACAATGAATTCCGCGAAGATTTGCTTAGAGAAAGGCAATTTGATACCCGTAACTACAATCAGCCACTTCAAGAGCAAACAGTGCCGATTAAGCGAACTAAAGTAGGCAGCGGACATTCACGCATGGAAACTAACGAAAATCACCATCAAGCTGCGACATATTCAGATGACAACACAGACATGACGAACATAAACAATCCGAAACAAAATAAGATGAGCAATTTCAATCTGAAAATTTTCTAATACAAGCCCGGGAACACACCAATACATAGAAATTTAACAGTCACAGATACAGATGTCTCATTGATACTAGATCATTAATAAACATGATGACTAAACATTTTTTCAATCTTCAAGTCCAAAGTAAAGATATTTTAGTTCGAAGTTTGAACCGGTTGTCCAAGTTTAAAAAAAATTGTTATCCTTCCAGACAACGGCTTATTCCAACAAGAAACACAATTTTTCTACCCGATTTTTCTCTTTTTATGACATTCTTCTTGGTAGAAAAGTTTTAATGGACAATAATTCAAAGGTTGGTTATGTTAATAATCAAACAAACATTAGCCAACGTACATTTGTTCACAAGAACATTGAACCATCAGACGCCAACTCATCAAAAAATTTTGAAGCCATTCCCAACGAAAATATCTTTACGTCAGAGCTCAATTGCGCAATGAAAAATGAAATTCTCTGTAATAACCAATACAGACTGGAATACTTAAACCCAGATGAAAAAACTGAAATTATCAAACTGCTAAAAGAATTGAAAGACATCCAATACCAACAGAACGACAATCTAACTTTTACAATTGTAATACGTCATGAACTCGTGCAACTCCTATCTCCCTTCCGACTAGTGGTCCATCTCAATCGGCCCCAGCGATAGTCTCAAAAAACTAGACTCTGACCAACTTTTCATTCTATATCAGAATGTAAGGGGTTTGGGGTCTAAATTAAAACAATTACATAAAAATTGTTTCTCTTTTGATTCTGACATTGTTGCATTTTCAGAGACTTGGCTTAATTCTAGTATAGCTGATAATGAAATAATGTCATCAAAATATAAGATATTTAGACGCGATCGTCCTAATCGACGTGGTGGTGGAGTCCTTATTTCAGTGAAATCCAGCCTTAATGCTGAAATAATAGATGTTGCACCACTAGATGAAATTGAAATTGTTGCCGTTAGAGTTTCTTTTTCGTCATTTGCGCTTCATGTAACTTGTTCCTATATTCCTCCATCGTCTGAAATGTCGATTTATTTGCAATATTTCAATTTCATTAAAGAAACACTTAGTCACATTCGTGATCAAGATTTCTTTGTGACACTTGGTGATTTTATCATGCCAAACGTTTCCTGGACGTGTTTTGACAAGTTTAATTACATTCCCACACCTAATAATGACTTTTTAGATGGTTTGATTGATCTTCCTCTTTTTTAAGTCAATCATATATATAATCGTCTAAACAGAATGCTGGATCTCATCTTTGTAAATGATTCATCCAGTGCCGTTGTCACTAGATCTTCTCTTGTAGTTGTACCTGAAGATTCTTTTCATCCCACTCTTGAACTATCCTTGACTATTCCTAACTTAACCCATTTAGCTCCTTCTTTCTCTTCCAAGTCGCGCCGTTGCTTCCGCAAAGGAAATTATCCTTTGCTAAATCAATTGATTCTTGCTACCGACTGGTCTATACTATACAGCACGAATGATATTAACATAGCTGTCGAGTATTTTTACAACATTTTAAACTCAATCTTTGATGTCTGCATTCCATTTTGTGTTGTAAAGTCCGTTTCACGTAAACCAATTTGGTTTTCACCAAGACTATCCAACTTAAAAAACAAAAAATCTAAATATTTAAAAAGTTTAAGCAGACAGGTTCTAACTTAGACTTTTTAAATTATTCTAAATTAAAAGCTGCCTTTACCCTTCTCAATTCTCAATGCTATGAAAGTTATCTCGTTCGCTGCAGGAATCAATTTGCGCGTGATCCTAAACAATTCTTTAATTTTGTTAATTCTAAACGTAAATCTAGTACCTTACCCAATTCCTTCTTTTTCAATTCCTGTAAAGTAATCGATGATTCGGCTGCTTCCGATCTCTTTGCTACCTTTTTTCAATCAACATACACCTCCAGTTTGCCTACTAACTTCTCTTACCCCTGTAATCTCCCATCCACTAACTCTGTTTTCTTACCTCACATTACAAATAGTTGCATGCTTTCCTCAATTAACACCCTAAAGTCTTCCTTCTCTCCTGGGCCTGACAGCATTCCAAGTTGTGTGCTCAAGGAGTGCTGTTTTTCCATAATAAAACCTATCCTAATTCTTTTTAAACTTTCTTTAGAATCCTCTGTTTTTCCTAATTTATGGAAAGAATCTTACATTATTCCACTGCATAAAAAAGGGTGTAAGTCGGATATATCCAACTACAGGGGAATTGCGAAGTTGTCCGCAATCCCTAAGCTCTTCGAAAAGATAATTACTTTGACGTTGCAACATCTCTGCAAGTCAATTATCTCCCCTGCCCAACACGGATTCGTTAGGAGTCGGTCGACCTCGACAAATCTATTGGAATTTACCTCTTTTATAAATGAGGCATTCCTTAATAGAATGCAAACTGATGTCATCTATACTGACTTTAGTAAAGCATTTGACTCTGTGAATCATAACGTCCTTTTACACAAACTTAGTGTTTTAGGCTTCCCACCTTCCATTCTTCTATGGATATCTTCATATCTAACAGGTAGGACCCAAAGGGTTATGCTTAGATCAGCCATCTCTAAATCTGTTTTTGTTACTTCTGGAGTTCCCCAGGGTAGTCACCTAGGACCTTTACTCTTTAATCTTTTTATAAACGACCTTCCCTGTTCGCTACCCTATTGTCGCATACTTATGTATGCAGATGATGTGAAATTATTACTATCTTATAAGAACCCTTCGGATCATGCGTTATTACAAGATGATTTAAACACAATGCATAACTGGTGCATAACCAATCACTTGCACCTCAATTTCTCTAAATGCCTGTTTATGACTTTTAACAGGGTTACTCCTTACATAACCAATTACTATATCGACAATGTACCCTTAAAACGCATACAGTTAGTTGAAGATCTTGGTGTTCTCTTTGATAATAAATTAAGTTTCACACATCATATCTCCACAATTGTTAATAAAGCCAAGGGCATTCTTGGATTTATTAAATGCTGGTCTAAGGAATTTAATGATCCCTTCGTCACTAAACTTCTTTATACTTCCCTTGTCCGACCCATTCTTGAATATTGTTCATGTGTCTGGTCTCCCCAACATGCACATACTCAAGATTTAATTGAGTCGGTGCAAAAGCAGTTTTTACTCTTTGCACTTCGCGGACTCAATTGGGACCCTAACCTTCGTCTTCCATCCTACACCAACAGGCTCTTACTCCTCGATCTTCCGTCCCTTATTAATCGCAGGAGAGTTCTTGGAGTTATTTTTCTTCATAAACTTATAATTGGCGATATCTGCTCCCCATCCCTCTTAGAACGCCTTAATTTTAACATTCCAACCAGGTCAACCAGGTACTACATCCCTTTATTTCTTCCTACATGCACTACTGACTACGCTTTGCACAATCGTTTTCGGGTACTATGCGCTAATTATAATCAATACTATAGAATAATTGATACATCTCTCTCTCTTTTCCAACTTAAAGCTTCACTTTTCAGCCAACTCCGTTAAATCTCTGATTTCCATGGGCAGTATGTTTGGAATCCCTTCAATTCATGCGTCCCTTTAAATCAGAGATCTTTCGTGTTAGTTTTGGCACACATTTTTATTGATCTGGTTGAGTTTTTCTGGGGTTTTCCCAATCCTCGCAACAAATGTTGGATCAATTTCAATACTTTTTATCCCCAGAATAACTATTAACTATTAAATTATTTATCAATCTAAATTACTAAATTTTATTTTAAGCCATTTCAGTTTAAAATAAAATTTTTTTCTCTTTTTATATTTTTACCTTGTAAAAATTATTAATATTAATTTTAATTATATTTATAAACTTATTTTTGGTTAATATTCGCGACTGATCTTAGTCTGCGTTAATAAATAAATAAATAAATGAAATCAAAACTTCACATGACAATCCTATTTACAAACGTCCGTATAGTTACCCATTTGCTTATGAAGCAGAAGTTAACAAACAAATTGACGACATGTTACAGAAAGGAATAATTCGCCAAAGCGATTCCCCTTATGGATTGTCCCAAAAAAGGCAGACGCTAATGGAAAACGAAAATTTAGATTGGTAGTCGATTACCGTAATCTAAATGATATAACTGTAAACGGTATATTCCCTATTCCTAATATGGATGAAATTTTAGGCAAACTCAGAAAATGCCAATACTTTACAACTATCGACTTGGCAAAAGGTTTCCACCAAATTGAAATGGATCCCAAATCCAAAACAGCATTTTCTACAACACAGGGTCACTACGGATACACTCGTATGCCTTTCAGTTTAAAAAATGTTCCAGCAACATTCCAGCGTTGCATGAATTCTGTTCTTATGAAGGATGACGTTATCGTTTACTCCACATGTCTCAAAGAACATTTGTATTCACTAAAAAAAGATTTTGAAAAATTAAAAAAAGCCAATTTAAAACTCCAATTAGATAAACGTGAGTTCTTAAAAAGACAAACAGATTTTTTAGGCCATACAATAAGCCCAGTAGGTATCCGTCCGAACATTGATAAACATAAAGCAATAGAAAAAATTTTTCGATTCCAAAAATTCCAAAAGAAATAAAGTCATTTTTAGTTTTATGTAATTATTACCGTAAATTTTTCCGGATTTTGCAAATACAGCAAAACCAATGACTTTAATATTGAGCGACCCAGTCCTCCACTGTCCAGATTTTTCCAAACTATTTCAAGTAACTACTGATGCAATTAATTTTGTAATAGAACCTGTCCTTTCCCAAGAACTAAAACCTGTTAGTTTTGCTAGTAGAACCCTAAATAAACATAAACAAAATTACAGTACAATAGACAAAGAATTGTTAGCGATTGTTTGGGCAACCAAATATTTCCGTCCATATTTATATGGAGTGCCCTTTGAAATATAAAGTGATTTTCATACAAATTCGTGTTTAGAGCATATTTTTGACCGATCGTTCCTATTAGAGCTATACGATATAGTAGTCCGATTTGGATCAAACTTGGTTCAGGTATGTATATATTGATGGCATATGAATTATGTGTGAGTTTGATTAACTTAGCTTAGTAAACGCAAAAGTTCTTCATACTAACTCATATTTTGAGCGTATTTCTGACCGATCGGCCCTATGGGAGCTATATGATATAGTTGTCCGATGGATCAAACTTGGTCAGTACATGTACTTTCTAGACATGTACTCTCAGTGTAATTTTGGTTCAGATAGCATAGCTAACAAAAAAGTTTTCTATACTAAAACATTCAACGTTTACCTGTACATTTACCTTTATATGAAGATAGAACGCCCTAAAGTGGGCGTGTCAAAAAACAGAAACAAACTTGTACTGCTTGGGTATTGTACCTTTCATTCTTTCTAGCTCTTATAGTCTCTGAGATCCTATTGTTCATACAGACGGACGGACGGACAGACGGACATGGCTATATCGACTCGGCTATTGATGCTGATCAAGAATATATATACCTTATGGGGTCTGCCACGCCTCCTTCTCCCTGTTACATACATTCCAACGATTACAATATACTCTTTTTCGAGCACTCCCGACAGTATAACATTCTCTGCATTTTTCCCGATTAAATTATTAAAATTGGTATATTACAAAGTTAAAACACGTTGAAACGAAAACAATCTAAGCATAATCAAGCATAATCAAACATCTGTTTGTTTGTATGCGAATACACATACGTTTGAAAATATGTATATAATGCAAATATGTATGTATATATGTGTGTATTCGGAGCGGCCAGCGTCCGGCCAGCTGCCGCAACGCAGGCAGAGAAAACTTTCGAACATGTGCTCGTATGTTTCTGTCTCGCTTGCACATATGTATTGATATTGCGACCAATTATCAATATTATAACGCTTCTAGTTTTCTTGTGTATAGTTCGCTTTTAATGCACCTTTCAGGATAGTTTAATATAGTTAGTCTCCACTCGAATTATAAATTACAACACTGTACGATAAGAACGAGTTCGATAAAAACGGCATTGAAGTTTGTAAATTATTTGATTAATTGTGGGCGAATGGGGTGTGGCATAGAAAAAAAAATAGATTCTTGTATTGACTGACTAAATATGGGATCGTTTGACACCATACTCAAACTTGTAGGTCTTACCATCTCTGAAATCTGTTTGTTCATACGGACAGACAGACAGACTGACATTATTATTTGATTAATTGTGGGCGAATGGGGTGTGGCATAGAAAAAAAATAGATTCTTCTATTGACTGACTAAATATGGGATCGTTTGACACCATACTCAAACTTGTAGGTCTTACCATCTCTGAAATCTGTTTGTTCATACTGACAGACAGACAGACTGACATGGCTATATCGACTCGGCTGTGATGCTGATCAAGAATATATATACTTTATGGGGTCTGCCACGCCTCCTTCTGCCTGTTACATACTTTGCACAAACCCAATATACTCTTGCACAAAGTAAAACTAAAACCAACGAAAATAATCAATATCGAATTTCACACAAAAAAATAAAAAAGAACAGTACAGTCGAGCAAGCACAGTGTTATACTCTCTGCTTTTATTCCCGATTAAATGATTAAAGTCGGTATGCAGGTATAACAATGTATAATAATAGTTTTTAAAACAAGTTGAAAAAAAAAAACCAAGCATAATCAAACATATGTACATCTGATTGTTTGTATGCAAATACACATATGTTTGACATTAAACACTACTTTTATTATTATGATTATATAGTTTGTATTATAATATTTGGGTGAATTGAAATTAAGTCAAATCGGAACATTAATTATTAGCGTCGTCGTTGTCGTCGTTTTCCGTTGCTCGTCATATGAGTTAAATTATTCGATTTATTTAATAAAAAAACAAGAAAGAATGCTATAGTCGCCTCGCGACTTTGGGATACCCGTTACTCAGTTTTAATTTGTTATTAACAATGGTGATGGATATAATAGCTTGGCAAACACAGAACATTTTCATACAAATTCATGTTTAGAACATATTTTTGACCGATCGTTCCTATGGAAGCTATAAGATATAGTAGTCCTATTTAGATCAAACTTGGTCAGCATTTATATATTATTGGTAGATGTATTCTGTGTGAGTTTGATTAATATAGCTTAGTTAACGCAAAAGTTTTCCATACTAACTCATATTTGGAGCGAATTTTTGACCGATCGGCCCTATGGGAGCTATACGATATAGTTGTCCGATTTTGATCAAACTTGGTCAGTACATGTACTTCCTAGACATGTACTTTGTAAATTTGGTTCAGATAGCATAGCTAACAAAAAAGTTTTCTATACTAAAACATTCTAGTTTTACCTGTACATTTACCTTCATATGCAAATAATACGCTCTAAAGTGGGCGTGTCAAAAAACAAAAACAAAATTGTACTGGTTGGGTATTGTACCTTTCATTTGCGACCACTATCATTTTCCTAGCTCTTATAGTTTCTGAGATCCTTTGTTCATACAGACGGACGGACGGACAGACGGACATGGCTATATCGACTCGGCTATTGATGCTGATCAAGAATATATATACTTTATGGGGTCTGCCACGCCTCCTTCTGCCTGTTACATACATTCCAACGATTACAATATACCCTTTTACTCTACGAGTAACGGGTATAATAAAATAATAAAACAAAGTTTTCCAGAATCGTTGTAGTTTATTCCGAAGTATTTTTAAGACTGAATTTCTTAAATCAATTGTACCCTAAGCTAAGCTATGTTTTTCTGGTGCTGTCGGCAGTTCTGCTGACTTCAGTTGCAACTTTGCGGAATTCGTTGTTTGTTTATGTTCCTGGAATCGGTCTGGCCGAGACTGTTGAGACTGACGTTTGTGACATTGTAGCTGGCGCTTGACCACGACGGAAATTGTGAAATCGGAGAGTTGTCGTCGTGCAATATTTGTTTGTGAAGTTGTGCAATAATTTGTTTTCTTAACTTATATGTCGTTCTTCCTCAGATTCTTATTTTCCACTCTCGATCTCGTCGTAATCGTCGTGTGTCTCCTCTTTGTTATCGTCGTTCATCTTGATACTCGTCGTGTATCTGTTCCCATCGTTAATCTCGTCGTTTATCTGTTTGAGCACCGTGTATCTGTTTTCGTCGTTATCGTCATCGTCGTTATTATCGATATTTTTCTTGTATCGATATACAAATGCTGAGATCTATCTAGAGTTGCCAGATCCGACCCCACAACTCGGCCATCCTTCCCATCATTTGTCCTCGAATGCGTCGGCGTCGTCATCTCCAATTGGGCTCCAGGGCTTCATAAACTCTGCGCAAGTGGTTGTGTGTATAGGGCCATCCAGGAAATGTGCGTCTTTGGTGACATCGTAATTATCCTTTGGCTTAACTTTGGTCACTCGATATGGACCCAAATACTTCGGCTTCAGTTTAAGTCCACCTCCAAATAGAGTGCTTTTAACTGCTACCAGATCGCCTTCCTTGCAGTGTGCAGCGTGTTTTCGTCGTAAGTTGTTCGCCTTTCTGTTCTCATCTTGCAAGTTCAATATTTGTCGATTGGCCTGCTTCCGTAAGTCGTCTCACTTCTCGTTAAACATCTGTACCGTTTCGTCATTGATCATCTCGTGTAATTTAACATCAGATTTTGTCCGCATCTTGGTTCCAATCATCAGCTCGAACGGGGTCTTGTTAGTGTTCCACCAGATCATCGAATTTATCGCTTGTTGTACCCTTCCAACGTATCTGTACCATTTACTCGGGTCATCCGCAGATAGCTTTGAAAGAACTGATATTATTATGGAATTCAGCCTCTCTACTTGTCCGTTTGCTCTGGCAATCCAGTCGTAACAGCATGGTGTACAATGTTCTCGTTTTCGCAATACTTCTTGAATTCGGCCGATGTAAATGCAGAGCCTCTATCCGTGATAATCTGAACTGGGTTTCCGAATGTGTCGCTATGTGCTCCAAGTCTGGATACAACTTCGTGAGTCGATGTCGGTTTCGTCGAGTACAGCCAGCAAAATTTGGTGAATCCATCTATGACAGCCAGAATATGTTTGTTGACTCCAGTGGACCCAAGAAATCGACGTGTAGGGCTTGTAGCGGTTCCTCTTCTTTCGGCAGTGGATGTACTAGTCCCTCCTTTCTGCCATGCTTGCGATTGGACACGATACACGGTATGCAGCATCTAACCTGTCGTTCAATCTTCGCCTCGAGTTTGGGAATATAGTATTCCTTACCGATGATTTCTTTGGTCTTCTTGACGGAAAAGTGTCCTCTCTCAAGTACTGCTTTGATGATCTCTCTTTAAAAAGAAAAAGGGACAAAAATTAATTTCATGTCATCAACCAGCTTGTATAATAGACCCGCTTTCGTGTAATAACTGTTGTGTGACGGTTTGTCATCCAGAACGTCTATTATTGCCTTGATCTCGTCGTCTTGTGCCTGCAGAAGCTTTAGTTTGCTGTGAACGCTTTCCTCGGTGATCGTCATAACTGGATTTCGACTTAAAGCATCTGCGTGGCGAATTCCTGCAGCATAAGGATCTATCGTGCGACTCTGGTACTGACTTCTCGCTTTTCCAAAGTCTTGGTGAACGCATTGCAATCGCTTATAAGTTTGAAATGTGTGCCCAACAAATATACTCGGAATTTGTGCAACGCCTCAATAACAGCTAAAATTTCCAGTTCGTAGCTCGTAAATTTCCGTTGGGCATCAGTCGTCTTTCGGCTCATATAATACACTGGATGTAGACGTCCGTCATCGGGTGATATCTGTAGAAGCACGGCTCCAAATCCGTCAATTAAAGCATCAGTATGTAGCTCTGTACGATGTTGAAAGTTGAACATTTTCAGTACTTGCTTCTCCGTTATTAGTGCCTTCAGCTTTTTAAACGCATCGATCTCATTTTCATTGAAGCAGAACTTGCCATTTTGTTCGAGTAGATCCGTCAACGGCTTGGCGATGAGTCCAAAGTTCTCGATGAATTTTCTAAAATATCCAACCAATCCTAGGAAACTTTGTAGTTGTTTTGTGTTAGTCGGCAGAGGGAATTTCGTCACAGCTTTCGTCTTCTCTTCTGATATGGATATTTTCTGGTTTTCGATGTTATGGCCCAGGAACTCCACTTTCTTCACCAGGAAACTACGTTTCTTCCAGTTTACTACTAGGCCATAGTCCTCGCATTGCGTCAGCACTTCCTTCAGATTACGTAACGCCCCATCTTCGTCTTTTCCAGGAATAATGTTGTCATCAACGTACGGTATAGCGATGTTTCTCCGTGTCATCTCTCTGAATATGCCATTGATGTGTCGTTGGAATACGCTTGGGGAGTTTGCCAGTCCAAAAGGTACCTTGCGAAATTGATATTGGCCGTTGTGTGTCACAAACGACGCATATTTTCTGCTTTGCTCCTCGATATCCACATGGAAGAATCCATTTTTCAAATCAATCGTGCTGTAGACTCTTGCATTGACCAGTTTGTCAAGCTGCTCCTCGATGAACGGTAATGGAAAATGATCTCGCATAATTACCTTATTAATCGGTCTGTAGTCGCTACAAAGTTTTGGCGTGCCATCTTCAACAGGACCACTGGACTGCTGTACTCCGACGCTGACTGCTCTACTATGCCATCTGTTAGCCACTGCTCCACTTGATCGTCGACAATGCAGAGTTCTTTTTATGCAATGCGTCGTGGACGTGAAAAGATCGGGGTGTCGTCTTGATCCCAATGGCTTAACTCTGTTTTGGTTTCAAAATCCGACGAGATACACGTTTACTGGACTAATCTGCTTCTTTTTATACTCTCTGCAAGAGTATATTGGGTTTGTGCAAATGTATGTAACAGGCAGAAGGAGGCGTGGCAGACCCCATAAAGTATATATATTCTTGATCAGCATCACAAGCCGAGTCGATATAGCCATGTCCGTCTGTCCGTCTGTCTGTCTGTCCGTATGAACAAACAGATTTCAGAGATGGTAAGAGCTACAAGTTCGAGCTTGGTGTCAAACGATCAGATATTTAGTCAGTCAATACAAGAATCTTTTTTTTTTTCGATGCCACGCCCCATTCGCCCACAATAAGCAAAAAACTGGACACACCTCGGAAAAAATTGGTGTTTTCGGCAAATATCTCAGTAACTATGGCACCTAGGATCACCAATTCTGGAACGGGAGGTTCCTAGCGACGTCATAGTTGCATTGCCATTTAAAATTTTGGACTGCCACGCCCACTTTTCCCACATTTGATAAAAAATTCTGGAACCTTTAATGCCGGTTTTGGCGATCTTGTTCGTATCGTACAGTATTGTAATTATATCATTAGTGTGGAGACCTAACTATATTAAACTATACTGAAAGGCGCATTAAAATCGGACTATAAACAAGAAAACTAGAAGCGTTCCAATATTGATAATTGAACGCAATATCAACCCATAGGTGCAAGCGAGATAGAAACACACAAGCACATGTTCGAACGTTTTCGCTGCCTGTGTGTCGGCAGCGCTGCCCGCGGTCGCCGGCTGCGCCGAATACACACATACATGCATGCATATTTGCATCATATACATATTGCCAAACGTATGTGTATTCGAATACAAACAAACAGATGTGTGTTTGATTATGCTTAGATTGTTTTTGTTTCAACGTGTTTTAATGCAAGTAATTCACATTGTAATATCTCGATACCGATTTTAATAATTTAATCGGGACAAATGCAGAGAGTATTATACGGTCGGGCGCGCTCGACTGTACTTTTCTTTCTTGTTCAGCTTTGAAAACGCCAACTCGTTGATAATGTTGTACTTGCTTCCTGTGTCAATCAGAGGATTGAATTCTTCGTCGTCAATGCGTACCTTTTTGCTCATGGACATCTTATAGCGTCTGTTGATTTGTACACTCTTTCGAAATATGTCCAAACTCATTACATTTGAAGCATTTCCTTCCTTTGGCCTTGTCGGTGCAGTAACTTCACGAGTGACCTTTCGCTCCTTTCTGTGTGCGTTTAAATTTTTATGCAGTGTACTTCCCTTTTTCGATCCTGACATTCATCTTTTCATAGCTCTTTAGTTTCTCTTTAAATCCTTCATGTCTTTGGCATTGTACAACATAGCTTTGTTCACACTTAGATCGTTAATACCATCAATTACGTACTGCATCAAAGCGTTGCTCTCCACATTGCCTCGCGAAGCTATCTCTTTTATCTTCAGAAGGTATTCTAGAACATTCTTGTCTTTCGTTTTCTTTGATTCTGCCCGAAGCTTGTGTACTTGAGCACTGTTGACTTTTGTCTCAAACTCTTCTAGTAGCGCCTTTTTGAGCATACTCCAGTTTCTGATTCCGCGTTCGCTCATAATGAACATTTTAGCTAAGCCCTTCAGCGATCTTTTCGCAAATATAAACTTCTGCAGCTCATCCCATGACATTATCGTTGCCATTTCTTCAAAATCGTCTATTTATTCTTCAACTGTTACGGTGTCATCGCCGCAAAATGGTCGTATTGTATCTTCCACATCTCTAAAATTCAGTGCGAATTTTGCTGTTGTCGTGTTTGTGTTCTTCACCGTACCATAATTTATTTCATCATTGTTGCGTCTATTTGCATCTCTGTCTTCGTTGATTTCATGTACGCGTCGTTCATATTCATCGTTTTCTTCTACCCTTTCGTCTTCCTCTTCTTCTTCGCGTTCGTTTTGGGTGTCTACAAGCAAATTGGATTTCATCAGATTGCGAAATATATGCGTCGTCAATTCGCCTTATTATGTTGTAGCCCCAGTTGCAAATTACAGCAAGATCATTGTCGAACAAATTTTCAGCCAAATACGAAACTTTGTCACGCCATTCCTCATCTCTTTCGATCGAATCGTCGTGTCTCCTCTTTGTGTATCGTGTACCTGTTTCCATCGTAATCGTCGTTAGTCTCGTCGTTTATCTGTTTGAGCACCGTGTATCTGTTTTCGTCGTTATCGTCATCGTCATTTATGTCGATACTCTTCTTGTATCGATATACAAAAGCTGAGATCTATCTGGAGTTTCCAGATCCGACCCAACATATGTGTGTATGTATTCTATTGGTCGGCGTTGCCAGCGTCCGCAGGCGTCTCTTGCAGAGAGTATAAAAACGACCGGTAAAGCAATGGGTGTTCCTTATATTTCCTGCGGACGATTAGACCTGAATAGGATTTTTGATGGGGGTGCTACAATTGGCTATTTTAGGGCTAATGAAGTTCTTATTTGCAACGGTATCTATAAAAAATCTTAGCTTAACCCCGTTCCATATTCGACTCCCCTTTTGCATCTCCCTACTTTCCTCGGGGCTACCAAGTTCATCTGGCTGCGATGCGCAGTGTAACTCGCTAGTTTCCTCATTTCGATAAGTCTCTTAATAGTAAGAGTCGCTCGCTGGATTTTAGTACGATTCTTAGGAAACGGGCTCTGAAGAATATGGAGCCACGTCTAAATTGTACAGTCTCTGCTGGCTTGGGAAGATGGCTTCCCACGTACACACTTATGGTTGGAGAGGTGGAAAAGGAATTGGTACTTAAATCGGTCCTCAAAGCCACCCAATTAATGGAAATAGCATCCGACGACGAGGCGGGCGACGAGGACGGAGACCTGACGGTTATAGTCAACCCGTCCGCAGCAGGTGATGCAGTAAGCTACACACATTAAGGTAATGCAAATAAACCTGCATAAAAGCAAGTTGGCATCGACGGAGCTCCTTTTGACCCTTGAGCAAGGGCCCGTCGATGTGGCCTTTGTCCATGAACCATGGATTGCCTCTGATAATATGGTAGTGGGACTAAGGTCGAACAACTACAATGCGTTCAAAATCACAACGGTAAGCAGAACAAGAACCGCCCTACTTGTACGGAAAGGTGTCCATGCTTATCTCATGTCTAATTACAACACTGATGACATAAAGGCGGTAATAGTGGAGAACGGGAAAATGCGCCTCACAATAGTACCCCAGATCGTGGGCCATAGACCTGCCAACACCACCGGACGAACTGGTGAGACTAGTGACACCCACAACAACTCGCAGCTTATAGTCGGCACAGACGCCAACGCTAACACGGGGGAGGCACATACATATGTAGGTTCCACTTTGTCCAACGTACTTGACTTAACACTCGCAATGGGTGTAACAATAACAAACTGGAGGGTCCTAGACAAACCCTCATTCTCTGATCACAAGTACATTCAATTTGAATGCAACTGTGATCACAACCCCAAACTAACTCAGTTTAAGAACCCCAAGAACACTGACTGGGCCAAATTCAAGAGTCTTGTGGCAGAAAAACTCAGCCCACCAAGCAACATTAGGTCTGCAGAAGACACAGAGAAATGCTGATCGTCAATAAGACTCTGCTTGCGGCCTACAACAGCTCACGCCCGGCCATCCAGACGCAGAATTAGATAAAAACCACTATGGTGGAACTCAGAACTCTCAGCTCCTGCAGCTCCTGTCAAAACAGCGATCTATTCAAAGTCAACTAAAACTGGAAGATGGTACATGGACAGGGAGTAGCGAGGGAACACTCATGCACTCATGACCACCAACTTCCCAGGATGTTCAACCCCACCTGTTGCGGACGAACAACATAATAATGTGGAACAAGTGTACGCACTCCCCAGAGGATTATTCACCACAACGAAGATACAATGGGCTATCAATTCTTAGTCAAGAAAAAAGAGTCCGTGTATCGACAGGATCATACCAACCATGCCACAAACCAACAAGGATGCGGTAACTCCATAGCTGGCTAAGCCTGCCTAAAAACTGGCCATACGCCAACGCAATGCCGAACTGCAAGAGTTGGCTTTCTTCCCAAAGCGGGTAAATGTAGTCATAACAGCCCAGCGGATTATAGACCAATAAGTCTCACATCCTTTATGGAAAAAATGCTATATCTCAGCATCAGAAGTGTCGCAGAGGAACAGATGTCAGCTGAGTGCCTATGCGGGCGACATAGGTATAATTATAACGGGAGTATGCCGATTGGCTCTCAGCTTCATAATGGAACGGATCTTCAGGGAAATATGTAAATGGGCGCAGAACGCCGGACTACATATCAATGCAGAAAAGACTGACCTCATCCTCCTTACAACGAAGTACAAGGTATCGTACTGGACCCTCCCAACATTAAATGGCAAATAACTCAAGCCACATTAAGTACCTAGGAACAGTTGCGGACAGCAAACTGACATGGAGAGCCAATGTAGACGAAAGGGTGAAGAAGGCCACCATCCAAGAAGATGCTTAGCTGCACATGGAGCCTATCACCCAGACTTATGCACTGGATATACATTTCAGTTGTGCGCCCAACACTGCTCTACGGGGCTCTGGTGTGGTGGGGAGCTACGGAGATGAATACATATCTCGCCCTAGTGAAGATGGTACAGCGACAAGCGCTAATCTGCATTACAGGCGCTCTCAGAACCACTCCAACGAAGCTACAAGCAAAACTAGTAGTAGCAAAGTTGGCCCAACGCCTTACAGATCTGGGGGGTATGGCGCTACCAGGATATGTGCACTGATCCATAGGGAGGAGAATGACAACATGCTCAGATTATGTTAAACCAGAAAACCGAGTCGAAATCCAAATAAAGGCACACCTTGTGCCCGATGACTGGAAAAACTGTCTCAACAAGCACACTGAACTCAACATATACACCGACGGCCCCAAAATGGCGGGAGGAGTAGGAGCCGCTGTCTACTGCGAAAACCCCAGCTTTAAACTCACTTTTAAGCTACCAGATCACTGCAGCATTTTCAAAGCGGAAGTTTTTGCGATTGCCAAACCAGCAGAGACCGCAAAACACCTCGACACCAACTTCTATAACGTCAGGTGATATTCAGGCAGCAATTAAGTCCACGATGTCGACTACTCTCAGTCAGGGTCCGTCAGGGTGAGCCAGAAAACACTAGATGAATTATGTATGCCAATGTCAGTACACATCTACTGGATTCCCAGCCACCAGGACATACCGGGAACTAAGGAGGCAGACATCCTGGCAAAGGTAGGCGTACACCTACCAACTAACAGGACGGAACAAATGGCCATCTCCTTAAGATCACTACACAGTAATCTTGAGAGAAGCACCAATGACCATATCAGCCAAAGATGGCGAAACATCATCTGCAGCAATATCAACGCTCGTCTTGCTCAATATACTCTGCAACTCTCCATGAATGACTGCAGAATGCTGGTCGGGATATTCACTGGTCACTGCCAAGCAGCAGCACATTCAACAAAGCTGGAAATAAATAACAGTATCAATTGCAAGAAATGCAATGACCCAAATCTTATCGAGACGCTGGAAAACCATCCATGCCACCGTCATGCTTTAGAGCGCACGAAGCTTAGGTGCTTAGGTAAACCAACACTCCACTCATTGATGGAAGAATCTAAAATACCCGCAAGTAGCCGTAGCTACCGTTGTAACGACTCAATCTTTGGCCGAAGTATGTCTTAGTCTGGCCAGAGCTGTTTTGACAGAAAAATTTATATTTGTGCAAAGTAACACTAGTAGAGACAGATAGGCCGCAAAAGAAAATGAATATTCGATGCTATATAGGAAGACGGAAGACACTCTGGATCGACCCGGGTCCAACAATTACTAATCGGCCGAAGCCACAGTAGTAATTGACGGGCCTGGCGAGTCGAACATGAAAGGAATCTATAGGGAATTGTTTTAGGAGTATTCCGCTTCGGCAACCAGCAGGCGCTACGTCGGCAGGAACGGAACACACTCAATATCTACACGGACCCCCAAAATAGCTAATCGGCCGAAGCCACAATTGCGGTCGGTAGGCCTGCCGATCCTGGAAACAACAAAAGGTTTACACAGCGGTCGCTATCGGTGTATTCCGTCTCAGCAGACGCTACGGCTACGGGAAAGAAACACACCCGATATCGACGTGGATCCACACGATAACTAATCGGTCGAATCCACTATAGTTGGTTAATTTTTCGCACTTGTAACTGGGTCTTTGCATCGAGATCCCTGCGTCAGCGTCGGCAACGTCTATTTAATGATCTTAACGAAGATCAGAGCGCCAGAGCAGCTCCTCTATTTTCTCTGCTGCTGAGGTGCGACGCATTTTCGGCGCTGTTCTCAGCGCCTACCACGCTTCCAGAACGTTTCGTGGCTATTAGCTAGCTTTGTTTTTATGCGTGCCGTGTCGTCGATGCGTACGTGCGTGAGTTAGCGACCAATACTGTTGCTGCTCTTTCGACGTCGCTCTCCACGATCTACTGCACATGTGTCGTCTCTCTTCGTTCTGATACAGCGTTGCTACTCTTCGTTCTGATCGCTGTTGCTAGAGTAAGCCTGCTTACTTTGCTTTCGTCCTCTCGCCGTACACTGCCAGCTGGCAGTTAAGGGGCGGTGCCCGCAAATCAAAACGTAGGTACTGGCAATTATCGGCGAAAACCATACAAATTTGTGCGCTTTATTTATGGGGCTTCACAGCGTTCACGAAGCGCGCACAGATTCTACAAGACTTCAGACCGTAGTAATCCTCCCCAAACGGTTGACACAGGGCCATAACTGGCCTTTGCCATGTCCCTCGAGACGTACGGCTAAACCTAACCTAGCCCAACCATACCCTGTGGGGGTATATTGGAATTAAGCGAACACGTTTTGACCGTCTGTCTATCTGTCCGTCCATATGAACGCCGAGATATCAGAGATGGTAAAAGTTAGAAACACCAAATACATATACATAGTACATAGACTACTTTAATGTGAGAGCTCACTGCATGCGCGCAAGCGAGACAGAAACATACAAACATATGTTCAATCGTTTTCGCTGCGTGTCTGGTGGCAGCGCTACCCCCCAACGCTGGCCTTGCCGACCAATGCTATGTACATGCAAACAAATGATTAAACTACGTTATTTTTTTGTTTTAATGTGTTCTAATACAAGTGCTATCCATTGTAAGACTTAGATACCGATTTAATTAATTTAATCGGGAATAAAAGCAGGGAATATTATAAAGGCAGGCGTGATTGACTGTATTTTATGAACGAAGTGTTAAATTGCATTAATAAAATTTACTTAAATACAAAAAAAAATTGGGTTTAAAATTTATTTATTTGTTACTTTTGACAGCGCTCGTGTTTGACCGTGACGTGTCCGTGCGTGCCGTGCCTGTAGAAAAAATTCCGTGTTGTGCCGTGTTGGTCCTCAGTTTTTAACCCGCCGTGCTTGGGCCGTGTCGTGCCTCAAAAAAGTGGCCCATGTCCATCTCTAGTCTGCTGACAATGACAATTGTTAATTTAATTTTTTTAAATTTCAATTCAAAATGTAAATATAAAATTTTAATTTTTTAAATTTCATTTTAATATTATAATTTAAATCAAATACAAATGCGCACTACTATGGGAGTATGGGGTCTTTTACAGTCGGCTCGATCGACTGTAGAATTTCTTACTTGTTTTTGTATAACAAGAAAGAAAAGTACAGTCGAGCGCGCCCGACCGTATAATACTCTCTGCATTTGTCCCGATTAAATTATTAAAATCGGTATCCAAATATTACTATGTGTTTTACTTGCATTAAAACACGTTGAAACAAAAACAATCTAAGCATAATCAAACGTACATCTGTTTGTTTGTATGCGAATACACATACGTTTGACATTATACGTGTGTATATATGTATGTATGCGTGTCTTCGGTGCGGCCAGCGACCGCTGGCAGCGCTGCCGACACACAAGCAGCGAAAACGTTCGAACATGTGCTTGTGTGTTTCTACCAGTTATAAACTACAATACTGTACGATACGGAAAAAACGGCATTGGAGCTTGAAAACTATTTTATAAATTGTGGGAAAAGTGGGCGTGGTAGTCAAAAATTGTAAATGGCAATGAATGCTGTCGCTAGGAACCGTACCAAAATTTGTGATCCTAGGTGCCATAGTTACTGAGATATTTGCCGGAAACACCAATTTTTTCCGAGGTGTGTCCAGTTTTTTACTTATTGTGGGCGAATGGAGCGTGGCATCGAAAAAAAAAAGATTCTTGTATTGACTGACTAAATATGCAGTCGATTGAGACCAAGCTCGAACTTGTAGCTCTTACCATCTCTGAAATCTGTTTGTTCATACGGACAGACGGACAGACGGTCAGACGGACAGACGGTCAGACGGACAGACAGACGGACATGGCTATATCGACTCGGCTTGTGATGCTGATCAATAATATATATACTTTATGGGGTCTGCCACGCCTCCTTCTGCCTGTTACATACTTTGCACAAACCCAATATACTCTTGCAGAGAGTATAAAAATTAAAATGCATAAAGAATTAAATGAGCCCAATGTCTACGAAGTCGTTAGCAATAGCGACGCAAAGAAATTTGTAAAGATAAAAATGCTCTCGCTAGGAACACCCGTACCCGACCCCATAAAGTATATATATTCTAGATCAGCATCAACAGCCGAGTCGATATAGCAATGTCCGTCTGTCCGTCTGTCTGTCTGTCCTTCTGTCTGTCCGTCCGTCCGTCCGTATGAACACCTGGATCTTTTAAACTACAAGAGCTAGAGCCACCAAATTTGGAATGAAAGTCCGTCTATATGTCAGGCAGGTTAAGTTTATTTCAAATTTTTGCCACGCCCCCTACCGCCCCCGCAAATTGTAAAAAACAGTTTTCATTGCACTACAACTTTGAAACTATGAAAGCTATCGTAACCAAATTTACACAGTAGGTGTATGGTACAACTATAACTATCCTCACCAAGTTTCATCAAGATCGGACAACTATAGCTTATAGCTCCCATAGGACAAATCGGTCAAAAACAAAAAATTTGTATGAAGACATGTAGTATTTGCTAAGTGATCGCAACCAAACTCACACAGAATGTGTACATAATTATTAAAAGTAACTTCACCAAATTTGGTCCAAATCGGACAACTACAACATGTGAATCAAATTGGTCAAAAATGTTAAAAATTGTAATTTATGTACGTGTTTGAAGAAAAGTGGTAAATCAATGTTTATCTACTTTAGCCGTCCTGATTGTCAACAGTGCTGTGGTCCAAGTGATGTGACATGCATTAGAGAAACATGAGGTCTGCGGTTCGAACCCCAGCGCAGACAGGCATTTGTTTTCTTTTTCTATAACAAAACATTATTATTTGTAAATGCAGATAATCAGCAGTACCTGCAAATTGAGGTGTGGTGCATATGGTAGAGTGGCGACATGTGAGAATCCTGTGTCTGATACCGCGGATTCGATTGCATCTAGCGCGTAACTTTTTTTTACTTTTTAGACCCCGTACTCTAAAAAAGAGTATAGGGGTCTATTAGGTTTGTCAGAAGCGAAATGTGCGTAACAGGCAGAAGGAGACGTGGCCGACCCCATAAAGTATATATATTCTAGATCAGCATCAACAGCCGAGTCGATATAGCAATGTCCGTCTGTCCGTCTGTCTGTCTGTCCGTCCGTCCGTCCGTATGAACACCTGGATCTTTTAAACTACAAAAGCTAGACACACCAAATTTGGAATGAAAGTCCGTTATCTTCGCGAGCAGATCAAGTTTATTTCAAATTGTTGCCACGCCCCTTACCGCCCCCGCAATGAGCAAAAAACCAGACACACCTCGAAAAAAATTTACTTTTAGGCCAATAACTCAGTAACTATGGCACTTAGGAACACCATTTCTGGTAAGCAGTTTGCTAGAGACGGCCTTAATGCAATGCCATTAAAAAAAAAATGCCACGTCCCTTTTCCCCACATCAGCTAAAAAACTTTTACGCTTTAATGCCGTTTTTAAGGCATTTATTCATATAGTAGAGTGTTGTAATTCAACATTCTTATAGAGATATATAAAATCAAACTATTCTGAAAGTGGCATCAACATACTACCTTTAACATAAGAGCTACTGCGTTAGAAAGTTTGTTATTTAACTGCAATATCACTTACACGCGAGAGCGAGACAGAAACATACAAACACATGTTCAAACGTTTTCGATGCTTGTGTGTTTGTGTAAATAATATGTAAATGCTGATTATCGGAGAATTCTTGAAAGTGGCGCGTGGTGCAACTGATAGAGTTGCGGCAATGCGAATTGTTAAATTATTTTTTTTTAAATTTCAATTCAAAATGTACATATAAAATTAACATTTTTAAATTTCATTCGAAAATTTAAATTTAAATTGAATACAATTGCTCGCTTCTATGGGAGTACGGGGTCTTTTACAGTCGGCTCGATCGACTGCAGCCTTTCTTACTTGTTTAAATTTTAATTTAAACTATTATCTTTTTTTAAATTTGTATTTTAAAATATAAATCAGTCTACTGCTTCTTCTTTTAAGTTTGTAAGTATTTTTGTATTCGCACTACAAGGAGTACGGGGTCTTATATTTACAGTCGGCACGTCGACTGTAGCCTTTCTTACTTGTTAGTTTTGAAGTTATCGCGAATCCAGTATGTTTTGTCAATTTCCGGATGCGTGGCAAAAATTAAATTAATGTCGATCTGCCTGTATACACATGTATCAAATTTGGTGTTTCCAGTTTTTACCCTGAAATCTCAGCGTTCATACAGAAGGACAGACGGTCAATGCATTTTTGCACAAACGGTACAAAGGTATACTGATCCCTTCACATGATATAAAAACTAGATCCACGGATGGCACGTGCAACAAGCTTGAGACTTGTCTATTATATGACCCAAAAAACAACCACAACTGAAAACAATTCATATAAATTCTTACAGCTACAAAATGATGTTTAACCGGATATTCTTAAGTAAAACGAGTATGATTAAGCTGGCCGTTTGATCAAAACGATCTCAAGGAATCTTTTGAGTCTGATCGAAATTTTCTCTGGTAAAAGTAAAATTTTGTTTGAATAATCATTATTTGCGGTTCCTGTTTCTAAGTGATGAGAATTCGTCAAATCTTATACCGGCTTCTATCCATAATTTTGGCACAGTTCTCTAATTATGCAAATAAAAAAATTCCACTGTATAAAACAAACTTTACTCCTAGCCTATATCCATAATTTTTGGCCGATTCAACCAAGTTAAGTTTTTTTTAATTTAGTTAAAATTTTTTCTCCGTAATATTTAGAATCAATTATAATTTTTAATTTCAATTCATAAATAGTTGATATTTTGACAATGGCAACTTTAAATTTTAAAGCTTAATTTTTAGATTAACTAAAATTGTTTTGTAAGCTGTCAATAAAGCAAAACAAGAGCGCAAAAAAATAAAGATATTTAAAAGGAAACTGTTGTCTTGTGTCAGGGTACATATTTGCATGTATGTACACACGTTCTAAAGCTTAGAAGATCGCCGAGAAAAGAACTTCGCCAAATGCGCTTTGTTTAATCAATTATTTTCATTTAAAATATTACGAAGAATGTAATATCTTTATTATCATTTTTATATTCAGTAATTTTATAATTTTATCCTTGTTTATTCGAATTATTTCTCCACTTCAATTTTCACCTGTAGAAGATAACCAGTTCTTGAATATATTTTATGGCTGCTTTGGTCACTATGATTTTATTTTGCCTTTAACCGAATATTTTCTCTTACAGTTATATCTGCATTCTTAGCTCTAGTCGATAATTTTCTTTGCATAGAATTTATATTTGAAAATATTCTCTTGATCCCACTACATTTTTAGCTGTTTTTTTTTTTTTTTTAAATTAATTTGTTAATCAGTACTTATACATTTAATCAGTATGTATACATTTGAGTATTCCATCATTTGTGATTATGACAATTGACAGACTTCCCCAACTGTTGGTTTAAAAAATTTCGAATCTAAATATTTAAGATCAGGGTGGTATTGACGCATGAACAGGATATACAAT
This sequence comes from Drosophila arawakana, assembly GCA_018151165.1. Lineage (NCBI taxonomy): Eukaryota > Metazoa > Arthropoda > Insecta > Diptera > Drosophilidae > Drosophila > Drosophila arawakana. The sequence goes on along the minus strand of JAECWX010000430.1, from coordinate 900,423 downwards.
GAAATATGCGGGACATGAACCCTACATTTTCTGGTACTTAATTACGTATAATTTAAGCTTAAAACTGTAAATTCCTTATAAGATATGTAAACATTCTACACTAAAAATGTATTGTTAATGGAACCTTTATCACTATTATTAATTTAGTTAATTATTCTTACTGCAAGTATCTATAAACTGTAATCTAAAATTTTAATTCAATTTTAATTGATTCTAAAAATACTGGAGAGAAAATTATAACTTATATTGAGTGGACATAATGTAATTGAATAATGATGGATTGACTAATAGAACAATTTTTTGAAGGACAAATTCCAATAAGATTTTTTTGTCTTAGGCCTGCGAATTACTGAATTAAATTACTATATTCAGGTTGCTCTTGAAAATTAATTTTGCCTACGAAATTAATAGATTCGATCGATTGGTTTTTGTAAAATCAAAGGTTTTAAAAGTTCATGTCTTCTGTGAACTGTTCGGCTTTGGAAATGACAAAAAGAAAAACTTATCAAAGGAACCAAAAATGTTATGTACATGACAAAATTATTTTTTATAAAATAGTTGTATAGGTAAATGTACAGCTATAATAATGTTCCCTCTTATTATATTTTGAATATTTAAGGTGTTTCCGCTGATGTTAATTTGTTTATCTGTACTATTTATGCGGTAGGTATTTTCTGGACTCTGCCTCGTAGACAGCTGAGCAAACGAATATGCCATACAAGATAAGTATCAGCACTCTGACTTATCCTCTTCTACCAAATACTGTGTGTCCTTGCCAGTATCCGCCGTTGGGTTCAGCTCACGGGTGCGCAGCTGTATCTGCGGCGTTGATTTGTGAGTCGTATTGCTGGATGCGATAACATCTGAGATTGGTTCTATAAATGTTTTAGAACGATCTATAGACTTTGACTTGGATGAATCCTGTGGCACATCATAGATGCCTGTCAAAATTTTATTAATGTTAAACTATGTTAACTATATTAAACCAATAATTACGAAGCTCCCAACTTGCCTGTTCCATTAGTTATACCGGAATTGTCGGTAGTGTCCGACTGTACGGCATCATACAATGGATTTGCAAAGTCACGCGCTTTATTGGCATTCACAGTTTGAAGGTTATACCCCTCAATAGGTGATGAAGCACATGGAAAGCCGCTTTCGGTGAACTCGACGTTAGATCCGTGACGAAATGTCACACTCTGTGACGAAGTTATGGCAGGCATGCGTGCGATCTTACCGCTACAGAAAAAGAACGCATAATTTTTTTTTTGAGTATGTTGTTAAAATTATACATTACTTACAAGGAACGCCTGCGAATTATGTACCATGCCCCTACGGCAGCCATTATAATGAGTATTATGACCATGATAGGTACTACAACACCTGTTACATTGGTGGCCCTTTGGCTATAAGCACCTGTTGTGCTGTGTTCGCAAAGCTCACCCTTAAAATCTAGTAGACACTCGCAATAAAGATCGCCGCGATCATTTTCCTTGCAAAATCCGCTGTTCTTGCAGAGACAAATGCGTGGAGCTGGGCGGGGATGTTCGGCGGCCGCATCACATATTACCTCAGCTGTACTACGATGTGAAGGCAACGGACCAGAGGAGTCTGGACAAGCACAACGATGTCCACCGGGAACTAGGAGACAGAGATGTGAACAGCTTGATTCAGAGCATGGGTTTCGCAAGGAGGTATTGTAATGTTTTTCATGGTAGACTTTTATGCCCGACGGATTTACGAGGTTTCGGTGAATAACCACTTGTACACCGCGTCCAAATTTATCTTGACTTAGCAGTTCTCCCGTATCACGGGTCACCCAGTACATATTGGATTCAAAGACGTCCAAAGAGACAGGGTGCCGCAACTGGTCGCCCTTTACAATTGATTTACGCCTAGAGCCGTCGGCACGCATGGACTCGATCGCATTTAACTTGGTGTCGACCCAGTAAGTAATGTGATCCTGCAAATAGTCAATAGCTAAACCGGCTGGGTGGCGTATTTGCTCTGTAATAAGCGGACGCCGCTTAGAACCGTCCATCCAAGAGACCTCAATTTTAGGAGCGGACCCAGCATCGGCCCAGTAGATTCTTCCAAGTTGAGGATTAACTGCAATGGAAGTGGGTACTTCCAGTCCAGCATTCACAATTGATCTACGATAACGTCCATCCGTTTTGGCCACCATAACACGCCCACGTGGTTTGGAACCAGTACGATCCACTTCGGTCCAATACAGATTTGACGCCAACCAATCTATCGCAACAGATGTTGGTTTTGAACCGCCTTTCATATTAAGATCCTGAGCAAAACCAATTTTGGCCTTTCCGTCTACCGCATTAACCATGTAGGACCGCTTAATAGTCTTATCATAGCTGTCTGCCCAAAATACAATTTGTTGCTGAGCATCGTAGTCCAATGCCTCAATCCGTTTTTCGGAGGAAATAACATCAAATTCTTTTTTTGTTTGCAAATTCAGGCCACGTATTTCTGGGCCATTAGCAAAAACTAGAATTATTTCATCTTTATCCGCCTTGCAGACGCCGCTAGTGCCAGCTGACAACTGGAAACCTTCACGACAGCTGCACGAATAAGTGCCATTTATATTGTGGCATTGATGCGAACACGTATGCTGTCGTGTTTTACATTCGTCTACATCCGCACACTTTTTTTTATTGTCCGGTGATATTATGTAGCCAGGATAGCAGGAACATATGTATCCGCCACCAGTGAGATTGTGACAGTGATGTTGGCAACCCCCGTGACTTTGTTCGGAGCAACTGCTCGTATGATGACAGCCAAGTTCGTCACTAGCGTCTCCACAGTCATCCGTGAAATCACAAACCTGTGAGCGTTCAATGCAGTTCTTATTGGCACATTGGTACTGCGAGTATACGTCGCAAGGCTTTTGTTTACGTGCGCAGAGTGTCATGTTGTTCTCGTCACTGCCGTCGCCGCAATTGTCAATGCCATCGCATATTTGGTAGCGTGCGACGCATCGATGATTGTTACACTGAAACCGTCGCAATGTATCGCAGTTAAAGTCATTGCAAACCTTTGGATCCTCATCACTGCCATCACCACAGTCGTCTGTCCCATCACAAAGATCAGAATGAGAAACACAAAGATTATTTTGGCACTGAAAGCGAGAATCGGGGCAAAAGCGGCCACCAGGAAATCGTGGGAGGCAGCCCATTTCGTCAGACATATCGCGACAGTCTCGATCACCATCGCACCGAAAATAGCTTGCGATGCAATGGCCAGAGGCGCATTGAAAGGTGCCATTCTTGCACTTATATCCCTCACAGTTCATTTCATCAGAATTGTCACTACAGTCATCCTCGTGATCGCACTGCCAGCGTGATGAAATGCACTTGCCATTGCTGCATTTAAACTCTGACTCTGAGCATTCACGATAACGGCCCTTACAAATTACATCGCTCTCATCAGTTCCATCGCCGCAATCATCGGCAAAGTCACACATCCATTGCCTATAAAAGTTAAAAGTAAAAAGAAATGTTATCTTCTGAAACCTTGAATTGCTTTAAATAACGTATTACTTAGGAATACAGCGATTGTTGCCGCACTTAAAATCCGTTTCTGAGTAGCACTTGGGACAATTTTCTGACTGCTCGTCGCTGTTATCACGACAATCGTCTTTGCCATCGCAAAACAACCATTTGGGAATACAACGATAGTTCGATTGTCCAGGGCACCGCTGCCAGCCAGTAGTACAATTTTTCTGCCGGCACATGTAAGCAGGCTCATCGGAGTCATCACCGCAGTCATTGTCGAAGTCGCACATCCATAATTGTGGTATACACTTGCCATTCTTGCACGAAAACTCGGTGTTAGGATCACAGGTGCGCTTGTCTTCGTTAAAATTTTGATAAAACAGTTACAAAATAATATGTTAATAAAAGTTATAGTTCTTACGACAGACTAGCGGATCCTCGTCACTTCCGTCTTTACAGTCTGCGTCACCGTCACAGCGCCAACTGTGAAGAATACAACGCCCACTGGACTTGCACTTAAAATCAGATAGTGGACACGGTAACTCGCAATTTTGTTCATCACTTCCGTCATCGCAATCGTTGACCCCATCACATATGGTCGAAGATGGTGTGCAGTTGGTGTTCTTGCATTGGAAGGTACCGGCACGGCAATTTCGAGCTGGACACGTAACTGGTTCATCGGAACCATCCAAACAATCTTTCTCTCCGTCACATTTCCAAAACCACGGAATACACTTCTCGTCATTGCCGCCGCAAAGGTGTTGACCCGAAGTGCAGTTGGCAATACACGTCTTGGAATCACGGGCTAAATAAAATTGGTTAGGACAGGCACATTTGAAGATGGGTGCTCCCTCCTCTATGTAGCCCTCGATGCTCAAATAGGTTGACTCTGGCGGTGGAGCGATTAGGCAGAGATGTGAGCAACCGCCGTTGTTTATGCCGCAAGGATTGGTGTACGGCAACTGACGCAGTGGATGATTAATATGCAGATCATAGGGACGATGTGTTGTTTTTCTAAGAATCGTGTAGTTAGCGCCATGAAACTTATTTGCGCGGACAATAGCCTTAAGATTCCAGTCGCTCCAATATATAAAGTCATCAAATAGGCTGAGCGCAAAAACATGAGGCACACTATTACCCGATAAAACAATTTGTCGATGTCGACCTTCTAAATCCGTGTTGGCAATGTAATCCAAGTGGGCGTCCGCCCAATATATACGATCGGTAAAGTAGTCAATAGACAAAGCATTTGGCCAAGCAATTCCATCGTTCCAGTTAAGAATGCGCGTAAAATTGGAACCGTCCATACCCATCTTGGCAATATAAGCCTGAAGATGCCAGGATGTAAAATATAAGTATCCAATACCTGGGTGAACGACAATGGCACGCGGATCAACAACGCCGCTTCGGACAGTCTTGCGTTTTGTGCCGTCCAATTCGGAAACATCTAAGTTTTTTGAGTGCCTGTCCAACCAATATAGCTTGCGTCCTACCCAATCAATTGCGATGCCCTCCAAGCCGTGAGAATCGTGCCGAATTATGGACTCACGCTTAGATGGCGTATTATCACTAGTATCTGTAAACTTTGAACGGAAAATAGTTTTTGCCGTGACATCGCAGAAGTACATGTACTGCTCCATGATGTCAAAATCTAGTGCTACTACGTTCATTAAATCTTGGTGCATAAGATTATATTGGCGTCCATCTACAGACATATTGCGCACATAGTATTTATTAGTAAAGATTAACCATGGAGAAGTATTGTCCTTGCGCTTGCAGGTATGCTCGTCATTCTGCCGTTCATAATAGGTTTCGTCGCATTTGCAATAGAAACTTCCTGGTGTATTAGAGCAATGCTGTGAGCATGCACCCGGAGTTTCCAAACATTCATCAACATCTGCACAGGCTTTGCCATCGGCTAAGAGTCTGAACATGCAGAAAAAAAATTAAATAGCTAATCATAAAATAAGTTTACCAGCAAAAGTCATACTTGTAGCCTTCGTTACAGTCACAGTAGTAGCCGTTGACCGTGTCCACGCATTTGTGGCCACACTGATTGATTTCTACCTTAGCACACTCGTCAACATTGCAGTGAGCAGGCTCATCGGAGTCATCCAAACAGTCCGACACTTTGTTGCAGACCAAGTTGTAACTAATGCACTGACCATTGGTGCAAGCAAACTGGTTTTGGGAACATGTCGTGTTTACTTTTATGCAATTAACCTCGTCTGAATGATCACCACAATCATCTTCTCCATCGCATCTATATTGATTTCGAACACACTTAAAGTTTTGGCAGGTAAACTCTAACGGTGAACAGGTCTTGTACTTAGAGTTGCAGAATTTGCCTTCATCAGTACCGTCGCCGCAATCGTTGTCATGGTCGCAAATCCATCCCTGCAGTTGGCACCATTAAGACTTATGTATAAATATGGATGAAATGTCGGCTTACTTTGTTAATGCATCGTCCGTTGCCACAGGTGAACATATCCTCGCCGCAGGGCTGCTGCGTGGCGCAGTTGTGTAAAGTCGTATTTTCATCTGCTCCATCTACACAATCTGGATCGCCGTCGCATATCCACTTTTTTGGAATGCATTGTGCCCGTTGCCAGGATTTATTCTCAACGCATGTAAACTCTGTATCCTCATCACATTTGCGGTCATCTGAAATTTAAACGGTAATATTCATTTTTCTTAATTGAACCCTGTTGCAATTATCAGGATTACTCACTGCACTGATGGCGGTTGTCCTCATCACTGTTGTCCAGACAATCATTGTCACCGTCACAAATATATATACGCGGAATGCAATTACCATTATCACAAGTAAAAAGGTCTCCAAAGCAGGTGCGACCCTCGGACTTACAGTAATCCGGTGGTTCATCAGCACCATCACCACAGTCATCATCACCATCACAGTACCATGTTGCCGGAATACAGCGATGATTTGGACATCGAAAGCTGTTCGAAGGGCATGTCCGTTGTCCACAGTGTAGCGGATCTTCGTCAGAGTTATCACCACAGTCATTGTCACCATCACAAAGCCAATATGGTTCAACGCAAATATTAGTTTTTTCACACTTTAGATGATTCGGAGTACAGGTTGAGTTCATAGGGCAACGTTCGTGTGTTTCGTCAGAAGTTGCATTATCTTTACAGTCGTTAACGCCATTGCAAACCTGCGCTTGAGGAATGCAGCGTCCATTTCCGCATGTGAACTCGCCGTCAACACAGGGTGGATATTTGCAGTCAAATTCATCGGATCCATCTTTACAGTCGTTCTCGTGATCACACTTCCATGACTTAAAAATACAACGTCCATTATTGCAGCGAAACTCATTAGGTGAGCATGAATGATATGCACAATAATTTGGATCTTCATCCGAACTATCTCCACAGTCATCATCGCCATCACACGACCACATTCTTGAAATGCACTTGCCGTTTTGACAGTAAAACTTACTAGCCTCACAAGTATTATTCTTGGGGGCACACATGCGTCCTTCATTAACTACCTTGGAGTTATCGTCGCATTTGCATTCAACTTTACCTTCGGGTGCTGGATGACAGCTCTGGGCACATCCACCATTGCTTATTGTGCATGGGTTCACGTTACACTTTTGACGATCTGCACTGTAGATGCGTATATCACGAGGTGAATCTTCAAGTCGCTTAACCATTTCGACCATATTAGCGCCAGTGTGTTTCTCTGCCCTATAGACTCCTCGAAGCTGCAAGTCAGTCCAATATATGTAGTTTCGGAATACAGTTATCGCAAATGGATAAATTGTTGCTGAAACCAGCATTTCTCTGTTTTCACCATATAAATCAGAGCGTTCGATCTTTTCACGTACCGCATCTGTCCAGTAGAGCCTACGCTCATCGTAGTCAATAGCTAGGCCACTAGGCTGTGAAAGGTCTTTGTCCACAACGGCACGCCTATGAGTGCCGGCCATTGTGGCACGAAAAATTTTACCGGAGGTTCCATAACGCCCCCAGTCAGTGAAAAAAAGCGTACCATTGCATGGATCCAAAACTATAGCACGTGGACGCTCCACGCGGGCAATCATGACTAGTTCGGTACCAGCCAGATTCATCGCATAAATTGAGTTGTTGGAGCTATCAGTCCAGTATATTTTGTTTTGCGTCCAGTCGTAGGCAATACCTTCAGGATTAATTCCCTTGCTAAGGACAACTTTTATGTCGCTAAGGCTTGGCTTATTAGCTTTTGTAAAAGCTATCTTAGCCCATGGTCGTATTTGAGTGTACAGCATTCGGTTGTTCACGAAATCAAAGTCTAGACCAACTACGTTGGTGAGGTTAATTAATGGCTGGAAAGGCACCTCTGTAGAGTGGGGATCTAAGTTTACTGCTCGAATTTCGGTGCGTGTTGCAAACACTAAATATTCATTAACCGTTTCACACTTATGTTTATTGAGGCTAAGTTTACCTGTTGCACAATCACAGCGATAGTTCTTGTTATTGGAAGAGGAGTCGTCATCTGGAAAGCTAAAACATAGTTGGTCGCAACCACCGTTGCCTAGGTAAGCACAAGGATTGGTTTCATCACCGGGTTGGTTATTAACATCATAAATGGTAATATCTCGGAGTTTATCGAGATTTGTGCGCACGCGAAAAGTTTCGGAACTACTGTTGAATTGTTTGGAGGTTTTAAAGACGGTCATTAGATTACGGTCTACCCAGTATATATCATTCATATGAATAGCAATACCCATGGGGTTCGGAAGATCGCGTCGAATTATCTTTCGGTTGGCGCCCGTAAATGTTATTCTTTGTATCGTGTCAAGTTTGGAGTCAATCCAGAAAACGTCGTGGGTCTGCATATCAATTGTAAGATCGCGTGGCAGTGAAATACCAGATGTAACCAGAGGCTGCCATTTGGTACCATCTAGAAGCGCCTTGCCAATGCGAGGATGCTGCCCATAGTCGATCCAGTATAGAAGTCGCTTAATAGGATTAACAGCCAATTCACGGGGGGCGTCGTTCGTCGTTTTAACCAGAATCTTACGGTTGCTTCCATCCAACCAGCACACTTCCACATAGTTTTCATGCGGATAGATGTTTGTGAAATACATATTTGATGCAATCCAGTCAATAGTTATACCGCGGATTCCATTGCTTCCGATCCCATCCTTTATTACATGTTGAAGATCGGTGCCGTTAGGTCGAGAGCGAAAAATACCATTCCAATTACCGCGGTTATACTCAGCCCAATATATCCATTGGTCTCGAAACATAAAGTCTACATGGAGAATGTGGTGCCCTTGACCACTGATTGGCACCATAGCCTCAGAACTGTCGTTTAAGCTGTAGCCACGAATCCTATCGAGTTGTGAGACAACGGCAAAAGTTTTGAAAGCAACACAATTAACCTCGTTTTCTCTTCGGTACCCAATACCACATAAACAGCTCCTCGAAGCAGCTTGACCTGGGATGCAGAGTTGTGAACATCCACCATTATTTGAATGGCATGGATGTTGTATGAGTGCGCGCTTTTTATAGATCAACATGCTATGCAGATCGTGTTCGTTGTCCACAATGGTCTTGGGATTATCTCCCCGCGGCAGGTCCACACGCATAATCTTTTCATACACAGGATCTAAATAGTAAAGACGGTGGTCTAATACCCCCAAACTGCGTGGACGTGATATGGCGTGTTTTTCGTTTAGGATGACAGTGTAGTCTTCACCGTTGTAGTCCATAGAACAAATTGAACTTCGGAAACTTGTACTAAAGTAAATCATCTTTTTCTCAATGTCCAGCGCAATGCTCTCGGGATGATTTAAGTTTTTTCGCAATATTCGGGGATTTCGACCATCCATTTCGACTCGAGCAATTTTAATTGGCACTTCCAAAATGCCATCGTCTATCCAGAACAGTTTTCCATCACTAGGGTCAAGCGCTAGTGCTTTTGGTTTGGATACTGATGTTTCGGAGCCATCGTTTGCTAAAATTACAGATCTATACTTTGGTTTTCCATCAACGCGGACTGCCTCAATGTTGCTGGCTACTCGATTTCCAATATAAAGATTGCGACCCAACCAGTCAAATGCAATGGTATAGGGGGCACCTATTAAACCAGCATCCACGCCTAAGAAGATTGTCTTGTTACCGCCGCCATAAGGCGTGGTAAAGATTGTGCAGTTTTCATCATCCTCTTCACGCCCCTGTATCCAGTATAGAGTTTCTTCCTTTCGATCGTACTCTAGTCCAGTACTGCTCTCAATACCAATTACTGGTGCCAAGGCACCAGCACGTGCGTCACCACCGTTCAGTGGTAAATCAACTATTTGCGTACCTTTAACAACCAAAAGATACGGGTTCTCTTCCTCAACGCACCGACCTTCACTGAGTAGGCGATAGCCGGGCTTACACTTACATGAATAGCCTTTAGTGACACTGGGGCTAAGTAAACATAAGTGCTGACATTGGGCTTTAGAACATGGATTTGAGAACATTGGTTGAAGAGAGGCATGATGTACGTGAATTGAAAGTGGCTGGCTAATCAAGTGCGAGACAACCGTTTGATTTTTACCGTGGAACTTATTAGCAGACAGTACACGATTAAGTTGACGATCAGTCCAATAAAGTGTATCTTCAAATAGGGAAAGTGAATGTGGATGGAGAAGGTAATGACTATTAGCTAGCACCTGTTGCCGCCCTGTGCCGTTGTAGTAGCAAAAATCTATAAAGTCAAGCTTCGAATCGGCAAAGTAGACACGTTTTGTGGCTATGTCTAGGGTCAGGCCATTAGGCCAGTAGATCTTGGTGTTAATAATAATACTGCGCATTGTTCCGTCCATTCCGACACGCTCGACCCGAGGGTTTTCACCCCAATCAGTCCAGAAAATGAACCGAGCACCAGGACTGGGATCTATGCACATTCCACGGGGCTGTGTAATATTCTCACGAACCAGGACCAAACGATTAGAACCGTTTTCTGTCGACACTTCAATCGTGTTAAGTTTGCTGTCCAGCCAGTAGAGGTTTTGTGCAATCCAATCGTAGGCTAGACCCTCGACTAGATCTAAGCCTGTAGTAATGATTTCAAATGGTTCCATTCCATGATCAAGTCTGGAGATCTTCTTTAGCTTCATATCGCTCCAAAAAATAGTTCCCGTATGCATGTTAGATGCTGTGGCTACAACATTCTCAACAATTATGGGTACACGTTCTAAGCCTTGTTCTTTTAAGTCCGCTATTAATATAGAATGACGGTTTGAAATGATCAGGAAAGCAGCTGTGTGGTTAATAGCCTTGCAAGTATGTTTGTTGGGACTTAATGTGTATCCTGAGGTACAGGAACAAAAATAGGAGCCCTTTGTATTTGTACATTGTTGTGAGCACAATCGGGGAGGATCGCACTCGTTGGTGTCAATGCAGGTGAATCCATCTTCGCCAATTTCTGATCCCGGCGGGCATACACACAGAGCACCATTTGGGGTATTTTGACAAAAGCTGGAACATTGTCCAGTCTGATGGTCACACTCAGAGAGATCGCAACCCTCACCCTCATCGGCACCGTTGGGACAGTCAAGTGTACCATCGCACACAGATGTAATGTTTACGCAACGCTCTGTGACGCCTGGACATTGCCACTGACTATGCGGGCATTTAAATGGTGGTGGAACGCATGCGTGCTCTGTACCCTCATCAGAATTATCTCCGCAATCATTCTTCCCATCACAGATATAGGCCTTAAACACACAGTTAGTGTTATTACATTTGAAGAAATTTTGTGCACAAGTTATCTGCCCACAGTCAAGCTCATCTGAATGGTCAGAGCAGTCGTTTGAACCATCGCAATGCCAAGCAATTGGAATACAAAATCCGGTTGACTTACACCGGAAGTGCTTTTCGGGGTTACATTGGTTAGGACCCATTGATGGGCAGGCTAACTCATCGCTTCCATCATTGCAGTCAGGTATCCCATCACACTTATAAGACTCTTCGACACATTGTCGTAGATCAGCACATTTATATTGATTTGCCAAACAGCTTATTGGTGGACAGTCTTTTTCATCCTGTTTGTCAAAACAATCGTCGTCACCATCACAAACCCAGCTTTGAGGTATACAATGACCAGTTCTTGGGCACGTAAATTGGAAGTATGCGCATGTCTTTTCCGCACAAAAGTCACCTTCATCACTACTGTCACCACAATCATTCTCACTGTCACATTTCCACATGCTGGGTATGCAACGTCCATTTGCACAAGAAAACTGGGATGCTGCACACGTAACATTACCACAATCCAATTCATCAGAGTTATCGCCGCAGTCGTTCTCTTGATCACAACGGAAATTCAATGGAATGCAACGCCCCGATTTGCATTGAAACTCGTTCGATCCGCATGTGGGTTCTAAAAATAATTAATGAACTCGGCTTAAAATGTGTGCAAAAATTTTAAAAGTGTAGTTAGTCAGCTAACGGCATTAGAAATGTTATATTTACTTGTACAATTTTGTTCTTCATCACTGTTATCCAAACAGTCATCGTCACCATCGCATACCCATGATTTAGGTATACATCGCTGGTTATTGCAGGTGAAGTCCCAAGCATTGGGACATGGCTGTACTGGAGGCTCAGCATTTGGATCGGAATCGCAGCTTACTTGATCATCAGCTAGTCTCTCACCATATGGACAAGAACAACGGGGTTCTAAATGACTCTCTGTGGCTATTGAATCAGTTGCATTTCCACTGATGCGGACCGCAAAGCATATCTTATGACAACCACCATTATTATGATGACAAGGCTGTGTCACTGCAATATGCTGTACTTCTCGACTATAAACTTTAACACCGTAAAGACGGTTTGTTTGTGGTTCACGAACCATAATTTCTTCTTGCTCACCGCTCAACTTGTGGAGTCTAATGATTGCATCTAGTCGCCAGTCCGTAATATACATCCAATCATTGTGAATGACAATTGAAAATGGATGGCGAACAAGACGTGAGTTAACTGTCTTGATATCAGTTCCATCTAAATTTGCGTGCTGCACATGATCCAACAGAGCATCGCACCAATATACACGATCTTCTTTGAAATCAATGGATAGTCCGTTGGGCCACCCAAGAGTCATATTACGGAAAACCATAAGGCCACTACCGTCAGTGTTAGCACGCGTAATATTGGCAGGGCGATCCCATTCTGAGAAAAAAAAATAGCCGCGATTTGGATGCACAACAATTGCTCGTGGGCGTTTAAGGTTGTTAAGTAGTGTTCTTCGATACGTTATATTTCGTGTGGAAAGAACGTTAAGCGTTCCTTTTCTTGAATCGATGTAGTAAAGATTTTTGGAGACCCAGTCAACTGCTAAGCCCTCAACTCCTTCGTTCTGTGAAGCTAACACAATCTCACGTCCTGTGCCATTGCGATGTACTCGATAAATAACATCTTGCAATACGTCAGAGTAATAGATATATTCATCGCGTGCATCAAAGTCAAGACCTACAAAACGTGCGCGTCTTGAGACTACAGGCAAAATGGCATCACTGAAGCCTTCTATTACTGGCTCAAGTACTTTGCCTTTTATGAAACGTTGTTGCGAGTACATGAGAAACTCGCGCACCAGCTTGCAATTAATAAGGTCCTTCTGCAGCTGGTAGCCAGTATGGCAAGCACATCGGAAACCGAGCCCAGTGGGAGCACCTTTAACAGCGGTCACAATGCACATATGATTGCAACCTCCATTATTGTTTCCACACGGGTTTGATACATTTGGTTGACTGAGAGCATGAACGGCAATAATTCCTCTGGGTTCACGAATATCCTTTGCTTTATAGGTTATCTGAATAGAACTTGGTCCCTCAAACTTATCCACAGACATTATTCCTTGCTTTGTGGCGTCAGTCCAGTAAACGCGATTCTCAAAAAGCGTTAAGCGCGAAGGACTTGGTACTTGCTGACCGCGTAGAATCATTACTCTTTGGGAACCCTCATAATCAACAGACTCTATATAATCCAACAAAGAATCGCACCAGAAAATTTGCTTGGTAATTATGTCAACAGTTACACCACTTGCTTTGTATGCTGCCTCAGACACAATGGAACGTGCATGCGTGCCATCCATATGGGCACAAAGAACTTGACCACCGTCAGCAACAAACATTAGTCCGGCAGTGGGATCAAGAGCTAAATCAGCAGGGTTTGTAAGATTAGACCCCAGTACAACGGCGTGCCATTTGCCGCTAAGCTCAAAAACGTCAATTTTTTGGCCAACTAAGTCTGCCACGTAGAGCTTGTCTCCAATCCAATCGACAGCTAATGCCACAGGTGCCCATGTTCCAGGTAATGTTAAATCTATTGCAATCGCAGAACTGTTTGACGGATCAAGAGGAAGTGACTGCACTTTACGAGTCTTAACATCGGACCAGTAAAGAACGTTGCGAGCATAATGGAAAGAAACGCCTGCAGCAGCTGTCGCATTAGCTACCACCGTTGGATCACTGTCATGAATAAACATGCGCATGATAGCACGCTCATGAGTGAAAATTAATTGCAGATGGTTAGCATTGGGAGCTTTACACTTGGATTCATTGATTAACATGTAACCATCAACGCACTGACAAGTATAGCTGCCAGGTGTGTTTGTACAGAGTTGGTCGCAGTGGCCCCATTCGTTACACTCATCCAAATCAGTACAGGTTCGATTATCTGACGCAAGACTCTGACCTGTGCGACAATAGCAGACTCCTCCATTTAGCGACGGACCACACTTAAACTCGCAACTCAGTGCTGGACAAGACGCTGTTGCTATAAACAGACAGAATATTTAGTGGTTTTACCTATAAATTATGTGAATATAATGCTCACAGCAAGCTGCTTCTTCGTCACTGCCGTCTTCACAATCACGTTTTCCATCGCACAGTTGAGATTTAAGTATACAAATGGGTGCACCATTAATACCACCACGTGGGCACAGAAACTTATTATCGGGACAAGCAATCGCTGTGCAGTTGGCTTCGTCGCTTTCATCGGCACAATCGTGATATCCATCACAGTGAAAGTTATACGGAATGCACAAAGCGTTTGTGCAACGAAACTGCGCGTGATGGCAAGGTGGAAAATCTTTGGCAGAAAGAATGCGTCAGTTGATATCTACAATATGACACACTGTCTGATACTCACTACAGCCTTGTTCGTCTGAGTTGTCTCCACAATCATTGCGATGATTACACTTGTGAGCCACATCAATGCATTTTAGACCATTGGAGCAGCGGAATTGATCTAAACGGCAGGCAACGCCATTGCAACCTTCTTCGTCGAGTCCTGTGCGGCAATCCAAGTAGCCGTCACATCTTTTCTCTTTGGGGACACATGGCCCGGTTAATCGGCCACCTTCAGCGGGTGATACTCCACCAGGAGCGTTACAGAAAATATCTGTGTACTGACATTTGCGATAATCTAAATGCAAAGTGCAAAGTGATTAGAAAATGGCAAAGTTGATTTTACTTATTAAAAGAACCAATAACCAATAAAATAAAAAGGAATACTCTGCGCGTTACGACCGCCATATCTAATGCAATAAAGGCCTTTTTTCTTGTTTAATATATCTTTCTCAATTTCATAAATCTTAACCATTTATCTACATCATATTGGGTGTTATATTTTAATAGGTGGAGAGACCTTTAAGGTTTTATAAGATAAAGTAAGGCGCTATAACATTTGGTATACATTAATATAATATAAAATATTTATATTAAATATATTACATTTTTTCATCCTCGCACACTTAGTTTTCTATTTTATAAATTTAATCAGATTCAAACAAAACGTTCTGAGGATGTTCAAATATAGATTCTGATATTTATTTGTTTACAAAGCATATAAAAAGAATTAACCATAAGAATAAATTCAATAATCAAAAATGAGAGTGAGATTAGAGCAGAGATAGCACACCGCATTCTTTGATCTACGGCTACGCCTCTTGTCAGAGCTAAGAGCGGTAGCAAGAATATAGTAAATTTTGTATTGCTCTTGGTGCTATAGAGTAGTTTTCGCAAACGCTGGCTTAGAGTATATGTATGTATATCTTGTATGAGTTTAATCACATAAGCTTGGTAATAAAATATATTTTTCCATACTAAATCAAGCAACTATTAGAAAAATCGGATGAATATACTTTAAATTAGTATGCAAAACATTGACTTTTAACATGGTATATTTATTAAGCTCACTAGTGATTGCTAGTATAGTATAATTTTGATAGTATAATTTTCATCCTCAGTTGACAATAACACATTAGAGCTGAATAGAATGCTTTCTTGATAGAACCCGTAATCAAAAACAGTTCATCGGTCTCTTAGGTTTGCCAGAAGTGAAATATGGGTAACAGGACAGAAAAACAAAAGTTCTGACAAACCCAATAGTCTGCATTTTGAGTCTTGTTCAGAAATACAGTATAGTACTATGGACAGACGTTGACCACTCGAATTTTTCTGGGACTATTGACATCTATGTATGTCAAACCGTGCTCGTAGATTGTTATATTCTGATTTAAGCAAACATTACATTAGTTTACGATAGTATTTTTAGAATGCAAGGAGATTTTTTCTCATTATTATACTCTCTACAAGAGTATATTGGGTTTGTGCAAGGTATGTAACAGGCAGAAGGAGGCGTGGCAGACCCCATGAAGTATATATATTCTTGATCAGCATCACAAGCCGAGTCGATATAGCCATATCCGTCTGTCTGTCCGTCTGTCCCTCTGTCCGTCCGTATGAACAAACAGATTTCAGAGATGGTAAGAGCTACAAGTTCGAGCTTTGTGTCAAACGATCACATATTTAGTCAGTCAATACAAGAATCTTTTTGATTTCGATGTCACGCCCCATTCGCCCACAATAAGCAAAAAACTGGACACACCGCGGCCAAAATTTGTGTTTTCGGCAAATATCTCAGTAACTATGGCACTTAGGAACACCAATTTGGGAACGGCAGTTACTAGCAACAGCATAGTTGCATTGCCATTTAACATTTTGGACTGCCACGCTCACTTTTCCCACAATTGATAAAATAGTTTTCAAACTTCAATGCCGTTTTAGCGAATTTGTTCATATCGTACAGTATTGCTATTTATAATTCGTGTGGAGCCTAACTATATTAAACTATCCTGAAAGGCGCATTAAAATCGGACTATGAACAATATTGTATATTGTCAATATTACAATATTGATAAATGAACGCAATATCAACCCATTGCTGCAAGCGAGATAGAAATGCACACTCACATTTTCGAACGTCTTAGCTGCCTGTATGGCGGCAGCGCTGCCCGCGGACGCTGGACGCGACGAATACACACATAGATACATATTTGCATCATATACATATTGTCAAACGTATGTATATTCGCATGCAAACAAACAGATGTATGTTTGATTATGCTTAGATTGTTTTTGTTTCAATGTGTTTTAATGCAAGTACTATTCCTTGTAATATCTCGATACCAATTTTAATAATTAATCGGGAAAAATGCAGAGAGTATTATACGGTTGGGAGTGCTCGACTGTACTTTTTATACCCGTTACTCGTAGAGTAAAAGGGTATATTTTAATCTTTGGAATGTATGTAACAGGCAGAAGGAGGCGTGGCAGACCCCATAAAGTATATATATTCTTGTCCGTCATCCATGTCCGTCTAATGCTATAGTCGCCTCGCGACTTTAGGATACCCGTTACTCAGTTTCAATATGTTATTAACACTGGGGTATGATATTAATATTAGTGCAATAGATTAGTTAATAAATAAGATAGCTTGGCAAATACAGAAAATTTTTATACAAATTCATGATTTGAACATATTTTCGACCGATCGTTCCTATGGGGGCTATACCATATAGTAGTCCGATTTGGATCAAACTTGGTCAGTATATATATTTTATTGGCAGATGTATTCTGTGTGAGTTTGATTAATATAGCTAAGTTAACGCAAAAGTTTTCGTACTATTTCATATTTGGAGCGTATTTTTAACCGATCGACCGATTTGGATCAAACTTGGTCAGTATATATATATTATTGGCATATGTATTTTGTGTGAGTTTTAATTATTTAGCTTAGTAAACCCAAAAGTTCTTCATACTAATTCATATTTTGAGCGTATTTTTGACCGATCGGCCTTATGGATCAAACTCGGTCAGTACATGTACTTCCTAGACATGTACTATCCATGTAATGATGTCGAAAAAGAGAAATGATAAGTTTCTAACACCCAAAAAGGCATCTGTGGAAATTGGGAATGATGTGAGTCGGTGGACAGCTCTTCTACCGGCTAAAATTGGATACGTGGCCAGTGTGAAAAAAAAATAAGCCAACCCTATCCGATAAGAATGTCCAGGCTCGACTGAAGTTTGGCCGGGAGCACAAGGACTGGACTGTAGATGACTGGAAATGTGTTATCTAGTCGGATGAATCCAAGTTAAACCGTTTTCAGTCTGATGGCAAGCAGTACTATTGGCATAAGCCCGGCGAAAAGCTTCAAAAACACCATGTGAAGAAAACAGTTAAGCGTGGAGGGGGCAATGTCAAAGTTTGGGGATGCTTTACTTGGAGGCACATTGGTCCATTGCAAAAAATTGAATTTGAATTTTGCAAACCCATCTACCAAATTTTCTGGACAAGTGTGCGTACCCCGATGAAGAAATCACTTTTCAATGAAATGGGGATCCGAAGCACACTGTCAAAGTCGTCCGCGAATGGTTACAAAACCAAGATTTTAAGCTGATGGAGTGGCCAGCACAATCCGATTGAGAACTTGTGGTCAATCGTGAAGCGATGACTTGGGCAATATCATTCAGCGCCATCCAACCTAGACGACCTGTGGAAGCGTGTAGAGTTGGAGTGGAACCGATTACCAAAAGAAGTTGGTGGAGAGTATGCCAAACCATATAAAAAGTGTAATAGCCTATAAGGGTCTGTGGACAAAATATTAATTTTTTATCATTTTACATTTTTACCTAATGGTGCAAAATTGTACACATGCGTGTTAATTTGGTTATTTTTTTTTATTATAATATTATTTTGATTTATTTTTGTTTTTTTGATTTGCTTCATTCGTTTGGATTTTATCGTCTCACGAAGTTGAATGTGTCAACTATGGAACTATGGAAACACTTGTGCTCCCCACTGTACATAGTTTATGGTGTCGGAAACGCCTCCTTCAATGCGTTACAAACTTCGTGACAAAAACATAACACCCTCTGCAAGGGTAGAACAAGAAAGAAAAGTACAGTCGAGCACGCCCGACCGTATAACACTCTCTGCATTTTTTCCCGATTAAATGATGAAAATCGATATTCAGATATTACATTGTGTAGCACTTGCAATAAAACACGTTGAAACAAAAACAATCTAAGCATAATCAAACATACATTTGTTTGTTTGCATGCGAATACACATACGTTTGACAATATGTATGTATGTGTGTATTCGGCCCAGCCAGCGACCGCGGGCAGCGCTGCCGCCATACTGGCAGCGAAAACGTTAGAACATGTGCTTGTGTGTTTCTATCTCTCTTGCACCAATGGGTTGATATTGCGTTCAATTATCAATATTGTAACGCTTCTAGTTTTCTTGTTTATAGTCCGATTTTAATGCGCCATTCAGGATAGTTTAATATAGGTAGTCTCCACATGAATTATAAACTACAATACTGTACGATAAAAACAAGTTCGATAAAAACGGCATTAAAGTTTGAAAACCATTTTATCAATTGTGAGAAAAAAGTGGGCGTGGCAGCCCAAAATTTTAAATGGAAATGCTGCTATGCTGTCGCTAGGAACCTCCGTACCATAGTGCCATATGTACTGAGATATTCGCCGAAAACACCGATTTTTCCCGAGGTGGGTCCATGGTCGAATTGCGCGTGGCATCAAAATATATGATCGTTTGACACCAAGCTCGAACTTGTAGCTCTTACCCTCTTTGAAATTTGTTTGTTCATACGGACAGACAGACGGACGGACATTGATGATGATCAAGAATATATATATTTGATGGTGTCTGCCACGCCTCCTTCTGCCTGTTACGTACATTCCAACGATTACAATATACCCTTTTACTCTACGAGTAACGGGTATAAAAAACAATTACATATGTTTGTTTGCATGCAAATACACATACGTTTGACATTATATGTGTGCATATTTGTATGGATGTGTGTATTTGGCGCGGCCAGCTTCCGCGGGCAGCGCTGCCGCCACACAGGCAGCAAAAACGTTGGAGCATGTGCTGATATGTTTCTGTGTCGCTTGCACCAATGCGTTGGTATTGCACCAATGCGTTGGTATTGCGCCAATGCGTTGGTATTGCGTTCATGTATCAATATTGTAACGCTTCTAATTTTCTTGTTTATAGTCCGGGGCGTGGCATTGAAAAAAAGAAAGATTCTTGTATTGACTGACTAAATATGTGATCTGATGACACTAAGCTCGAACTTGTAGCTCTTACCATTTCTGAAATCTGTTTGTTCATACGGACGGACTGATGGACATGGCTATATCGACTCGGCATGTGATGCTGATCAAAAATATATATACTTTATGGGGTCTGCTACGACTGTTACATACTTTTGCACAAACCCAATATACTCTTGCAGAGCGTATAAAACGTATTAAATCGTATTAAAAATACCACAAATACAATTGTGTTAAATTAAAATCTACTTACTGCACTGGAATTCGTCCGACTTGTCCTTACAATCGTCGATCATGTCACAACGATAGTGCGGCGGAATACAGTACGTCAAATTAAAAATATACTGTCCGCAGTTTAATTGAGATGTGTCGCACTCGGGTGGCGCTGCAGACAATTGGTAAAGTATATTTTTATGACTGCTCGAAATAGATAATCCGACAATACTTACGACACGACTGCATTTCATCCTCACCATCTTCGCAGTCTTTTTGGTAATTACACACCCAATGTGACGTAATACACTTTCCGTTATTGCACCGAAACATTTCTGGTGGGCACGATGCATCTATTGATGTGTTATTACCAATCTTGCCGAGTGCTTCTTCTGTAAAAGCACATCATTAAATCATAAAGACATACGGTTAGTAACAGGTATACATGAGAGCTTTGGGCACAAAATATGTATAATTAGCAATAGCAGCATTTACATGCCATGGTTTCAAATGTGGTGGGCCCTTAAAAAAAATATATATGTATAAGAATCATATGCCCATGTACTTGATTTTAATGAAAATGAATAATACATAGATTATGTTTATTAGAGATCACAAACTTTCTGCGATTTATGTGGGCAAAAATGTAATATGGACTTCGAAAGAATGATTGCAGGGGATATCATTTTCCACATTTAGACATGTTTAATGAGAAACTCAATTTTGTCCTATGGTAGTTCTTAGCCGGTTTTTTAATAAGTAAAATTGACATGTACATACATACATACATACATGCTAAGTGCAATTTCTATTTAAGAAAAATCGTTGTTACTGATCAATCGATCAACGTTGTGCCAGACGGGGAAGTTGAACAAACTCATTTGCTAAATCATCTTGAGGGTAAGCTTTCACTGAATTTACTGTTTTCTCTACATATTTGATTTATGTGGGCAAAACATATCGAATGGCCATTGTGATATTTGGCGCGCAAATAATCAAAATGAATAACATCAATAACTAATTTTTAAACATTCGCATGCCCACATTTCGTTCTCTGATTTAAGATAATTCATTCTCTCTCTTCTGCCCTTCTGAACATTCGAACACGTGCAGTGCTCAATTTTGCTTTCCGGAACTAGGTCAAAGACAATGATGATACAATTTTATTCTGACTTTTTTGCCTAATTTTTTAGACCCCGTACTCCAAAAAAAAGTGTAGAGGGGTCTATTAGGTTTGTCAGAAGCGAAATGTGCGTAACAGGCAGAACGAGGCGTGGCCGACCCCATAAAGTATATATGGCAATGTCCGTCTGTCCGTCTGTCTGTCTGTCTGTCCGTCTGTCTGTCCGTCCGTCCGTCCGTATGAACACCTAGATCTTTTAAACTACAGGAGCTAGAGCCACCAAATTTGGAATGAAAGTCCGTCTATATGTCAGGCAGGTTAAGTTTATTTCAAATTTTTGCCACGCCCCCTACCACCCCTCCAAATTGTAAAAAACAGTTTTCATTGCACTACAACTTTGAAACTATGAAAGCTATCGTAACCAAATTTACACAGTAGGTGTATGGTACAACTATAACTACCTCACCAAGTTTCATCAAGATCGGACAACAATAGCTTATAGCTCCCATAGGACAAATCGGTCAAAAACAAAAAATTTGTATGAAGACATGTAGTATTTGCTAAGTGATCGCAACCAAACTCACACAGAATGTGTACATAATTATTAAAAGTAACTTCACCAAATTTGGTCCAAATCGGACAACTACAACATGTGAAACAAATTGGTCAAAAATGTTAAAAATTGTAATTTATGTACGTGTTTGAAGAAAAGTGGTAAATCAATGTTTATCTACTTTAGCCGTCCTGATTGTCAACAGTGCTGTGGTCCGAGTGATGTGACATGCATGAGAGAAACATGAAGTCTACGGTTCGATCCCCAGCGCGGACAGGCATTTGTTTTCTTTTTCAAATGCATATGGTAGATTGGCGACATGTGTAGATCGCGGGTTCGATTGCGCGTAACTTTTTTTTTACTTTTTTAAATTTTAATTTAAACTATTATCTTTTTTAAATTTGTATTTTAAAAATATGAATCAGTCTACTGCTTCTTCTTTTAAGTTTGTAAGTATTTTTGTATGCGTACTACAAGCAGTACGGGGTCTTATATAGTCGGCACGTCGACTGTAGCCTTTCTTACTTGTTTTGTATCGTTTTTGTATACACACACATACATAAATAATAACAGTTGTCATGAGTTATACATGCGTTGAGCAATGACTTGTCGAATTTTTTTCCTGTTGCTTGTTTGCAACAGCTGTGAAGCTTTACACTGCGACAAAAAACTTAGATACAATTTTTTCTTCATCGCAGTAATGCAATAATTGTTCTACTAAGTTATTTAACTCAATAATTACATAAATATATACTTATTTAAGTTTTTAATTTCAACTTGTAGAGTTCTATAATGCATCTGTTGGCATACTCCTTAAATCACGACACATGACAACGCCACCACAGAAACATAGCAAGTAATGAGTAAGGGATCTTTTACAGTTTGTTCGCTCGACTGTATCCTTTCTTAATTGTTTTTTTGTTTAATTGGCTCTTTCGTGGTGGAAGCCCTGGGGTCCCTGCCCCAATGACACCTATGATAATCCTGTTGTGACCATTTAAATAACTTATTGTTTTTGATATCATTATAAGTAAAAATTCACGTTATGTGCAGAATACTTGCCTATTTTTCGATACAAGATCCAGCTATATAAACACTTTATATTTTGGAAGGTTTTTAGTATTGATTATTTATCTGGTCGCTGATACTGGCAATACGACGTTTGTCAGGAGGGGTGGTAGACACCATAAAGTATTAGCATCAACAGTCGAGTCGAGCCATGTTAGTCTGCTCGTAAGTGTTTCCGAATTAAAATAATTAAAAAACAAGAAAGAAAAGTACAGTCGAGCACGCCAGGCCGTATAATACTCTCTGCATTTGTCCCAATTAAATTATTAAAATCGGTATCGAGATATTACAATGTGAATTACTTGCATTAAAATACGTTGAAACAAAAAAACCAATTATAATCAAACATACATCTGTTAGTTTGCATGCGAATACACATACGTTTGACATTACACGTGTGTATATATGTATGTATGTGTGTATTTGGCGCGGCCAGCATCCGCGGGCATCAACAAATGCCTAAGAAACGGAACGAAAGTTGAGAATTATTTTTATTAATTGTGGGAAAAGGGGGCGTGGCAGCTTAAAACTTTAAATGTCAATGCATTTATGCTATCGCAAGGAGCCTCCATACCAAAATTTGTGATCCCATGGGCCATAGTTACTGAGATATTCGCCGAAAACACCGATTTTTTCCGAGGTGTGTCCAGTTGTTTGCTCATTGTGGGCGAATGGGGCGTGTCATCAAAAAAAAAAGATTCTGGTATTGACTGACTAAATATGTGATCGTTTGACACCAAACTCGAACTTGTAGCTCTTACCATCTCTGAAATCTGTTTGTTCATACGGACATACGGACAGACGGACAGACGGACTATATCGACTCGGCTTGTGATGCTGATCAAGAATATATATACTTTATGGGGTCTGCTACGCCTCCTTCTGCCTGTTACATACTTTGCACAAACCCAATATACTCTTGCAGAGAGTATAACAAGAAAGAAAAGTACAGCCGAGCGCGCCCGACCGTATAACACACTCTGCACTTTTCCCGATTAAAATATTAAAATCGGTATCGAGATATTACAATGTGTAGTACTTGCATTAAAACACGTTCAAACAAAAAACAGCGCTGCCGCCGCACAGGCAGCGAAAACTTTCGAACATGTGTATGTGTTTTTCAGTCTCGCTCTCACGCATACGCATACAGTGATATTGCAGTTAAATAACATAAACTTTGTAACGTGATAGCTCTTTTGTTAAAAGTAGGATTTTGATGTAATTTTCAGGATAGTTTGATTTGATATGTCCGCAAAGGAATGTTGAATTACAACAGTGTGCTATATGAATAAATGCCTTAAAACCGGCATTAAAGCTTGAAAGTTTTTTAGGTCTTATGAGAAAAGGGGGCGTGGCAGCTCCAAATGGCACTGCATTAAGGCTGTCTCTAGGAACCTGCATGGCAGAAATGGTGTTCCTAAGTGCCATAGTTACTGAGTTATTCGACTAAAACAAAAAATTTTTCGAGGTGTTTCTGGTATTTTGCTCATTGCGAAGGCGGTAAGGGGCGTGTCAACAATTTGAAATAAACTTAATCTGCCTGACATAATAGCGGACTTTCATTATAAATTTGGTGGCTCTAGCTTTTGTAATTTAAAAGATCCAGGTGTTTATATGGACAGACGGACATGGCTATATATATATATATATATATATATATATATATATATATATATATATATATATATATATATATATATATATAATATATATACTTTATGGGGTCTGTGAAGCCTCCTTCTGCCTGAATTAATTAACTCACACAGAATACATCTGCCAATAATATATACATACTGATTAAGTTTAAGCTCATGGGAAAATATATTACAAATATTTCATTTTTCATTTAACACATTATGGTTTTTAAATTTATTAATAAAAAACAAGAAAGAATGCTATAGTCGCCTCGCGACTTTAGGATACCCGTTACTCAGTTTCAATTTGTTATTAACAATGGTGATGGATATAATAGCTTGGCAAACACAGAACATTTTCATACAAATTCATGTTTAGAACATATTTTCGACCGATCGTTCCTATGGAAGCTATAGGATATAGTAGTCCGATTTGGATCAAACTTGGTCAGTATATATATATTACTGGCGGATGTATTCTGTGTGAGTTTGATTAATATAGCTTAATTAACGCAGTTTTCCATACTAACTCATATTTGGAGCGTATTTTTGACCGATCGGCCCTATGGGAGCTATACGATATAGTAGTCCGATTTGGATCAAACTTGGTCAGTACATGTACTTTCTAGATATGTACTTTCCGTGTAAATTTGGTTCAGATAGCATAGCTAAAAAAGTTTTCTATACTAAAACATTCTACTTTTACCTGTACATTTACCTTTATATGCAAATAATACGCCCTAAAGTGGGCGTGTCAAAAAACAAAAACAAACTTTTACTGCTTGGGTATTGTACCTTTCATTTGCGACCACTATCATTTTTCTAGCTCTTATAGTCTCTGAGATCCTTTTGTTCATGCAGACGGACGGACGGACGGACTCGGCTATTGATGCTGATCAAGAATATATATACTTTATGGGGTCTGCCACGCCTCCTTCTGCCTGTTACATACATTCCAACGATTACAATATACCCTTTTACTCTACGAGTAACGGGTATAAAAAAGAAGGAGAAAAATATATACTTAAACAATTTTCTTATTATTTTTGACTGGAATTTAGCTTTATCGCTTTTTTTCCGGAGAACTAGAATATTTGCCTCTCAATAAATGACAATACTGCGAACGTCACGCAAAACAAGCGAACCAGCGAACTTGCTTGATACTCGAACGTTTTGTACTGAAAAGACGGACAGGCAGGTTGCGTCGGATGCTCGTTTGGTTGCAATCGAACGATCAGCAAATGATCTATGGGGCTGATCGTTCTGATCGCGACCAAATTGTTTGATATCAAACGATCAGGTTCGAACCATTCAGAAAACGGCCAACTGATCGTTGTGATTCAAACATTTTTCGGACAGCCCGTTGAAATACTCGTTGCCCGATCGTTTGATGAAAAGTTCGAGCATACTCGTTGCAGGTGTCTGATATGTATATAAATAAGCTTAGTTATGAAGAACAAAAGAACCAGGAATGCACCTTGGCTAAGTTACGGACTTTTTTTTGTTTTTATATATTTAAAAATTTATTAAATATGGATTTATACCAACCTGTTGATTTTTGTCGAGTGGCTTTCTCGCCAAGTAGTGCCGCCGTCGCAGGTGCTATTAAGCTATTCAAATAAGGTTGAATAACAACAATCAGTATGCACACGACAAGTTTATTGATTAGAATATGCATCCGTCTTTCCATTTTTGTTCCTTTGACGACCGTGATCCGTTTTTCTGTTTTTGGTGCGAACCCTGTTGAAGGTGGCAATCGAAATCGTACGCCTTTCGGGCTATGTTCCATGCGATTGCTTTCGAGTCCAATGCCCACAAGGCTCGGACTCATTTTGACTTCGTGGTTAGCCAATTATTTTTTATCTACTTTTTTAAAATCACATTTATTTAGTCAGCTGAATGTAATTTTTCATATTATGATTTAAACTCCGTTTCACCTGACCTTATCTAACAAATCCACATCTTTTGTAAGGAACGGATTTGTTAACAAAAACTTATTGTACGAATAAACAAGAATGAAAAGTACTGATAATTTCTCACGATCGTAATCAACCCTATATAACTTATTGGAACTTCATGAATTTAAAACTTTTTGAAATTAACCCAATCCTCTGAATAGTTAAACATATGCTTTTTATCATACATACATATGTATCAGATAACTCCACCTGTGGTAGTTATACCCGTTACTCGTAGAGTAAACGGGTATATTGTAATCGTTGGAATGTAAGTAACAGGGAGAAGGAGGCGTGGCAGACCCCATAAAGTATATATGTATATTCTTGATCAGCATCAATAGCCGAGTCGATATAGCCATATAGTCCGTCCGTCCGTCTGTATGAACAAAAGGATCTCAGAAACTATAAGTGCTAGACAAGTAGTCATGACACGATTAATTATATGATACTTAAAATTCGAAACGCTAAGAGCAACATATCCTTGCTTTACAAAATTAATTGTCAAGACCCGATTGGTTTGGATTCAGTTATGAAGCACGTACAAATGAAACATGAAAGAATGCTATAGTCGCCTCGCGACTTTAGGATACCCGTTACTCAGTTTCAATTTGTTATTAACAATGGTGATGGATATAATAGCTTGGCAAACACAGAACATTTTCATAGAAATTCATGTTTAGAGCATATTATCGACCGATCGGCCGTATGCTATACGTTATTGTTGTCCGATTTGGATCAAACTTGGTCAGTATATATATTATATTGCAAGACGTATTCTGTGTGATTAATATAGCTTAATTAACCCAAAAGTTTTCCATACTAACTCATATTTAGAGCATATTTTCGACCGATCGGCCCTATGGGAGCTATACGATATAGTTGGCCGATTTGGATTAAACTTGGTCAATATATATATATTATTGTCAGATGTATTCTGTGTGAGTTTGATTAATATAGCTTAGTTAACGCAAAAGTTTTCCATACTAACTCATATTTAGAGCGTATTTTTCACCGATCGGCCCTATGGGAGCTATACGATATAGTTGTCCGATTTGGATCAAACTTGGTCAATACATGTACTTCCTAGATATGTATATTCCGTGTAAATTTGGTTCAGATAGCGAAACTACCAAAAAAGTTTTCTATACTAAAACATTCTACGTTTACCTGTACATTTACCTTTATATGCAAATAAAACGCCCTAAAGTGGGCGTGTCAAAAAACAAAAACAAACTTGTACTGCTTGGGTATTGTACCTTTCATTTGCGACCACTATCATTTTTCTAGCTCTTATAGTCTCTGAGATCCTTTTGTTCATACAGACGGACGGACGGACGGACGGACAGACGGACATGGCTATATCGACTCGGCTATTGATGCTGATCAAGAATATATATACTTTATAGGGTCTGCCACGCCTCCTTCTGCCTGTTACATACATTCCAACGTTTACAATATACACTTTTACTCTACGAGTAACGGGTATAATTATGAATTGTTTTTTTAAGTTACCGATATTAGCATCTATAAGAGTTCAGATGAGGCATGCGGCGCCCTCTGTCGGTAGTGCGAGGAGCGGTCGGAGTTTTCGTGGTGGAGTTGTATCGCGGTTGCTTCTGCGCTGCTCGACAGAGAGCGTCGCCTCACTTTGCGTTCGACTGAAAAAGGAGCCAGACGTGCACGAGAGAGCGACGTTAGCGAGGAAATAACCGTAAGTAGGAACCGTTAGGGTTAGTGCGGCGACAGGGATTGCAGTTGGGAATGCAAGAAAAATAAAAGTGAAGAAACGAAAAGAATAGAACGTGCAGTTAATTATTGAATAGGTCGAAAATAAAGACAGTACGAAGTTACCGATTCTTACTCGTCAATCCTTTATCCTACGTTTTTCGCTCGAGGAGAACGTTGACTTTACGGCACCGTCCTCCGCTGAGAGCAACAGTGGTCTCTGGGCGCCCCAGAGACACGTCTCTGACCTCGCAATACGCCCCTTCCTTCCTTTGCACGACGAGTCGCTAAGAACAACGTAAATTAGCAAAGCGGGGTTTTTTTTAATTGTGAGTGATACCTTAACAGAAATAAGGAACTTGACGACATGTAGCAACTAGTATTTCTTAATTCTATACTAAATAATTTACTATTTATTAATATATGTTTTAAATGTTGTTTTCATCATTTGATAAATGAATTATTTTCGTTTGCATTTGATTAAATACGATTAAAAATCGATCAAATTGAATTAATCTTATGATTAGATAATGTGTGTGTATATCAAGCTCAAACTAGCCTTGAGAGAGCCGCCTCCGTAGAATGTAAGAAACTAATTCCACACCATCACAACTAGGAAACCAAATACATTGGTTATGTGTATGAAACCTTAGAAAGTATGTAAACCAACTGTGGTCCAGACCACACAGCACTACCCTATAGCAAATTGTCAATTTAACGATTTCAACAAAACTCGCACCATATCATTATTTTATTAATATAACACAAGCATTTATGGGAAAGAAAAGTACAGTCGAGCACGACCGACCGTATAATACACTTTTATTATCGGAATTTTAATGAATAGTATTTGTATTATAACACATTGAAACAAAAATAAAATCTAAGCATAATCGAACACACATACTTATATTTGTCTGTATGTCCATATACATATATACGCTTGTCATTATACGTATGCACATACATTCCATTGGCCTGCACGCCAGTGTCGAGGGCAGCGCTGCCGCCACGCATGCCGCGAAAACGTTCGAACATATACTTGTATATTTCTGTCTCGCTTGCACGCATGCATTGATATTGCAGTTAAATAATATAAACTTTGCTACGTGATAGCTCTCTTGTTTATATTAGGCATCTGCGCTGTCCTCTCACAAGAGAACAGACATTACAATGATTTCAAGAACCCATATTGAAAAATCTTACGAAAAAAAAAACAAATATAAACAAGAAGCAAAGTACAGTCCGGTTTTCCCGACCGTAAAATATTCTGTGAGAAGTACGGTTTAGACTTGAGATCGTTATTAAATGATTTCTTTGGCAAATGTACCTTAAAACGACACAATTTTTGCTTCCGTTTAAAATCAAATTAAGTAGGATTAGTTCGATTGAAATTAATTAAAATTCTAAAAGTAGCGCGCAAAAACAGAGAACTATCAAAAAAGATGAGCAAAGATTCTTATCGAATATTTAGTACCGTAGCTTTACCTCATTAAAATTTTATCGATAATGAATTGCCTAAATTAACTAAAGAACTGATATCGGTAGGTGAATCAAAAGAAAATGCGACAAAGCAAGAAGAGGAAGAACGTTCTGTCTCACATACCCTTGCTTACACTATATTTTAATACAAATAACATATTTTCACCAGATTTGGCCTATGGGAGCTATAGGATATAACAGTCCGATCCGATATCGCGTTTTCAATATGTTTTTTACAACTTGCGGTGGCGGTAGGGGGCGTGGCAAATTTCAAATTAAGCATGATCCACCTGCACATTAAAGAAGTCTATGTACAAAATTTGGTGTTTCTAGCTTTTACCATCTTGGATATCTCGGAGTTCACACGGACGGACAGACGGTCAAGGCTTGTTCGCACAAACCCAATATGCCCTCACCATGTATAATTAAGATACAATAAATGTCGAAACGCTAATTCACTATATTATAATAAAAACAAGAAAGAAAAGTACAGTCGAGCGCGCCCGACCGTCTAATACTCTCTGCATTTGTCCCGATTAAATTATTAAAATCGGTATCGAGATATTACAATGTGAATTACTTGCATTAAAACACGTTGAAACAAAAACAATCCAAACATAATCAAACACACATCTGTTTGTTTGTATTCGAATATGTATGTATGTATGTGTGTATTCGGCGCAGCCAGCGACCGCGGGCAGCGCTGCCGACACACAGGCAGCGAAAACGTTCGAACATGTGATTGTGTGTTTCTATCTCGCTTGCACCTATGGGTTGATATTGCGTTCAATTATCAATATTGTAACGCTTCTAGATTTCTTGTTTATAGTACGATTTTAATGCGCCTTTCAGGATAGTTTAATATAGTTAGTCTCCACACGAATTATGAACAACAATACTGTACGATAAGAACAAGTTCGCTAAATACGGCATTGAAGATTGAAGACTTTTTTATCAAATGTGGGAAAAGTGGGCGTGGCAGTCCAAATTTATAAATGGCAATGCAACTATGCTATCGCTAGGAACTCCCGTACCAGAATTGGTGATCCTAGGTGCCATAGTTACTGAGATATTTGCCGAAAACACAAATTTTTTCCGAGGTATGTCCAGTTTTTTGCTTTTTGTGGGCGAATGGGGCGTGGCATCGAAAAAAAAAAATTTTTTGTATTGACTGACTAAATATCTGATCGTTTGACACCAAGCTCGAACTTGTAGCTCTTACCATCTGAAATCTGTTTGTTCATACGAACAGACAGACAGACAGACAGACATACGGACATGGCTATATCGACTCGGCTTGTGATGCTAATCAAGAATATATATACTTTATGGGGTCTCCCACGCCTCCTTCTGCCTGTTACATACTTTGCACAAACCCAATATACTCTTGCAGAGAGTAAAAAATTAATTGGCCAAGTCTCTAAAAGATGCTTATATCAATGGTTTGCCAATAAGTTTTTTCACCTGATATAGCCAACACTTGCTGTTCAGACCATGACCGAAAACTTCGCCATAGAAAGGGTAAAACTTATCATGCATGCCGGCACATTCAATGAAAAATGCTTTATCGAAATTTGTAAACAGTTGCACGGAAGCAACAGCTAACATCGTCCCTTATTTTCGGAAATTTCAATAATTGTAATAATAAATCCAGCCGAGACAATCAACGTGGCAGAGAAAATTATGATAACAATAATTACCTAAGCAATCGCCGAGGAAACAATAGTAAACATTCTAGAGCCCATGGCGAACATTATTATACAAATGAGCAAGCAGCTTTATAACATATGTACATTAATTTGTTTGTATGCAAATACACATACGTTTTACATTATGTGTATGTATATATGTGTGTAATCGGCGTGGCGAGCGTCCGCGGGCAGCGCTGCCTTCAAACAGGCAGCGAAAACGTTGGTACGTATGCTTGTATGTTTCTGTCTCGCTTGCACTCGCGCAATATCAATGCGTTCAATTATTAATATTGTAATGCATCTAGTTTTTATACCCGTTACTCGTAGAGTAAAAGGGTATATCGTAAACGTTGGAATGTATGTAACAGGCAGAAGGAGGCGTGGCAGACCCCATAAAGTATATATATTCTTGATCAGCATCAATAGCCGAGTCGATATAGCCATGTCCGTCTGTCCGTCTGTCCGTCCGTCCGTCCGACTGTATGAACAAAAGGATCTCAGAGACTATAAGAGCTAGAAAAATGATAGTGGTCGCAAATGAAAGGTACAATACCCAAGCAGTACAAGTTTGTTTTTGTTTTTTGACACGCCCACTTTAGGGCGTTTTATTTGCATATAAAGGTAAATGTACAGGTAAACGTAGAATGTTTTAGTATAGAAAACTTTTTTGTTAGCTATGCTATCTGAACCAAATTTACACGGACCAAATTTACATCTAGGAAGTACATGTACTGAGCAAGTTTGATCCAAATCGGACAACTATATCGTATAGCTTCCATAGGAACGATCGGTCAAAAATATGCTCTAAACATGAATTTCTATGAAAATGTTCTGTGTTTGCCAAGCTATTATATCCATCACCATTGTTAATAACAAATTGAAACTGAGTAACGGGTATCCTAAAGTCGCGAGGCGACTATAGCATTCTTTCTTGTTTTTTTTATAGTCCGATTTTTTGTGCAGCTGTGAGGAAATTAGTCACCAATCGAATTATAAATTACATTACTATACGATAAGAACAAGTTCGCTAAAAACGGCGTTGAAGTTTAAAAATTATTTTATTAATTTGGGGGAAAGGAGGGAGTGGCAGCCATTGACAGCCAATGACATTGCATTTATGCAGTGTTTAGGAATCTCCGTACCAAAATTTGTGTTCCTAAGTGCCATAGTTCGCCGAAAACATCAATTTTTTCGGCGTGTGTCCAGTTTTTTTGCTTTTTGTGGGCGAATGGGTCGTGACATCCAAAAATATTGTATTGACTGACTAAATATGCAGTCGATTGAGACCAAGATCGACCTTGTAGTTCTTACCATCTCTGAAATCTGTTTGTTCATATGGACAGACGGACACGGCTATATCGACTCGGCTTGTGATGCTGATCAAGAATAAATGTATATACTTTAAGGGGTCTGCCACGCCTCCTTCTCTCTGTTACATATTTTACAGAAACCCAATAATACTCTGAAGAGAGTACAAAAATAATGTGGATATTTTCGATAATGTTAATATTAAAATATCAACAAATAAATTAGGAATGGTCAAATCTTCAGTTTTTCTAAAGGGTTGTTATTCGTAGAATAATCTACAGGAAAGTGTATACCGCCCGCCCCATTTTAATTTGACCAAACAAAAAACTTTTCAATCCTTAGCGATTGTGTACACAAAAGAAATATCTTCACTGAACCCCAAAACAGATCGAAAAATTAGAAAACAATAACCAAGCACTAAGGTAGCGACGAACAATGCCAAAGTAAACCTACAAGTTATGAACTTTATTGATGAAACGATCTCTTTGCAAAACTATTTATTTTATAATCTAATAACAATTCCTTTCTCCCCATCGCTTTGCCGAAAACCAACACCAGGTGTACGACATTAATAAAAAATCGAAATGGAGAAATGACAGAAATGACTAAGTGTTTTAAATTTTTTTTAGGCTTATTTTATTACTTATTAACAATACAAAAATGATGGTAAACAAAAAAAAATTTTTTTTAATATAAAAAATAGAAATACTGAACAGAAAATATTTTTTCTAGTCTCGGCGAGAGCCAGTACTATTTAGAATGACCTGTTAAAATTTCAGACGAATCGGTCCAACCGTTTTTTTTTTAGCTTCAGTAGACCAAAAAAAGTAGTTTCGAGATAAAGGCGTTTAAAGTTTTAAGTAACTGTATTCGTCGATCGTCTACCTGACATTGTAATGGGTTTTAAATATAGAAATACTCGGAATTTTGTAACCAAATTTTAACAGTATATTTTTGAAGTACTATACTTTCGAAATATGTAAAAAAAAACATAGACTTTTCGAAAAGTCTAGACCACCGGGTCCCCTTAAAAGAGCAACCAGAGCGAAAATACTGTTGTACATTATTTACTCTAATAATAATAAAAATTAAAACTATTTCTCCACACTGTTTAGACTCGTAAAAGAAATTTTATTTAAGGTATCAAATACAATACATACATACATACAATGGAAAACATACATATTACGGACTAAAATTAAATTATGAAGTTAATCATGATTGGAATATATTTTATAAAGATAACTTAATGGAGTTGAGTAACGATACTTCCATCACCCGTTACAGAGCTTTTAATTCAAATATTAAGGTGGCAAACAAATATACTGAAGTCGTACTGTCCCTTCAACAATAAATGGGAGCAAAATATGCTAAATTCAACAATGAGGCCTAAAAAGTATACAAGCTCACAATTCAAGAACAATAATGTTAAAATAAGAATGAAAAGTACAGTCAAGCACGCCCGACTCTACATTTTTCCCCATTAAATTATTAAAATCGGTATCCAGGTATTACAACGGACAGTACTTGCATTAAACAAAAAGAAACCAAGTATAATTAAACATATGTATATCTGTTTTTATACTCTCTGCAAGAGTATATTGGGTTTGTGCAAAAGTATGTAACAGGCAGAAGGAGGCGTGGCAGACCCCATAAAGTATATATATTCTTGATCAGCATCACAAGCCGAGACGATATAGCCATGTCCGTCTGTCCGTCTGTCTGTCTGTCTGTCTGTCCGTATGAACAAACAGATTTCAGAGATGAACAGAGCTACAAGTTCGAGCTTGGTGTCAAACGATCAGATATTTAGTCAGTCAATACAAGAATCTTTTTTTTTTCGATGCCATGCCCCATTCGCCCACAAAAAGCAAAAAACTGGACACACCTCGGTAAAACTTGGTGTTTTCGGCAAATATCTCAGTAACTATGGCACCTAGGATCACCAATTCTGGTACGGGAGTTCCTAGCGATAGCATAGTTGCATTGCCATTTATAAATTTGGACTGCCACGCCCCCTTTTCCCACATTTGATAAAATAGTTTTTAAACTTCAATGCCGTTTTTAGCGATTTTGTTCGTATGGTTATTTATAATTCGTGTGGAGACTAACTATATTAAACTATCCTGAAAGGCGCATTAAAATCGGGTTATAAACAAGAAAACTAGAAGCGTTACAATATTGTTAATTGAACGCAATATCAACCCATAGGTGCAAGCGAGACAGAAACACACAAGCACATGTTCGAACGTTTTCGCTGCCTGTGTGGCGCCAGCGCTGCCTTCGGACGCTTGACGCGCCGAATGCACACATGCATGCATTATATATTGTCAAACGTATGTGTATTCGCATACAAACAAACAGATGTACGTTTGATTATGCTTAGATTGTTTTTGTTTCAACTTTTTTTTTAATGCAAGTGCTACACATTGTAATATCTTGATACCGATTTTAATAATTTAATCGGGACAAATGCAGAGAGTATTATACAGTCGGGCGCGCTCGACTGTACTTTTCTTTCTTGTTTTGTATGTAAATATACATAAGTTTGACATTTTATGTATGTATATGTGTATGTATATATTCGGTGCAACCAGCGTCCGCAGGCAGCGCTGCCGCCACAAAGGCAGCGAAAACGTCGAACATATGCTTGTATGTTTCTGTCTCGCTTACGCGCATGCAGTGATCTTGTGTTCAATTCTAAATATTGCTACGTTTCTAGCTTTCTTGTTTATAGTCTGATTTTTATGTAGCTTTCAGAATAATTTGATATAATTAGTCTCCACATGAGAGATATTCGCCGAAAACATCCATTTTTTCGGCATGTGTCCATGTTTTGCGTCATTGTTGGCGAATGGGTCGTGGCATCGAAAAAAAAAGATTCCTGTATTGACTGACTAAATATGTGATCGATTGAGAACAAGCTCGAACTTGTAGCTCTTACCAACTGTGAAATCTGTTTGTTCATACGGACAGACAGACAGACAGACGGATAGACGGACATGGCTATATCGTCTCGGCTTGTGATGCTGATCATGAATATATATACTTTATGGGGTCTGCCACGCCTCCTTCCGCCTGTTACATACTTTGCACAAACCCAATATACTCTTGCAGAGTGTATAAAAACATTCTGCGGGTAAACATACCTGAAGCAAAAAACCCAAAACAGACACTTCAAGCGTAAACCTATAACAATTATTTATTGATTCCGAAGACCCCAATTTTTTGTAGGACAGAAGCTAACACACGGCGCAAAGGGAAGAAGCTTCTAGAACAAAGGTTCAGATATTTTAACGGCGACAAACCCATAGTGTAGCTATGACGATTTTGGTTTAGTATTAAATAAGTTATTGTTAAAAAAAACTATATCAAAAGAGATGTTATTGAAACTCACATTTGACAATTACTTTAATATTTGACGAAAACGTAAAAATTTTGCATAAAACTGCTATGAGAGGAACCGGTCAAAAGTCGATCTTCAGTATTGACAATTTTGTTGATTGCGAAGAGTTTCAGTAGAGGTACAAAGGTTTATAGATGTGTCGACTATAATTGAAGGGTGTTTTTAATGACATATCTCTTTAGAACTCATATTTTCGATCAACTGTAGCCTTTCTGTCTTGTTTTTATTATAATGATTCAATAACTTTGCATTAGTTATTAAGATGCCAATGGCAATTGAGGTGTTTTATATTAATTTATGTGGATTTGCATTTCTTTTGTAATAAAACAAAATTTTCGAAAATGCTTTGCGCCTTTTTCTTGTTGTGGTACTTGTATTTCAGTGTATGGTTTTTAACAAATTCTGCAATGAGACAGAAAAAAAAACAAAATTGAATTAAAATATTCTTATTAAAATAATGTAAATTTTGCATTTCTCAATTCTTTTATATATTCTCGTCACAGTCAGGCAAAAACTATATGATGTTTGCTACAAAGGAAGGCCTGTTTGAATTCGACCGTGTTTGTAACGTTTTATCCTATAAAAACAACGAGTTTCGAAGAAGTTATCAAAAAGTTAACGGAGTGGTCTGCCATCTTCGGAAATTCAGGGAGAATAATCATCGATTGTGGAACAACTTTTAAGTCATATTTCTTTGAGGAATACATTATGAAGGAATACATACAGGGAAATATAGAAGAAGTTCGGTCCGGTTAACCGATCAATCTTGAGTGTTATCTCCAAACTGTCGTTAGATGATGAGCTTATGATTGGCGTGAAGATGCGAAATGGACCAAATAGCGACAAACTTCAGCTGCTTGAAAACGAAATGCAGGATGGGTTCTATGACAAGCACAAATCAGCAAAAAAAAAATATTAATCATGCTCAAAACAGCTACAAAGGGCAATATAAATAAGAGGCGAGTTTGAAAAAAAAAAAAAACGTAAAACTAAATTTTTTGCGGAAAGAAAGTTGGCAATCGAATTTCTAGGGACTTATGAAAAAAAAAATGGTGAAACGTGCTGGCGATACGACGTGCTTAAAGCAGCAGATGCCGATGGAACTAACTTTACATTCACAAGAATAGAATGAAAATATGAAGCTATGGAGCTATACGGTAAACACTCACGACGCATTGCGAACCTGGGTCATCAAAGACCGATGTGGAAACTGGCAGACCCTTTGGCCACAGCAGCAGCAGTTGAAGTAGAATAGCAGCCGATAAGAAGGTTTCTTTAAATTGCCGACTGGAATCAGCTTGTCTTTCAGACCGACCCCACTGTGCTGGACTCTTCATTTGACCTAGCCAATAAGCGGGATCTTTCAGTTGATTGAATAGTTTCCATAAAATTGGAAATCCAGGTTATATGCTCGATTTGGTCGCATGTCTGTTGTTTGGCTAGAAAGTAAAGGTGGGCATAGGCCGAAATTTTGCATCCAACCCGACCCAGCCCATGGGCCGAAGAGCAAAATTTTACACGAAAGCTAAAAAAATGTTACAATCAGAAACCAACCCGCCAGCCCGAAAAAAATAAAAAAACAATTTAAATGAAAAATACAATTTTCTATCCCTCTGCAAAATAGCACTTTAATTAAATATATTTACTAAGTAATAGTAAAAATACAAGTTGAATTTTATATATGCTTTCTCAAATCTGCACTTCAATTAAATATAAATATATGCTAAGTAATAGTAGGAACAAAAATTACGCTTTCTTCGGTTTTTTTTTTCGATTTGAGCGATCACATCATTACCCGCCCGCACGCAACCCGAAATTCGATTTTCCAGCCCATACCCACGGTAACCCGTGGGCATACACAGGTACCCGGAAAAACCCATGCCCAGCCCATGCCCACCGCTACCAGAAATCTTTGTTGATTGCACTTTTTTATACTCTCTGCAAGAGTATATTGGGTTTGTGCAAAAGTATGTAACAGGCAGAAGGAGGCGTGGCAGACCCCATAATGTGTATATATTCTTGATCAGCATCACAAGCCGAGTCGA
Source organism: Drosophila arawakana (assembly GCA_018151165.1). NCBI lineage: Eukaryota > Metazoa > Arthropoda > Insecta > Diptera > Drosophilidae > Drosophila > Drosophila arawakana. The sequence continues at coordinate 862,266 of JAECWX010000430.1, read as the reverse complement.
TATAGCCATGTCCGTCTGTCCGTCTGTCTGTCCGTCTGTCCGTATGAACAAACTGATTTCAGAGATGGTAAGAGCTACAAGTTCGAGCTTGGTGTCAAACGATCACATATTTAGTCAGTCAATACAAGAATCTTTTTTTTTTCGATGCCACGACCCATTCGCCCACAATGAGCAAAAAACTAGACACACCTCGGAAAAAATCGGTGTTTTCAGCAAATAACTCAGAAAATATGGCACCTAGGAACACCATTTTTGGTATGAAAGTTTCAAGCTTAAATGCTTTGCCATTAAAAGTTTTAGCCTGTCACGCTCACTTTTTCAAAATTGATAAAAAAGTTTTCAAACTTCAATGCCGTTTTAAGCAATTTTTTTCTTATCGTACAGTATTGTAATTTATAATTTGTGTGGAGACTAACTATATTAAACTTTCGTGAAAGGTGCATTAAAATCGGACTATAAACAAGAAAACTAGAAGCGTTACAATATTGATAATTAAACGCAATATCAATACATGAGTGCAAGCGAGACAGAAACATACAGGCACATGTTCAAATGTTCTCGCTGCCTGTGTGGCGGCAGCGCTACCCGCGATCGCTAGCCGCGCCGAATACACACACATATATGCAGCATATATTTTCAAACGTATGTGTATTCGCATTCAAACAAACAGATGCTTGATTATGCTTACATTGTTTTTGTTTCAACGTGTTTTAATAAAAGTAATTCACATTGTAATATCTCGATACCGATTTTAATAATTTAATCGGGGAAAAATGCAGAGAGTATTATACGGTCGGGCGTGCTCGACTGTACTTTTCTTTCTTGTTGTTCATACAGACGGACGGACGAACGGACAGACGGACATAGCTATATCGACTCGGCTATTGATGCTAATCAAGAATATATATATACTTTATGGGGTCTGCCACGCCTCCTTCTCCCTGTTACAATATACCCTTTTACTCTACGAGTAACGGGTATAAAAACTGTATCGAAGCATTTGTCGTCTGAAGAATTCATTTTAATAAAAAATACGCTCGAATTGTGAATTAATACTCAATTTGCATTGCTTTTAGTGTAACTTTTATAGAAAATTCGAATAAAACGTTAAAACATATCATAACTACAACATCTACTTGTTATGCCCCGGGCAAAATGTTCCGGATGAACATGAAGGGAAAACTTCTTCTGGAAAAATATGGTGACTGTTTTGTTTGAGTCAATCATTAGGCGATTGTCTAGTTACGAAAAACGGACTGTGACAAGGATGGCGACCATTTTTGACCCTATGTTTAAAAAGACTGGTGTTCAGAAAATACTAATACTGAGCAAGCAGGAATTGGTTTTGAAAAAGAGCTGGTTACTTACCATCAACAACTGCTCGACAAGATTAATATATCAAAATTTTTTTTTTAAACCCCGTACTCTAAAAAAGAGTAGAGGGGTCTATTAGGTTTGTCAGAAGCGAAATGTGCGTAACAGGCAGAAGGAGGCGTGGCCGACCCCATAAAGTATATATATTCTAGATCAGCATCAACAGCCGAGTCGATATAGCAATGTCCGTCTGTCCGTCTGTCTGTCTGTCTGTCTGTCCGTCCGTCCGTCCGTATGAACACCTGGATCTTTTAAACTACAAAAGCTAGAGACACCAAATTTGGAATGAAAGTCCGTTATCTTCGCGAGCAGATCAAGTTTATTTCAAATTGTTGCCACGCCCCTTAACGCCCCCGCAATGAGCAAAAAAACCAGACACACCTCGAAAAAAATGTAGTTTTAGGCCAATAACTCAGTAACTATGGCACTTAGGAACACCATTTCTGGTAAACAGGTTGCTAGACACATCCTTAACGCAAATTTTGAGCTGCCAAGCCCCCTTTTCTCCTGAGAGTTAACCAAACGTTTTCACTTTAATGCCATGTTTAAGGCATTTATTCATATAGTAGGGTGTTGTAATTCAACATAAGTATAGAGACATATAAAATCAAACTATTCTGAAATTGCCATCATCATACTACTTTTAACAAAAGAGTTACTGCGTTACAAAGTTTGTTATTTAACTGCAATATCACTTACGCGCGAGAGCGAGACAGAAACATACAAACACATGTTCGAACGTTTTCGATGCTTGTGTGGCGACAGCGCTGCCGGCAGACGCTGGCCGCGCCGAATACACACACACATACATACATGCATACATATAATTTCAAACGAATGTGTGTTTGTATGAATAATATGTAAATGCTGATTATCGGAGAATTCTTGAAAGTGGCGCGTGGTGCAACTGATAGAGTTGCGGCAATGCGAATTGTTAATTTAATTTTTTTTAATTTCAATTCAAAATGTACATATAAAATTAAAATTTTAAAATTTCATTCAAAAATTTAAATTTAAATTGAATACAATTGCGCACTTCTATGGGAGTACGGGGTCTTTTACAGTCGGCTCGATCGACTGTAGCCTTTCTTACTTGTTTTAAAACACTATTAGCGAGAATTTTAAGAAACAAAATCAGTTCAGTGCATGAATTCAAATCGGCTGGCCAAGCATTCATTAACAACTAAGCACGATGAGTCTTTTTTAAATCGTTTCGACGATAAGTGAATACGATACGATAAATACGAAGATAGGAAAAGTACAGTCGAGCACCCCGACCGTACCATACTGTCTGAATTTTTTCCCGATTAAATTATTAAAATCGATATCGAGATATTACAATGGGTAGAACTTGCATTAAAATACGTTGAAACAGAAAAAAAACCCAATATACCCTTGCAGAGAGCATAACAATTATAATCAAACACACATCTATTCGTTTGTATGCAAATACATACGTTTGACATATGTAAGCACATATGAATGTGTGTATGTATTCCATTGGTCGACGCGGTTAACGTCCGTGGGCAGCGGTGCCGCCACACAGGCAGCGAAAACGTTTGAACATGTGCTTGTATGTTTCAGTCTCCCTTGCACCCATGCATTGCATTGCGTTCAGTTATCAATATTGCAACGCTTCTAGCTTTCTTGTTTACAGTCGAATTTTTAGCCAACTTTCAGAAGCGATTGATATTATTATTCTTCACACGAATTATAAATTACGATAAGAAAAAATTTCTTAAAAACGGCATTGAAGTTTAAAAATTGTTTTATTAAAAAAAGGGGGTCTGGCAAACGAAAATTTTAAATAGCAATGCATTTATGCTGTCGCTAGGAACCTCTGTACCCAAATTGGAGATTCTAGCTGCCACAGTTACTGAGATATTCGCCAAAAACACCGATTTTTTCCGATATGTGTCTAGTTTTTTGCTCATTGTGGACGAATGTAACTCTTACCATCTCCGAAATCTGTTTGTTCATACGGACAGACAGACAGACGGACATGGCTATTTTGACTCGGCTTGTGATGCTGATCAAGAATATATATACTTTATTGAGTCTGCCAAGCCTCCGCTTGCCTTTTACATACTTTGCCCAAACACAATATACTGTTGCAGAGAATAACAAGAAGGAAAAGTACAGTCGAGCGCGCCCGACCGTATAATACTCTCTTCATTTGTACCGATTAAATTATTAAAATCGGTATCGAGATATTACAATGTGAATTACTTGCATTAAAACACGTTGAAACAAAAACCATCTAAGCATAATCAAACACACAACCGTTTGTTTGTATTCGAATACACATACGTTTGACAATATGTATATGATGCAAATATGTATGTATGTGTGTATTCGGCGCAGCCAGCGACCGCGGGCAGCGCTGCCGACACACAGGCAGCGAAAACGTTCGAACATGTGCTTGTGTGTTTCTATCTCGCTTGCACCTATGGGTTGATATTGCGTTCAATTATCAATATTGTAACGCTTCTAGTTTTCTTGTTTATAGTCCGATTTCAATGCGCCTTTCAGTATAGTTTAATATAGTTAGTCTCCACACGAATTATATAATTACAGTACTGTACGATACGAACAAGTTCGCCAAAAACGGCATTGAAGGTTCCAGACTTTTTTTAATCAAATGTGGGAAAAGTGGGAGTGGCTGTCCAAAATTTTAGATGGCAATGCAACTATGCCGTCGCTAGGAACTTCGGTACCAGAATTGGTGATCCTAAGTGCCATACTTACTGAGATATTTGCCGAAAACACCAATTTTTTCCGAGGTGTGTCCAGTTTTTTGCTTATTGTGGCGAATAGGGCATGGCATCGAAAAAAAAAAGATTCTTGTACTGACTGACTAAATATCTGATCGTTTGACACCAAGCTCGAACTTGTAGCTCTTGCCATCTCTGAAATCTGTTTGTTCATACGGACAGACGGACAGACAGACATTGCTATATCGACTCGGCTTGTGATGCTGATCAAGAATATATATACTTTATGGGGTCTGCCACGCCTCCTTCTGCCTGTTACATACTTTTGCACAAACCCAATATACTCTTGTAGAGAGTATAAAAATGATTTATTTAAAGCGTAAAGGCTCTAAATGGTTCTTCCATATGCACAAAATGTGACATGTAGTCTTAGTACAATAACGAAATGCATAAAAGTCGGCCATTGACCATGGAGGGGATTGAAATATTTCTATTTTGACAGATGCGGTCTCGTTTCAGATTTTCGTGTAGGTTTTATTTGCTTGATAATACAACTAAATTTATGTGTGTGAGGTGGTAATGGTCAGACGCAAGCAGCTAATGATGGCTAGAGCTGGGAAATCATCGATGGGGCCGTCGATAGTATTGATTAAATTTTTAATTTTCGATATATCGATTGAAATTTTTCGATGCCGATATATCGGCGATTTTCGTTGAGAGTGACTGATATAACACAAAAATTTTTTCTGCTCTTACAAAATATCATAATTAATATTCGGACATCAGCGAAGAAACCTCTGCCGCTGCGCGTTCAAATATCTAAACACGCCGGTGAGCACTATAGTGTCAGAAAGAATATTTAGTAAATCAGGAGCAATTATAACACAACGCCATATTTATAAATACAAATTATTGGATATTAAATGAAGACGTATCTCAAGGAGAAGACTAATAGCCTAATCGCTAAGAGTAACATATTCTTGCGTTACAAAACTTTTTAGACCCCGTACACTAAAAAAGAGTTGAGGTCTATTAAGTATTTCGGAATCGAAATGTGCGTAACGGCAGAAGAAGGCGTGACCGACCCCATAAATTCTTGATCAGCTTCAGCATCCGAGACGAAATAGAAACTTCCGTCTCTCTGTCCATATGAACACCTGGATCTTGACGCCTAGAAGAGATAGAGCAACCAAATTTGGAATGAAAGTGCGTCTATGTGAGCAGACCAAGTTTATTTCAAATTTTTGTTTCGCCCACTATCGTCCCCTCAAATTGTAAAACACTATTTTCATAACACTACAACATCGAAACTCTCAGAGCTATAGTGACCAAATTCACACAGTACGCGTGTGGTACCATAATTACTATCTTCACTAAGTGCGATACCGATATGATAGCCCATAGCCCATGGGACAAATCGGTCTAAAACAGGACATTTGTACGAAGACATTTAGTATTAGTTGAGCGATTGCAATCAAATTATTTTGCATATTATGTTTATAATATCGTATGTAACTATCCTTACCAAATTATTTTCGGCTCGAGCAACTATAGAAGCGATAGGCCAGAGAAAAACTAGGCCGAAAATTTCATATTTCTATAAAAAATTCGCAATAGAATTCGCAACTTTTACAGTAAACTCGCTCGGCTGAAGGCTTACGTGGTTAATTTACACGGTTAATTTTTACGCAAAACATGACTTAAAAAAAAATGCAAATATCAATCACTCTGCTTCTTACTCATTGTTGTGTTTGTATAGAATAATGCGCACTGCTATGTGTTTGGGGTCTTTTAAAGTATAAAAATATTTTTCTTAGAATTTGCTGGGCTGTAAGGGGCGTGTCTTAAGTTTTGAATAAACTTAATCTGCCTGAACATGAAATGTGTATGCCAAATTCAGTGGTTCCAGCTCTTACCAACTCTTGAATCTAACAATACATATACACCCCGCAGGGTGCTGCAAGGTACAATTTTAATTAAATTACTGCAACATTTTTTTATCAATTGTAATAAATATTAAGACAAAAAGGCACCCACAGCTTCGATGCTTTACAGAAACATGTTGCCAGTATTACATTGTTTCCGTGCCATATAATGGTACACATTTGTATACATTTGAGAAGAAGGCCCTTAAAGAATATGTATATATTTATGAAAGATTAGGGTGAGCTGTCGATAAAGCAATGTTTGTCCGTTCGTACGAGCACCTGGATCCAATCTCAAGATCAAGTATATTTTAATTATAACTTGGAAACTTCTAGAGATGTAGTGTTTATTGAGTTATTACAACCAAACTCACACTCTATGATGTTTTTTTAATGACTCCTGCACTCCTCTAACAATGCAATGACACTATCGTGGCAAAATTATATTATTATTGGCAAGATTATAAAAATCTGTTTCGTCCCACAGCGTAGCGGTATATTTCTTGCGAAGTTATTCTACACAGCGCTTAAACTGCGTTTCTGTTTGCGGATAAACAGGTATCACGTATACATACATACATACTACATGAATATGTACAATCGTATATTTAGTAAGTGAGCAAAAAAGAGAATAAGCAGAGACAGACTTAGCTAACAATTACAAAGGGAAAAGGCAGTGAGAGAGTGAGAGAAACCGTTGCAGTCATAATAACCGATATCTATAAATGTATGTATCTACATACATACACCAATTTGTACCTATGCCTCTTTTCTCCTTTCTATTGTGCTGGATGAGTATTCGATGTGTTGGATTTCGCTTTGTTCGCTAGACACCAAAGGCAAATTTTCTAACAAAGTGACGTATTCTTCATATCTACTCTCTTTTGAGGATCCTTATATCACCATTAAGAAGAAAAATTATTTTTGTTGCACTTGAATAGCACTAATTGATCTTAACGTTTGATCATTTTGTCATTTAACAATCACGAAGTTTTTGTAATATACGTATGTATATTATCATGGTTCTACAAAGTGTTATTTAACAGAAGAAGCTTCTGTTCTCCATATTTATTAAAGTTTTTTGGCATGATTGCTCCTGGAGTGCTTTGACACCAATTAATCCACATATGTACATACATAGATTAAATACATCTCCAGACATAGAGAACACACTTGTGCCACGCTTAAAGAGCAACCAGTCAAAATAGTTGTTCATAGGACAAAACATGTTTTGTAGCTTTCTTCGAGTCTTCGCTTGAGAAACTTCGGATACACATGTGTATATGTGAATTAGTATGTTATGTATGGAATCACAAATGAATACACAAAGTCACTTCATGAAAATACATTTATGATTATCGCCGTAGACAACAGTCCACGATAGTGACGTAACTAGATCACAAATACATACATATGTATGTACTATTTAAAACAAAGCATACATACATATGTCTAATTAATCTTCTGATAAAACAAAAGGTTTCTTGGAATATTTTTGATGATAAATAGCTTTTGTAATTGCGTAGAAACTTAATATAATTATCAAAATGCATTTTTAACTACATTTTAAAATTGGAGTTTTATTGGGTGATGTATGTTCAAGTGCTATTCTCATTAGAATAAGATTCTCCCTAATATTGGTTATCACGTCTTGGTTTACAGCTGTCGGTTAAGGTCTGGGTCAGTCTCAATGCAACATGCAGGTGTAATGAAATAAATGACAGTTTTAAAAATTGTCTTCGTGGCAAAAAAGGAAGTTGTTCATTAAGTGGCGAAAGTTGTCATTGACATTAAAGAAATCTTCTCTTGCAAGTTATTTTTTTTTACTTTTCGGTTTTTAATTGCATATTTCGTTTATATTTTAGATTGGTTTAATTTTGGTTTTATTTTGTTTTCAGCAGTTGTATGTATTTTTTTTCTTCATTCGTTTTGATTTGTGATTGATTGAATTTGTACCTTTTTTTTAATTCTACCACACAATTAAAAAATTTATATACAAATTAACATATACATATTTACTCTCAGCAACATAAAAGACTCGCACACGTGAAAAAAAAGAAAACGACTGTTTCGTACAAATTAAATTATTGTGATTTTCAATTACATTGGTTTTAGTTGATTTTCAATTTGAATTTAAGTTGTAAAGCTTTCCAACACTGAGACGACGACGCTGGGTACACGTTGCTGTTTCAATTAATTCTGCCGTGCTGGCTGACCGTTCACGACAACGCTCCCAGAGCGACTGATGCGCTGGCACAAATTAAGTGCAACTTCTGACGAACACATTAACACAGAACCAGAATCGACCTCGCAACATGTTGCCAGCAACAATAATAGTACCACCGACAAGAACAACAACCACAAAGCTAAAGCAATCACTTGGTGATCTGTGGCTGTAATCACATATAAGCATAGATTAATTCTAGTTTTTAAATCACTTTATCTATGGAATGTAGATAAATGATGCTCAATCCGTAGTACAATCCGTACAGGTGAAGTCTCACATTCAATCTGCCTTTGAAAAATGTAAGGGGTTATTTGACTCTCTAGAGTAAACTTAAATATTTTAATCCCTAAAGATATCCCTCTGTCCTCGTATCCGAGCTCATGTTTTTCTATCTTTAAGATACAGCTGGATTGAGATGCTGCTTACTTTTCTGAATAAATGGTGACAGACGGTGATATCACAGAAGCTAAATAATATATATACATATATTTATATATAAACTGTATATTTGTATAAACGTATATGAATGTAGCGTAATTTTCTGTCTTTCTACAATAAATCGAATGATTTCAACTTTATTTAAAAGTGTTTACATGAAATATGGATTTTTCTTTTGTTTTACAAATGATTTAATAACTTTTATAAGTACTCTTTTTATACCGCGAACTAAAGTACAGTTATCGTACAATGTTATTAAAAATTTCCCTAAACATGATGCTTTCTAGATAAATACCCATACCCATAAGTTACAATAATTGTTGTAGCCGGGTTCAGAGTTTTTGTTCAAATTTTGACCAATACCGAAGAGCTCCGCAAACTGTTCTTATGGGACGTCAAAACTTTAAACGGGATTTTCTCGAAACTGGATTTTGAAATTCGATTACGATTACGCAAAAATCGTTTAGTTTACAACCAATTAGTTTAAAATTTTAACACAGTGGTTAGAAATCATGATTTTTATACCCGTTACTCGTAGAGTAGAAGGGTATATTGTAATCGTTGGAATGTATGTTACAGGGAGATTCTTGATCAGTATCAATAGCCGAGTCCGTCTGTCCGTCCGTCCATCTGTCCGTCCGTCTGTATGAACAAAAGGATCTCAGAGACTATAAGAGCTAGAACAAGAAAGAAAAGTACAGTCGAGCACGCACGACTGTATAATACTCTCTGCACTTTTCCCGATTAAAATATTAAAATCGGTATCCAGATATTACAATGTGTAGCACTTGCATTAAAACACGTTGAAACAAAAACCATCTAAGCATAATCAAACATGCATCTGTTTGCTTGTATGCGAATACACATACGTTTGACAATATATGATGCATGCAAGTTTGTATGTGTGCATTCGGCGCGGCCAGCGTCCGAAGGCAGCGCTGCCGCCACACAGGCAGCGAAAACGTTCGAACATGTGCTTGTGTGTTTCTGTCTCGCTTGCACCTATGGGTTGATATTGCGTTCAATTATCAATATTGTAACGCTTCTAGTTTTCTTGTTTATAGTCCGATTTTAATGCCTTTCAGTATAGTTTAATATAGTTAGTCTCCACACGAATTATATAATTACAATACTGTACGATACGAACAAGTTCGCCAAAAACGGCATTGAAGGTTCCAGACTTTTTTATCAAATGTGGGAAAAGTGGGCGTGGCAGTCCAAAATTTTAAATGGCAATGCAACTATGCCGTCGCTAGGAACCTCCCGCTCCAGAATCCTAGGTGCCATAGTTACTGAAATATTTGCCGAAAACACCAATTTTTTCCGAGGTGTGTCCAGTTTTTTGCTTATTGTGGTCGAATGGGGCGTGGCATCAAAAAAAAAAGATCATTGTATTGACTGACTAAATATATGATCGTTTGACACCAAGCTCGAACTTGTAGCTCTTATCCTCTTTGAAATTTGTTTGTTCATACGGACAGATAGACAGACAGACAGACAGACGGACGGACATGGCTATATCGTCTCGGCTTGTGATGCTGATCAAGAATATATATACTTTATGTTACATACTTTTGCGCAAACCCAATATACTCTTGCAGAGAGTATAAAAAGGTTTCACATTTTTTAATGCTATAGTCGCCTCGCGACTTTAGGATACCCGTTACTGAGTTTCAATTTGTTATTAACAATGGTGATGGATAAAAAAGCTTGGCAAACACAGAACATTTTCATACAAATTCATGTTCAGAGCATGTTTTCGACCGATCGTTCCTAAGGCTATACGATATATTAGTCCGATTTGGATCAAACTTTGTCAGTATGTATATATTATTGGCAGATGTATTCTGTGTGAGTTTGATTAATATAGCTTATGTAATGCAAAAGTTTTTCATACTTATTCATATTTGGAGCGTATTTTTGACCGATCGGCCCTATGGGAGCTATACGATATAGTTGTCCGATTTGGATCAAACTTGCTCAGCACATGTACTTCCTAGGCATGTACTTTCCGTGATTCAGATAGCACAGCTAACAAAAAAAGTTTTCTATACTAAAACATTGCAGTTTTACCTGTACATTTATCTTTATATGAAGATAGAATGCCCTACAGTGGGCGTGTCAAAAAACAAAAACAAACTTGTACTGCTTGGGTATTGTACCTTTCATTTGCGACCCCTATCATCTTTCTATCTCTTATAGTCTCTGAGATCCTTTTGTTCATATAGACGGACGGACGGACGGGCGGACGGACAGACGGACGGACAGACGGACATGGCTATATCGATTCGGCTATTGATGCTGATCAAGAATATATACATTTTATGGGGTCTGCCACGCCTTCTTCTGCCTGTTACATACATTCCAACGATTACAATATACCCTTTTACTCTACGAGTAACTGGTATAATAAATATTATTAGAATTTATAGGCAAAGAAATGTTTTTTATACTCTCTGCCAGAGTATATTGGGCGTGGCAGACCCCATGAAGTATATATATTCTTGATCGGCATCACAAGCCGAGTCGATATAGCCATGTCCGTCTGTCTGTCTGTCTGTCTGTCCGTATGAACAAACAGATTTCAGAGATGGTAAGAGCTACAAGTTCGAGTTTGGTGTCAAACGATCACATATTTAGGCAGTCAATACAAGAATTTTTTTTTTTCGATGCCACGCCCCATTCGCCCACAATGAGCAAACAACTAGACATACCTCGGAAAAAATCGGTGTTTTTGGCGAATATCTCAGTAACTATGGCACCTAGGATCACCAATTTGGGTACGGAGGTTCCTAGCGACAGCATAGCTGCATTGTCATTTAAATTTTTGGACTGCCTCGCCTCTTTTTCCCACAATTAATAAACTAATTATCTAACTTGGATGACATTTTTATGATATTTGTTCTTATCGTACAGTATTGTAATTTATTATTCATGTGGAGTCTAACTATGTTAAACTATCCTACATACAAATCGGACTATAAACAAGAAAACTCGATGCGTTACAATATTAATAATTGAACGCAATATTATCCCATTGGTGTTAAAACCCATTATCTCATTGGTGTACTCCTTGTAGTACGCATACAAAAATACTTACAAACTTAAAAGAAGAAGCAGTAGACTGATTCATATTTTAAAATACAAATTTAAAAAAAGATAATAGTTTAAATTAAAATTTAAAAAAGTAAAAAAAAAGTTATGCGCTAGCTGCAATCGAACCCGCGGTATCAGACACAGGATTCTCACAAGATGATAGGGGTCGCAAATGAAAGGTACAATACCCAAGCAGTACAAGTGGGCGTTCTATCTTCATATAAAGGTAAATGTACAGGTAAAACTAGAATGCTTTACTATAGAAAACTATTTTGGTAGCCATGCTATCTGAACCAAATTTACACGGATAGTACAGGTACTAACCGAGTTTGATCCAAATCGGACAACTATATCGTATAGCTCCCATAGGCCGATCGGTCAAAAATACGCTCTAACTATGAATTAGTATGAACAAGAAAGAAAAGTACAGTCGAGCGCGCCCGACCGTGTAATACTCTCTGCATTTGTCCCGATTAAATTATTAAAATCGGTATCGAGATATTACAATGTGTAGTAGTTGAATTAAAACACGTTGAAACAAAAACAATCTAAGCATGAATGCGAATACACATAAGTTTGACAATATGTGATACACATATGTATGTAAGTGTGTATTCGGCGCGGCAGCGTAACCGTTCGAACATGTGCTTGTGTGTTTCTAACTCGCTTGCACCAATGGGTTGATATTGCGTTCAATTATCAATATTGTAACGCTTCTAGTTTTCTTGTTTATACTCCGATTTTAATGCCTTTCAGTATAGTTTAATATAGTTAGTCTCCACATGAATTATATAATTACAATACTGTACGATACGAACAAGTTCGCCAAAAACGGCATTGAAGGTTCCAGACTTTTTTATCAAATGTGGGAAAAGTGGGCGTGGCAGTCCAAAATTTTAAATGGCAATGCAACTATGCCGTCGCTAGGAACCTCCCGTTCCAGAATTGGTGATCCTAGGTGCCATAGTTACTGAGATATTTGCCGAAAACACCAATTTTTTCCGAGGTGTGTCCAGTTTTTTGCTTATTGTGGTCGAATGGGGCGTGGCATCAAAAAAAAAAGATCCTTGTATTGACTGACTAAATATATGATCGTTTGACACCAAGCTCGAACTTGTAGCTCTTACCATCTGTGAAATTTGTTTGTTCATACGGACAGATAGACAGACAGACAGACAGACAGACGGACGGACATGGCTATATCGTCTCGGCTTGTGATGATGATCAAGAATATATATACTTTATGGGGTCTGCCACGCCCAATATACTCTGGCAGAGAGTATAAAAAACATTTCTTTGCCTATAAATTCTAATAATATTTATTATACCAGTTACTCGTAGAGTAAAAGGGTATATTGTAATCGTTGGAATGTATGTAACAGGCATAAATCGTTGTTTTCCGCGAATATCTCAGTAAGTATGGCACCTAGGATCAAATTGGTGATCTTAGGTGCCATAGTTACTGAGATATTTGCCGAAAAGACCGATTTTTCCCGAGGTGTGTCCAGTTTTTTGCTTATTGTGGGCGAATGGGGCGTGGCATCAGTAGTTACAATATAGGCAACCAGGAATTCTTGTTTGTAAGTGTCGGCTTTGGTGTAACCGGCAATAAACTCACTGATGAGAGAAACCCACAGACCACCAGACTTTACGACGTGACACTTGGAAATGCTCATTAACCCTAGAACACTTATGAGTGATAAAGAAAAGGGATCGATATACAGGATTGACAGCTAACTCAATTGAAAATGATCGGTACTGGCACACTTGTTTTGTCCTCAGATATTCGAGCTGTATGGCTGCTTGTAAAACTCACCCCTAATACAGGTGGGCTGCACGTATACAGTAACTGGTTTACCCACCTTTCCGGTGTGCCCAACAGGATTACATATATATTTATCAATAGAAAATAAAAAGCAGAATGAAATTAGATTCATTTTCGTAGAGTTAATTCTGTTCGCTTGTTAAAAAATTTTCGCGCGGAGCCCAAAAAAGAGAAAACAAGAAAAAAATGCTATACTCGCCCCGCGACTTTAGGATACCCGTTACTCAGTTTCAATTTGTTATTAACAATGGTGATGGATATAATAAGCTTTGCAAACACAGAACATTTTCATACAAATTCATGTTTAGAGCATATTTTCGACCGATCGTTCCTATGAAAGCTATACGATATAGTAGTCCGATTTGGATCAAACTTGCTCAGTATATATATATTATTGGCAGATGTATTCTGTGTGAGTTTGATTAATATAGCTTAGTTAACGCAAAAGTTTTCCATACTAACTCATATTTAGAGCGTATTTTTTACCGATCGGCCCTATGGGAGCTACACGATATAGTTGTCCGATTTGGATCAAACTTGGTCAGTACATGTACTTCCTAGACATGTACTTTCCGTGTAAATTTGGTTCAGATAGCATAGCTGACAACGTTTTCTATACTAAAACATTCTACGTTTACCTGTCCATTTACCATTATATGAACATAGAACGCCCTAAAGTGGGCGTGTCAAAAAACAAAAACAAACTTGTACTGCTTGGGTATTGTACCTTTCATTTGCGACCACAATCATTTTTATACTCTCTGCAAGAGTATATTGGGTTTGTGCAAAACCATAAAGTATATATATTCTTGATCAGCGTCACAAGCCGAGTCGATATAGCCATGTCCGTCTGTCTGTCTGTCTGTCTGTCCGTATGAACAAACAGATATCAGAGATGGTAGGAGCTACAAGTTCGAGCTTGGTGTCAAACGATCACATATTTAGTCAGTCAATACAAGAATCTGTTTTTTTTACACAATAAGTAAAAAACTGGACACATCTCGGGAAAAATTGAAGTTCCTAGCGACAGCATAGTTGCGTTGCCGTTTAAAATTTTGGACTGCCACGACCACTTTTCCCACATTTGATAAAATGGTCTGCAACCTTCAATGCCGTTTTTGGCGAACTTGTTCTTATCGTACAGTATTGTTGTTTATAATTCGTGTGGAGATTAACTATATTAAACTATCCTGAAAGGCGCATTCAAATCGGACTATAAAGAAGAAAACTAGAAGCGTTACAATATTGATAATTGAACGCAATATCAACCCATAGGTGCAAGCGAGACAGAAACACACAAGCACATGTTCGAACGTTTTCGCTGCCTGTGTGGCGGCAGCGCTGCCTTCGGACGCTGGCCGCGCCGAATGCACACATACAAACTTGCATGCATCATATATTGTCAAACGTATGTGTATTCGCATACAAGCAAACAGATGCATGTTTGATTATGCTTAGATGGTTTTTGTTTCAACGTGTTTTAATGCAAGTGCTACACATTGTAATATCTGGATACCGATTTTAATATTTTAATCGGGAAAAGTGCAGAGAGTATTATACGGTCGTGCGTGCTCGACTGTACTTTTCTTTCTTGTTCTAGCTCTTATAGTCTCTGAGATCCTTTTGTTCATACAGACGGACGGACGGACGGACGGACGGACAGACGGACATGGCTTTATCGACTCGGCTATTGATGCTGATCAAGAATATATAAACTTTATGGGATCTGCCACGCCTTCTTATCCCTGTTACATATTCCAACGATTACAATATACCCTTTTACTCTACGAGTAGCGGGTATAAAAAGGAAAAAAGAAAAAAAGAGAGGGAGAACAAGTAGTAAGAATATAGGCAACCGGGATGAGACTCTGATATTAAATCGGCCAAACTGAATCACAGAATATTTGTTACGCCTGATGTTCCCCGGTTAAAACAACTGGATCCTCACTATTTATGTAGGACACAAACCAAATCTCAGTTTCTCTAATCTCCGCTATCAATTTTATTTTTGATCCCCAATAAATCCTCAACATTTAATAATGTAACCAGGAAACCAAACCAATTTTATGTTTAATCCCCAATGGATCCTCAAAATTTAGTTATGAAACCAGGAAACCAAACCAATTTTAATTTTGGACACAACCCAAGGCGCTAATAATTTCCCTAAGTTTCTACTCACCCCTAGATGACGCTAACAAATTCCGCTAAATTTCTACTCACCGGTAGATGGCGATTTTCCGCATGAGATGGGAGGGAAATTCCCGGTTGCCTATATCATAACTACTTGTTCTCCCTCTCTTTTTATACCCGTTACTCGTAGAGTAAAAGGGTATATTGTAATCGTTGGAATGTATGTAACAGGCAGAAGGAGGCGTGGCAGACCCCATAAAGTATATATATTCTTGATCAGCATCAATAGCCGAGTCGATATAGCCATGTCCGTCTGTCTGTCTTTCCGTCTGTCCGTCCGTCCGTCCGTCCGTCTGTATGAACAAAAGGATCTCAGAGACTATAAGAGCTAGAAAAATGATAGTGGTCGCAAATGAAAGGTACAATACCCAAGCAGTACAAGTTTGTTTTTCTTTTTTGACACGCCCACTCTAGGGCGTTTTATTTGCATATAAAGGTAAATGTACAGGTAAACGTAGAATGTTTTAGTATAGAAAACTTTTTTGTTAGCTATGTTATCTGAACCAAATTTACACAGAAAGTACACATCTAGGAATGTACTGAGCAAGTTTGATCCAAATCGGACAACTATATCGTATAGCTCCCATAGGGCCGATCGGTCAAAAATACGCTCCAAATATGAGTACGTATGAAAAACTTTTGCGTTAACTAAACTATATTAATCAAACTCACACTGAATACATCTGCCAATAATATATATATACTCGCAAGCTTGATCCAAATCGGACAACTATATCGAATAGCTCCCATAGGGCCGATCGGTCAAAAATACGCTCCAAATATGAGTTAGTATGGAAAACTTTTGCGTTAACTAAGCTACATTAATCAAACTCACACAGAATACATCTGCCAATAATGTATATATACTGACCATGTTTGATCCAAATCGGACTACTATGTCGTATAGCTCCCATAGGGCCGATCGGTCGAAAATATGCTCTAAACATGAATTTGTATGAAAATGTTCTGTGTTTGCCAAGCTATTATATCCATAACCATTGCTAATAACAAATTGAAACTAAGTAACGGGTATCATAAAGTCGCGAGGCGACTATAGCATTCTTTCTTGTTTTCCTTTTTATACCCGTTACTCGTAGAGTAAAAGGGTATATTGTAATCGTTGGAATGTATATAACAGACAGAAGGATGCGTGGCAGACCCCATAAAGTATATATATTCTTGATCAGCAGCAATAGCCGAGTCGATATAGCCATGTCCGTCTGTCCGTCCGTCCGTCCGTCTGTATGAACAAAAGGATCTCAGAGACTATAAGAGCTAGAAAAATGATAGTGGTCGCAAATGAAAGGTACAATACCCAAGCAGTACAAGTTTGTTTTTGTTTTTTGACACGCCCACTCTAGTGCGTTTTATTTGCATATAAAGGTAAATGTACAGGTAAACGTAGAATGTTTTAGTATAGAAAACTTTTTTGTTAGCTATGTTATCTGAACCAAAGAAAGTACACATCTAGGAAGTACATGTACTGAGCAAGTTTGATCCAAATCGGACTACTATATCGTATAGCTCCCATAGGGCCGATCGGTCAAAAATACGCTCCAAATATGAATTAGTATGGAAAACTTTTGGGTTAACTAAACTATATTAATCAAATTCACACTGAATACATCTGCCAATAATATATATATACTCGCAAGCTTGATCCAAATCGGACAACTATATCGAATAGCTCCCATAGGGCCGATCGGTCAAAAATACGCTCCAAATATGAGTTAGTATGGAAAACTTTTGCGTTAACTAAGCTACATTAATCAAACTCACACAGAATACATCTGCCAATAATGTATATATACTGACCATGTTTGATCCAAATCGGACTACTATATCGTATAGTTAACTAAGCTACATTAATCAAACTCACACAGAATACATCTGCCAATAATGTATATATACTGACCATGTTTGATCCAAATCGGACTACTATATCGTATAGCTTCCATAGGAACGATCGGTCAAAAATATGCTCTAAACATGAATTTGTATGAAAATGTTTTGTGTTTGAGAAGCTATTATATCCATCACCATTGTTAATAACAAATTGAAACTGGGTAACGGGTATCCTAAAGTGGAGAGGCGACTATAGCATTCTTTCCCCTTTTTTTCTATTGGTAAATATAAATGTAATCGTTTTGCGCACACCGGGAGGGTGGATAAACCAGTTACTGTATACGTGCAGCCCACCTGTATTAGGGGTGAGTTTTACAAGCAGCCATACAGCTCGAATATCTGAGGACAAAACAAGTGTGCCAGTACCGATCATTTTCAATTGAGTCCGCTGTCAATCGTTGTTAACACATTTTATTGCCTTTCTTTACGAAGGTCAGTTGTGATCCTTTTGTATATCGGTCCCTTTTTTTTTATCACTCATAAGTGTTCTAAGGTTAATGAGCATTTCCAAATATCACGTCGTGAAGTCTGGTGCTCTGTGGGTTTCTCTCATCAATGAGTTTATTGCCGGTTACACATCTTAAAAACGGAGTCTAAACATGTGTAAGCATGTTGAATGTGTTACAGGTGTATTCTGTTCAACCCCAAAAATTAATTCTATATCCATGTCATTGATTTTATGACTACTGTCACTTTTAACTAATTTTCCTTTTTTAACACTGAATACTAATCACCTTTCTTTTGCTCAAATCAGTTTCTTTTATAAATCGGGTCTTAACATGTTTGAACATGTTGAATGTCTTGCAGGTGTTCCCGATTCAACCCCAAATTTAGTTCTCGATCCACATGCTGAGTATGTCCCATGTGATTGATTTTATTACTACTGTCACATTTAATGTTTTTTCTATAATCTACCGAGGATACTAATAAAATTGATTTTGTAAAGATCTCCTCACCGCCATCCCTCTGCTGATGGACACGTCTGAACATGTTGAAGAAAGAATTAGCTTAGTATGCTTTGTGTCTACTATCCTTTTAGCCCCCAAACAAAAACAATCTAAGCATAATCAAACATACATCTGTTTGTGTGTATTCGAATACACATACGTTTGGCAATATATGATGCATACATGTATGTATGTGTGTATTCGGCGCGGCCAGCGTCCAAACGAAGCGCTGCCGGCACACATGCAGCGAAAACGTTCGAACATGTGCTTGTGTGTATCAATCTCGCTTGCACCTATGGGTTGATATTGCGTTCAATTATCAATATTGCAACGCTTCTAGTTTTCTCGTTTATAGTCCGATTTGAATGCCTTTCAGTATAGTTTAATATAGTTAGTCTCCACACGAATTATATAATTACAATACTGTACGATACGAACAAGTTCGCCAAAAACGGCATTGAAGGTTCCAGACTTCGTCGATATAGCCATGTCCGTCTGTCTGTCCGTCTGTCTGTCTGTCTGTCTGTCCGTATGAACAAACAGATTTCACAGATGGTAAGAGCTACAAGTTCGAACTTGGTGTCAAACGATCACATATTTAGTCAGTCAATACAAGAATCTTTTTTTTTTCGATGCCACGCCCCATTCGCCCACAATGGAAAAAAAACTGGACACAAATCGGGAAAAATTGGTGTTTTCGGCAAATATCTCAATAACTATGGCACCTAGGATTACCAATTTCGGTACCAGGATTTCCTAGCGACAGCATAGTTGCGTTGCCATTTAAAATTTTGGACTGCCACGCGCACTTTTCCCACATTTGATAAAATAGTTTTCAAACTGCAATGCCGTTTTTAGCGATTTTGTTCGTATGGTTATTTATAATTCGTGTGGGGACTAACTATATTAAACTATCCTAAAAGGCGCATTAAAATCGGACTATAAACAAGAAAACTAGAATCGTTACAAAATTGATAATTGAATGCAATATCAACCCATTGGTGCAAGCGAGACAGAAACACGCAAGCACATGTTCGAACGTTTTCGCTGCGTGTGTGTCGGCAGAGCTGCCCGCGGAAACTGGCTGCGCCGAATACACACATGCATACATATATGCACCATATATTTTCAAACGTACATACATATGTATGTGTATTCGCATGCAAACAAAGAGATGTGTGTTTGATTATGCTTAGATTGTTTTTGTTTAAACATATTTTAGTGCAAGTACTACGCATTGTAATATCTGGATACCGATTTTAATAATTTAATCGGGACAAATGCAGAGAGTATTATACAGTCGGGCGTGCTTGACTGTACTTTTCTTTCTTGTTTTTCAATAGACTTAAAAAATATTTGTTTTGAGGATATTGTCCGTATGAATCAAAAAATTCTGCATTTGAAGCATTTTTAAAATAAAATGCTACCCAGTGTTGTAGGGTTCAGGTTTTAGGAATACCCTTACTATTTCGATTTTCAACTATCTGGCAACCCTTCACCGTAAATTTGTCTTTTGCTCTACGCAGCTGATTAGCGGCGATCTCTTTTGTTCTGACTTTCGATGGTCTGGCGATGCATCAAAAGCAAAAGAATAAGATGCTGGAAAACTCCAGTTAATTATTCGTCACATTGTGCAAAGTGGAAGCAAATTTGCCACGTAGGCCATCATAGAGAATTTTCTCGTTCACTTGGTTTGCTGACCCGAAAGAAGATAAACGCGTTGCTGCAAAATTGTGAGAATTCAATAAGCCTAGTTGCTAAGTGCCAAAAGTACAGTGCACACAACCTCAAATATATTTGTGCATTAATATATATGTATATACAAATATATGTATAATATT
Source organism: Drosophila arawakana (assembly GCA_018151165.1). Lineage (NCBI taxonomy): Eukaryota > Metazoa > Arthropoda > Insecta > Diptera > Drosophilidae > Drosophila > Drosophila arawakana. The sequence continues at coordinate 841,784 of JAECWX010000430.1, read as the reverse complement.
TGTATACATATATTAATATACTAAATTGGTGCAATAAGATCTGCAGCGTTAGTGTCAGTGAGCTGGAACAAAGAAAAAAGGTAATAAATCGAAAAAATGATTTCGCATGTAGTCAATAAGTTTTTGTGTTAGCAGAAGCTCCCAATTTGTAATTTCTGCGGTGTAGCCGACCGATCTGCGCCCTGCGCTTTCGCGCGTTCTTTGTGCAAATTTTCTGCGGTCGGTCGGCTGATTTTTGGTACACGCATAACACCTGACGTGACCCGGCAATCTGCGCATGGAATATTTTTGGAGACGACGCAGTAGCAGAAGCGCTTTAGCGACACCTGCATAACTCCAGTCAGCGGGGTTGCTACAATTTTTTGTATTTTTGTCCCTAGATGGAAAAGGCCGAATCTAGTGCCACTCCACATGGCGATTTAACATCGTTTGACGATCGCCAGCGTTTGTAAAATCAAATAAGTTTGTAATTTTAAGTAAATATTGAATATATAACTAATTGAGCTAAAATTCGTTCTTAGATAAAAGAAAGGAATTATTGTAATTCCTATCTTTTATCTTCGATGGGCCCAACGAACACGCACCGGCGGATTAATTTGTGAGTAATACAAAATATATTCATTGTGAGTACCACTTGCATTTAAGCAAGATATTTTATAAAATTATATTACTATTGTGAACGGTCGTCGCTCAGATGTAGAAATTGTTTGTAAAGAGATTTGAACGAAAGCTTAAAGAGTTGTATAGTTAAACCGCTAATGCGTCAAGTATTCTTTCGCGAATCGTGTTCCTTTTTCTTGAATTTATACTTTGAAATATTGTAATCATGTTTGAGTAAATATTAATTAATCTATCGATTGGTAAATCATGTTGAAATCATACAAATTGGAATAATGTAATAAATGGATTGTTAAGGGGTAACCGCCAAATTATTATTGTGCTACCCTGGTCGGGTGGGTAAAGAATAGGGGACAGTTAACATCCAAGTCGCCCTAATTCCTGGTTATCGGTCATTATCTTTGGTTAGCCGTGGGTAAAGCCCAGTTATACATATATTTTAGTTGACACAGTAGAAGACAGTAAGTGCACTTATTCTTTTTATATGTTATGATTTCCATAGAAGGAGGAGGAAAGAACCCACGACATATCCGACGAGCATAGCACAGAGCTATGCTAGAAGTGCACGCCTCCGAATTCTCTATGGACAGGTAGCTGAATGCTACAGTGTGAACCAGGTTTGTTAGATGAGTCTGTATTCGCAAATATTATTATACTCTCTGCAAGAGTATATTGGGTTTGTGCAAAGTATGTAACAGGCAGAAGGAGGCGTGGCAGACCCCTTAAAGTATATATATTCTTGATCAGCATCACAAGCCGAGTCGATATAGCCATGTCCGTCTGTCTGTCTGTCTGTCTGTCTGTCCGTATGAACAAACAGATTTCAGAGATGGTAAGAGCTACAAGTTCGAGCTTGGTGTCAAACGATCAGATATTTAGTCAGTCAGTACAAGAATCTTTTTTTTTTCGATGCCACGCCCCATTCGGCCACAAAAAGCAAAAAACTGGACACACCTCGGTAAAAATTGGTGTTTTCGGCAAATATCTCAGTAACTATGGCACCTAGGATCACCAATTCTGGTACGGGTTCCTAGCGACAGCATAGTTAAATTGCCATTTAAAATTTTGGACTGCCACGCCCCCTTTTCCCACATTTGATAAAATAGTTTTCCAAGTGCAATGCCGTTTTTAGCGATTTTGTTCGTATGGTTATTTATAATTCGGGTGGAGACTAACTATATTAAACTATCCTGAAAGGCGCATTAAAATCGGGTTATAAACAAGAAAACTAGAAACGTTACAATATTGTTAATTGAACGCAATATCAACCCATTGATGCAAGCGAGACAGAAATACACAAGCACATGTTCGAACGTTTTCGCTGCCTGTGTGGCGGCAGCGCTGCCTTCGGACGCTGGCCGCGCCGAATGCACACTTACATACATGCATGCATTATATATTGTCAAACGTATGTATATTCGCATACAAACAAACAGATGTACGTTTGATTATGCTTAGATGGTTTTTGTTTCAACGTGTTTTAATGCAAGTACTATTTATTGTAATATCTGGATACCGATTTTAATAATTTATTCGGGATAATGCAGAGAGTATTATACGGTCGGGCGCGCTCGACTGTACTTTTCTTTCTTGTTGTAGGATATGTAAGTTAGTAATTGTTGGTTAGTTATTTTTCGGAGCTACGAAATAACACAATTCCACTTGATACGTCAGTTCAACTTTTTGTTTTTTCTCGACATCTCCGAAGTTTAGCCTCTGAAGATAAGGTAGGCTCAAGATTTCTTGGTGACCAGTGATGTTGAGGAGAGTTGATGTTGCAGAACCTGGATGTCTCCGGACGATGCTCCTCATGTTTTTGTGTAAGGACCCGTTGATATTGATTTCCTCGTCGAATGTCAGCAGGAATGTACCATGGATAAGTTTTTCTGCTCCGCTGTCCATTTTTATTATAGACGTTTCGTTTAATATAAGGATACCATCGTCTACCATTTCCAGTGACTGAAGGTGACTGGGCCGTGTACTACAGTGTGCGATACCCCCAGAGTGTAGTTGTTGTGCGCATGTTACTGAAGGTAACTGCTTACAGAATGTCGAAGTGAGCGTAGAACTACAATTTCCGATTGGTAAATTGGCAGTCAGCAACGTTGTTTTCGCCATTGAAGTTTAGTATTTTGCCATTTCGCTGAACAGGAAAAATTATTATCTTTTAAATACTAAGCTAGGGCTAGGGTATTTAATTATAAAGTGTACAAATTTATCGTTTAACAATACATTTATATAAGCTATTTCGATTAAGTCAGCTACAGTTATGTCTGAAGAGTGCTCATTTAAAATTTCTTTTATGTCTTCTGAGTCAAGAATTACTGGGTTTATGATTATCTGTATCGGACTCCAAAATTTTTTTTTATGTGAGACTGTTGGAAATGTATCATTAAAGAATTGTTTTCCTCGGCGATTTCCGCGTACATGCTTAAATTTGAGGAATGTCTAAGAAATTTGAATTCATTCCAAATAATAGTGTTTCCGTCCATTATCGGGATATAGTCCGAGTTTGTGTAGTCGATGATTTTTCGGGTTGCTATAGTTACGAAATGTAGGGGGTATAGAATCCAAGTCCTTATAAAGATACTAAATATTAGAATTTGTAGGGTAAGTATATAAATTTATCCTAAATTATCCTTATGTACCTCCCTCCTCTTTATAAGAACCGTTGTTCCCACCGTAACCTCCTCAAACAGGGGATTTAACTTATTTCCAAGCCTTTTGTTCAATTTCATTAGCACTTTGTCTCCTACCTGGAAATTTCTATTTCTTCTCTTTATGTTATGATGTTGCAATAGTAATTCCTGTGCTTTAATAATTATATTTCTTATTTCTGTCTCAAATTCCGGTGCCGATGAGTGTATTATATCTACTGGTTTTTTTTTCTACAACTGAGTGAATTGTTTTGTTATATTCTATTGTTGCATGTATAATTAATTGAACTGTGTCGTTTAATTGTTTTTCTAGTTTTAAACATCTGGCAATTTCCGCGAGAGTACTATGGAATCTTTCTACTTGCCCATTTGATGTGCTCTGGAGCGGAGGGCAATTTACAATGTCGATGTTAAAATGACTTTTTAAGAGTGTTTTAATCGTTCCTGAATTTAGGGATGGTTCGTTGTCATAGTATATAATTTTTGCGTTAGGGTAAAAATTCATCACCTGTAAAATGTTTTTTTCGATGTCTACTATGGTTCTTGAGGCTATTGGTTGGACACTTGCAAATTTTGAAAATTTATCGATACAGCTTAAGAAATATTTTTTGTCTGTTGAAAAGGTATCTATATGCAGAATTTCGCCTACTTGGTTGGGGATGGGTGTTTCACCAATGACTTGTTTTTGTGGATGTCGATCATATTTTCCCTTATTGCAAATCTTGCAATTTGCAACTATTTCGTTTGCTAAACGAGCCATCTTGGGGAAATAATAACCTTCAATAATTTGTTTTATGTTTTCCTGAACTGCTCTATGAGCTCTGTTATGTTCTGCAATTATTATTTCTTTTTGCTCTTTTTGATCAACGACGTCCATAGTCAATTTGTTGGAGTGCCAAAATTTATTTGAAGGAAATCTTTCAACTAGCGTGTTTTGAATAAATGCTAGTGCCGGTAAATCGTATTTAATCGCATTTACTACTTCTTTTTTAACCACATCACACACCTTTTCGATTAACTTTTCTCTGTTTGTGAAGTGTATGAGATGTTGTGTCTTTTGTCCAAACATAATAATCATTTTCTCAAAAGCCATAATGCCTTCTTCAATAATTATTTGGTTTCGGAAAAAATTCACTGGTTTATCTGTGGACTCGATAGTGTATGTTAGCGATAATTCGCTATATATAGTGGCCAGGTCAGATGGAACATTTTCTTCTAAAGCATAAAGGTTCTGTCTTGAGAAAGCATCAGCGACAACATTTTTTTTCCTGTTTTAAAGCAAATGTGAGCATTATACTCATCGATGAAGGATTTCCATCTCTTTATTTACGCATTTGGGTTTTTGTCCGAGACTGCAAATGTGAGTGGCTGGTGATACAGATAGCTCCTTAGCACTTTTGAAGCCCAAACTATCGCGAGTAGCTCACGTTCATTTGTTACGAAATTTAATTCATTGTCCTTTAAGGTTCTAGAGATCATGGTAATTGTCTTCTTATCTTGTGATAAGACTGCACCTAGACCAAACGATGAGGCATCTGTCGTCAAATCAAAAGGTTTTTGATAGTCAGGGTAAAGGAGCATTACATCTTCAGAAACTAATATATTCGTTAGTTTCTCAAAGGCCAACTTTTGTTTTTCGTTGAGGCTCACGGGGATTTTTTTTGACCGTCCAGCGCTTACTTTGCCATTGTATGTCTGTTAATGGTTTGGCTATAGATGCAAAGTCTTTTATAAAGCATCTGTAATAGCTTGCTAAACCAAGGAATGATCTGAGATGGAACCAGGTAGTTGGTTGTTCGAATTTGCCAATTGCTTCTACCTTGCTGGGATTTGTTGTAATGCCGCCACGAGATAGTACGAATCCAAGATATTCAACTTTTTCCTTGAAGAAATAAGACTTTTGTCGCGATACTCTCATATTAGCATTATACAATTTTTCTAATACCCAGGCAATGTGATAAACGTGGTTTTCCATATCCTCTGAGAATATGATCACATCATCTACATAGACGTAGCATGACTTGCCAATCTGTTCCCTAAATACGTCATCAATTGCTCGCTGGAATATTCCAGGGGCATTTTTTAAACCGAAGTCTGCAAAATTCATACTTCCCGTTTCCCATTGAAAATGCGGTTTTTTCTCTATCTGTTTCCGCAAGAAGGATTTGGTGAAATCCCGATTTTAAGTCAAGGGTCGTGAAGTACTTTGCCTTTCCTAAGTTCGAGAGGATAGTTACTATGTTGGGTATGGGGCTATTTGTCATCAATCGTTTTCGAATTTAATTTTCTAAAATCGATGACAAGACGTTTTTTTTTGTCTCCCTGTTCGTCTACACCCTTTTTATCGACTACCCACACCGGATTGTTATACGGTGAATTGGATGGTCTGATAATATTATTCCTCACAATGTCGATTGTTTCGTTATTGACGAACTCAGTTACTCCTAGTGGGTATGGGTAAAGTTTTGAGTAAATTGGGTCCTCGTCTTCCGTTCGAATTGTGGCAATGATGTTAGTATTATACGGAAGATTTTCATTAGGGTCAGCAAAAAGTCCTATTCTTTCTTTCATCATTATTTTGAATTTTTTCTCAATTTCTTAAAGAACTACTATGTTTTCGATTTCTGTGAAGTTAACATTTGGACACTTTTTAAATTGAATTAACTCAGAGCCGGATTCAGTATTTAGACTTTTATTTTTGAAGTCCAAAGTGGCACTTACTTTATTAAGAAGATCAAGGCCTATTATACCATCGAAGCTGGTTAGAATTGGAAGTAGGAACAAGAAAGAAAAGTACAGTCGAGCGCGCCCGACCGTATAATACTCTCTGCATTTGTCCCGATTAAATTATTAAAATCGGTATCGAGATATTACAATGTGAATTACTTTTATTAAAACACGTTGAAACAAAAACAATGTAAGCATAATCAAGCATCTGTTCGTTTGAATGCGAATACACATACGTTTGACAATATGTATGTATATGATGCAAATATGTATGTATGTATGTGTGCATTCGGCGCAGCCAGCGACCGCGGGCAGCGCTGCCGACACACAGTCAGCGAAAACGTTCGAACATGTGCTTGTGTGTTTCTATCTCGCTTGCACCAAAGGGTTGATATTGCGTTCAATTATCAATATTGTAACGCTTCTAGTTTTCTTGATTATAGTCCGATTTTAATGCCTTTCAGTATAGTTTAATATAGTTAGTCTCCACACGAATTATATAATTACAATACTGTACGATACGAACAAGTTCGCCAAAAACGGCATAAAAGGTTCCAGACTTCTTTATCAAATGTGGGAAAAGTCGGCGTGGCAGTCCAAAATTTTAAATGGCAATGCAACTATGCCGTCGCTAGGAACCTCCCGTTCCAGAATTGGTGATCCTAGGTGCCATAGTTACTGAGATATTTGCCGAAAACACCAATTTTTTCCGAGGTGTGTCCAGTTTTTTGCTTATTGTGGGCGAATGGGGCGTGGCATCGAAAAAAAAAAGATTCTTGTATTGACTGACTAAATATCTGATCGTTTGACACCAAGCTCAAACTTGTAGCTCTTACCATCTCTGAAATCTGTTTGTTCATACGGACAGACAGACAGACAGACAGACGGACAGACGGTCAGACGGACAGACAGACGGACATGGCTATATCGACTCCGCTTGTGATGCTGATCAAGAATATATATACTTTAAGGGGTCTGCCACGCCTCCTTCTGCCTGTTACATACTTTTGCACAAACCCAATATACTCTTGCAGAGAGTATAAAAAGAGAACAAATAATCGTATTGTTCAATCAGAAGTCAATTTAAGAAACCCCAATTACATTGCAGGAAGGGAAAAACTAAGACGATCATCTCGACAAGCAGAAAAATCTTGTTCTAAATCAACAAGAATTAGCACAAGATCAACGAACAGAGTAAACCATATCAAATTGGAAAAAATAAAATTAATTGGATTTCTTTAATATAAAACAAGAAAGAAAAGTACAGTCGAGCGCGCCCGACCGTACAATACTCTCTGCATTTGTCCCGATTAAATTATTAAAATCGGTATCGAGATATTACAATGTGAATTACTTGCATTAAAACACGTTGAAACAAAAACAATCTAAGCATAATCAAACACACATCTGTTTGTTTGTATGCGAATACACATACGTTTGACAATATATGATGCATATATGGATGTATGTGTGTATTTGGCGCTGCCAGCTTCCGCGGGCAGCGCTGCCGACACACAGTCAGCGAAAACGTTCGAACATGTGCTTGTGTGTTTCTATCTCGCTTGCACCAAAGGGTTGATATTGCGTTCAATTATCAATATTGTAACGCTTCTAGTTTTCTTGATTATAGTCCGATTTTAATGCCTTTCAGGATAGTTTAATATAGTTAGTCTTCACACGAATTATAAATAACCATACGAACAAAATCGCTAAAAACGGCATTGAAGATTGATGACTTTTTTTATCAAATGTGGGAAAAGTGGGCGTGGCAGTCCAAAATTTTAAATGGCAATGCAACTATGCTGTCGCTAGAATTGGTGATCTTAGGTGCCATAGCTATTGAGATATTTGCCAAAAACACCAATTTTTACCGAGGTGTGTCCAGTTTTTTGCTTATTGTGGGCGAACAGGGCGTGGCATCGAAAAAAAAGATTCTTGTATTGACTGAGTAAATATCTGATCGTTTGACACCAAGCTCGAACTTGTAGCTCTTACCATCTCTGAAATCTGTTTGTTCATACGGACAGACAGACAGACGGACAGACGGACATGGCTATATCGACTCCGCTTGTGATGCTGATCAAGAATATATATACTTTAAGGGGTCTGCCACGCCTCCTTCTGCCTGTTACATACTTTTGCACAAACCCAATATACTCTTGCAGAGAGTATAAAAAGAGAACAAATAATCGTATTGTTCAATCAGAAGTCAATTTAAGAAACCCCAATTACATTGCAGGAAGGGAAAAACTAAGACGATCATCTCGACAAGCAGAAAAATCTGGGTCTAAATCAACAAGAATTAGCACAAGATCAACGAACAGAGTAAACCATATCAAATTGGAAAAAATAAAATTAATTGGATTTCTTTAATATAGAAAACTTTTGAAAATTAGTAACTTAGAGTCATTTTATGTTACTTTATTTAGCAACAATTCTTTAAATGTTTTTCCGAATTATGTACAGTGCGCGTTTACAAACATTGTGAGCTTCTCACAAAATATAGATGAAGTGGGATGTTGGAATATCTGAACTACATTTAAACGATCTTCCCCACCATGAAGTAACGGATAAGAAACAGTCAATACAAAGTTTGTCAAAGGGTATAATATTTGTTTATACTGACATAATAAAGCCTAGATGCGTTGGAGACAAAAGAACGCGATGTCTAAAAGTTCTTATGCATAATGGAGTTTCGAAAATGATTCAATTCAAAAACATTCAGTACTATCCCGTTGAGAATTGTGAAGTAAGAGACATATCAATTTTAATATCTGACTCAAGAGGATATAAGGTGCCCTTTTAAACCTTCAGCCACTCCCATATACATAACGTTGCATTTTAGACAGAAACGTTGTATGCTATAAATATTGCTATTTAGTTAATACATATTTCATAAAGATATTAACCGGCATGGAGAAACTTTACCAAGAGTATTATCTAAACCAAAGTGGAGGAGGATTAAATCACATTGGTTCCTTTTATGCAACACCTCCAATAATACAGCAAGGAAGCGGTATTAGAAACTTTTTTAGTGGACTTTTAAAGTACATTAAACCACTTTTTCTAAGTGGACTAAACCCCGTTAAAAATCAAGCAGTTGAATCAGGGAAAGCACTCATAAGTGACTTGGGACGAAAACCTCTACAGAATATTATCCAAGAACAGAGCAAAATTGCACTCCAAAATCTATCCAATAAAGTAATAGATAAAATGACTCAGGGAGGCTCAGGTAGAAAGAATAAAAGGAAGCGTTTTGTTTCTAGGAGAGCTCATTATAAATCTAAACATTCAAGTGTGCATACAAGAATCTAAGAAAATCACAGATATATTTTCTACAAAACGATGGCCAATCACATTGAATGCATGAAAAGTGAACTGGATTTGTTTGAGCCACATCCGACACAAAGCAGTATTTTACGCACTGAAGAAGTAACATAGGATTGTATATCATCATTGGATGGAACCAGCTCAATTGAATTTGTATGTTTGGGAAATGGCGAATCATACAGAGATCTGTCAAGCGTATATTTAAGATTAGTAGTACAGCTAAAGGGTCAGGACAACAATAATATAAGAAATGATGCTGTTAGTGTTGTAAACAATATATTGCACTCTATTTTTAGAAGTTCCTCAGTATATTTAAATAACACATTATTTTCTCAGAACGACAATAATTACCACTATCGGTCTTATTTACAAACTATTTTAAATTATGGAAGTGATGCTAGTGAAAGCCATTTAGCAACCTAGGGATTTTTTGCAATTTTTATTAAATGTTATGTTGACGAAACTTTACCTGTAAAAAAACATATTTCGAAGAAGTAATAAGGTTGAGCTCTTTGGAAAATTACATGAAGATATTTTTAATCAACCTAAGCTTCTAATAAATAATGTTGATTTACGAATAACATTTAATATTGAAAAAACAGCATTTTATTTTATGGAGACTCAAACTGAATCAACTTTAAAAGTTTTAGAGGCACAACTCTTTATGAATCATGTTATAGTCAATCCAAGTATTTTGTTAGCACATCATAGCGTATTGCAATCTAAAAACGCTTTATATCCATATAATAAAGTTGAAGTTTAATCTTTTACTCTATATACAGCTAACAATACACTTTCAATTGACAATGTTGTAATTGGACAATTACCTAATTTTATCTCATTTTGCATGGTTAAAAACCGAGCATACTCAGCTAATAGAGAACTGGATCCATATAACTTTGAACAATTTAAAATACAGCGATTTAATCTTTTAGTTAATGGAGTACAAGTACCGTCTCAAGCCCTAGAGTTTGATTTTACAAACCCCGAAAACATTCAGAGCTCTCGGGGATATAATATGCTATTTAGAGCAAATGGTGTAAAACATTTTAATAGGGGGCTGCAAATCACTAAGGAAATGTTTGATAAGAACTGTTTTATATTAGCGTTTGACTTAACTGCAGATCATTCGAATTCTTCCGTATGTTCAAATTTAATTAATCAAGGAACAATTCGTATTGAGGGTCGATTTGCTGAACCACTTACCGAAGCTGTCACATGCCTTGTATATTGTGAATATGATTCCATGATTGATATTGACAAACATAGAAATATTAGAGTTATACTTTAAAAATGAATACATTACAAATTGAACAAGAAAGAAAAGTACAGTCGAGCGCGCCCGACCGTGTAATACTATCTGCATTTGTCCCGATTAAATTATTAAAATCGGTATCGAGATATTACAATGTGAATTACTTGCATTAAAACACGTTGAAACAAAAACAATCTAAGCATAATCAAACATACATCTGTTTGTTTGTATGCGCATACACATACGTTTGACAATATATGATGCATATATGTATGTAGTTTTCTTGTTTATAACCCGATTTTAATGCCTTTCAGGATAGTTTAATATAGTTAGTCTCCACACGAATTATATAATTACAATACTGTACGATACGCATTGAAGGCATTCAAGTTTGAAAACTATTTTACCGATTGTGGGAAAAGGCAGTGCAACTATGCTCTCGCTAGGAACCTCCGTACCAGAATTGGTGATCCTAGGTGCCATAGTTACTGAGATATTTGCCGAAAACCTCAATTTTTCCCGAGGTGTGTCCAGCTTTTTGCTTATTGTGGGCGAATGGGGCGTGGCATCGAAAAAAAAAAAAATCTTGTATTGACTGACTAAATATCTGATCGTTTGACACCAAGCTCGATCTTGTAGCTCTTACCATCTCTGAAATCTGTTTGTTCATACGGACGGACAGACAGACAGACAGACAGACGGACAGACGGACATGGCTATATCGACTCGGCTTGTGTAGCTGATCAAGAATATATATACTTTATGGGGTCTGCCACGCCTCCTTCTGCCTGTTACATACTTTTGCACAAACCCAATATACTCTTGCAGAGAGTATAAAAAAAAAACTTTGAGAAAATGTTCGGAGAAATTAAATCACCGACAAGGGGTATCTGTTGAGCCTATCGATACCTAATTTTTGGGGGCTAAAAGGATAGTAGACACAAGCAAAAAATAATTCTTTCTTCAACATGTCAAGACGTGTCCATCAGCAGAGGGATGGGGGTGAGGGGATCTTTACAAAATCAATTTGATTAGTATTCTCTGTAGATAATAGAAAACACATTAAATGTGACAGTAGTAATAAAATCAATGACATGGGACATACTCAGCATGTGGATCGAGAACTAAATTTGGGGTTGAATCGGGAACACCTGCAAGACACTCAACATGTTCAAACATGTTAAGACCGGATTTATAAAAGAAACTGATTTGATCAAAAGAAAGGTAATTAGTATTCAGTGTTAAAAAAGGAAAATTAGTTAAAAGTGACAGTAGTCATAAAATCAATGACATGGATATATAATTAATTTTGGGGTTGAACAGAAGACACCTGTAACACATTCAACATGTTCAGACATGTTTAGACTCCGTTTTTAAGAGAAAGAGATTTAAGCAAACGAAAATTAATTGCCTTAGCCTCAGCTTATGCCTTAAAGTAGTTAGAATATAGACAACCAGGAATTCTTGTTTGTATGCGCCGGCTTTGGTGTAACCGGCAATAAACTCATTGATGAGAAAAAACCCACAGACCACCAGACTTCACGACGTGATATTTGGAAATGCTCATTAACCCTAGAACACTTATGAGTGATAAAAAAAAGGGACCGATATACAAAAGGATCACAACTGACCTTCGTAAAGAAAGGCAATAAAATGTGTTAACAACGATTGACAGCGGACTCAATTGAAAATGATCGGTACTGGCACACTTGTTTTGTCCTCAGATATTCGAGCTGTATGGCTGCTTGTAAAACTCACCCCTAATACAGGTGGGCTGCACGTATACAGTACCTGTATACAGTAACTGGTTTACCCACCCTCCCGGTGTTCGCAACCGGATTACATTTATATTTATCAATAGAAAATAAAAAGCAGAGTGAAATTAGATTCATTTTCGTAGAGTTAATTCTGTTCGCTTATTAAAAAATTTTCGCGCGGAGCGCAAAAAAGAGAGAGAACAAGAAAGAAAAGTACAGTCGAGCGCGCCCGACCGTATAATACTCTCTGCATTTGTCCCGATTAAATCATTAAAATCGGTATCGAGATATTACAATGTGAATTACTTGCATTAAAACACGTTGAAACAAAAGCAATCCAAACATAATCAAACACACATCTGTTTGTTTGTATTCGAATACACATACGTTTGGCAATATGTATAATGATGCAAATATGTATGTATGTATGTGTGTATTCGGCGCAGCCAGCGACCGCGGGCAGCGCTGCCGACACACAGGCAGGGAAAACGTTCGAACATGTGCTTGTGTGTTTCTATCTCGCTTGCACCTATGGGTTGATATTGCGTTCAATTATCAATATTGGAACGCTTCTAGTTTTCTTGTTTATAGTCCGATTTTAATTCGCCTTTCAGTATAGTTTAATATAGTTAGTCTCCACACGAATTATATAATTACAATACTGTACGATACGAACAAGTTCGCCAAACCCGGCATTGAAGGTTCCAGACTTTTTTTTATCAAATGTGGGAAAAGTGGGCGTGGCAGTCCAAAATTTTAAATGGCAATGCAACTATGCCGTCGCTACGAACCTCCCGTTCCAGAATTGGTGATCCTAGGTGCCATAGTTACTGAGATATTTGCCGAAAACACCAATTTTTTCCGAGGTGTGTCCAGTTTTTTGCTTATTGTGGGCGAATGGGGCGTGGCATCGAAAAAAACAGATTCTTTTATTGACTGACTAAATATGTGATCGTTTGACACCAAGCTCGAACTTGTAGCTCTTACCATCTCTGAAATCTGTTTGTTCATTCGGGCAGACAGACAGATAGACAGACGGGCAGACGGACATAGCTATATCGACTCGGCTTGTGATGCTGATCAAGAATATATATACTTTATGGGGTCTGCCACGTCTCCTTCTGCATGTTACATACTTTGCCCAAACCCAATATACTCTTGCAGAGAGTATAATATAAGAACAATTAATTTTGATTTCGAGACTGTGGAAAGTTTTTAAGTTGGTGAATTTAACGTAACGAGTCCTACCTTTAATCACACCAATATACTTGTTCATATACTATCTGATTTGTAATAATTTTGTTGTTCTTGAAATACTAAAAATGTCTGTGTCAGATCAGGAATTGTCGTTGATTAAAGAGTCTATGGATAAGTTTGAGGCGACTTTGTCGTTGTTGACGAATCAAAATAGCGCGCAGAAAGAAGAATTGAAACAGGCCTTGGCGAAAATTAATTTTTTAGAGATCGAACTTGCTAGGGAACAAGAAACTCGTAATCCGGTAGTGGTGGAACCGAGGGCTTTGGCTCGTCTTCGCTCGATTTTCGATTTGGCAGAATGTGGTAAAATACCCGACTGCGTAAAAGATTTACAGGTTTTCGAAGGGAATGCTTCTGAGTACGAGTCTTGGGCCAATAGGGTCGATAACATCTTGATTGACCACGAGTTAATAAGGGATAAGCCTCAGTATAGGGCCATTATAATGTACCTCAGGCAAAACATAAGGGGACCCGCGGATATAGCCTTGACATCTTATGGCGTGCCAGACGATAATTGGCCCGAAATGAAACATGTCGTGGGTTTACATTACGCGGACAAACGTGACCTGCGTACGCTGGAACTTCAATTGGCGAAAATGTTTCAGGGCACCACCAGTGTCGATGATTTCTTCAATAAGGTTAACAGCCACTTTTCTGTGATAATGGGCAAGTTGAGGAATGGGTCTTACTCAACGGAGGTAGCGTCTGCTCTAATGGACATCTACAGGAAAAAAGCCTTAGACGTCTTCGTGAGTGGATTAAATGGGAATCTGTCCAGGTTCCTCATGTTGCATAGACCGAAAAGCCTCCGTGAAGCTTTTACATTGTGCAATGAGCTGCAGAACGTGTGTATGAGAGCGGGTTCCGCGTTCACACCCAGGAACGCTCCTTTCTCAGGAAACTCGCGCTCAACAGGTCCAGTGTCAAGCCTTTCACGTCTTCCGCCGAATTCCAACGACTATAGCTACGCGGCACCGCAGCACGGTTATGCCAACCACAATGTAACCCCTCGACCACCGTTCACTCCGAGGTACGGGGTACAGTCAACCAGACCAGCTTTGAAAATGGAATCTAATTTATCGGGACAATCGCATAAGTCAACCACTTCTTCGCCAGGGAACTCGAAGAGAGCTCCAAGCGGAGTCTCCAACCCGTTCCGTAAGGCTCAAAGGCTTTACCATTTGGAGGCCCCGAGTGATTCCTTGCGCTCAGCTAGTGGGCAAAGGATTCCGGAGGAAGAGGAATATAACGAGACGGACTTAACTTATACGGAAAGTAACCGCACGAATGACACCGGTCTGGCCGAATACTCATCACAAGAGGATGAGTCGAACCAGACTGGGGACGAGTTGGCACAATTGGACGAGGGGCAAGTAAATTTTATGACGAACGCTCGTCTAGCGTACCGTATATAGAATATGGTGCGGGAGATGGGGCAGGGCTTCAGTTCCTAATAGACACTGGAGCCAACAAGAACTTTATTTGCCTCAAGGTAGCTGCCGGTTGCACTAAATTACCGAAACCTTTTTTGGTTCAATCTGCGGCAGGTAGTATCAAGATCAGAGAACAATTGACAGAATTATTCTTCGAATCCGTAGGCAACAAGACACCCCTCACTTTTTATGTACTCCCCGGATTAAATTCGTTTCACGGTATTATTGGTGACGATACTTTGAAGGAAATAAACGCGGTAATAGATAGGAAGCGTGATCTCCACACGATAGAACCGGGGGTGAAGATTCCTTTACTCGCTAAAAAATCAAAATCATTGCATTTGTTGTTTGACGACACGCACTCTGAGGAGGTTCGGAAGGCACTTGGCCTGTTGCTTGATGAGTTCACGGATATTTTTAACCTCTCGTCCCTGGTAGAACTGTCAAAACAACAGTAAGGGCCGAAACCGCGACAGGTGGTAGAATTAGAAAGTGAGGGTATAATAAGACCATCAAAGAGCCCTTACAACTCACCGATTTGGGTAGTACTGAAGAAGCCAAAACGGCGAGAAACAATATCGCATGGTGATTAATTTCGAGCGCATTAATGCGCTTACCATACCAGACACATACCCTATACCGGACATTACTTCGACTTTAGCCAGTCTAGGCAGAGCAAGGTATTTTACAACACTTGACTTGACCTCTGGGTTTCACCAAGTGCTGATGAAAGAAACCGACAAGTCCAAAACGGCATTCTCAACATTGAACGGAAAGTACGAATTTACGAGATTGCCCTTCGGTCTGCGAAACGCCCCTGTCATTTTTCAGCGCATGATCGACGATGTGCTTAGGCCTTCGCTTACATCTCCCGGGCGTTGAATAGAACCGAGGAAAATTATACGGCCAAAGAGAGAGAAATGTTGGCAATAATATGGGCCTTAGACAATCTGCGCTCGTATCTTTACTGTGCCGGTTGTATTAAGATCTTTACGGACCCTTGACTTACTCGTTAGGTAATCGTAACTATAATGCAAAATTAAAAAGATGGAAGGCGCGCATTAAAGAATATAATTGCGAGTTGATATACAAACCCGGCAAGTCCAATGTCGTGGCGGACGCGTTATCACGCCTCCGTCCTCAATTGAACATGATCGATACAGATTCGCTTGCCATTGACGTTTCACAAGATGGGTCCGATTCGGCAGCTACTGTACACAGTGCACTTCAAGATGCGTCAGACCTTGTACCGCACGTGGAAGTCCCAATTAAAGTTTTTAGGAATCAGTTAGTTTTCGATCCCGAGGCGGTAACATATTCTCTCGAAACACCCTTCCCGGGGTACACTAAACATATCATTCCTTTGAAGAACGAGACCATGACAACTTTAACCACTATTCTGGAAGACGGCTTACGGCCAGTTGTAATAAACGGAATTAAGATTCCCGACAGTTATTTGCAATTCTTCCAAGAATGCTACCTGAAATCATTCACTCTTTTCAAAGCACGAATAGCACAAAGATAGTGAAAGAACATTCTCGCACGCATAGGAACCCAAAGGAAGTAAGGTTACAGCTCTTGAATAGCTGTTACTTCCTGAAAATGGCTAGCCGAATTAAAACCTTTACGGCTGCATGTCAGATTTGTAAATACCAAAAATACGATCGACATCCAAGTAAGCCATTTCTTCAACCCACACCCATTCCTAATTACCCTTGCGAGATTCTACATATCGACATTTTCATGCTCGAAAAAAGGAAATACCTTAGCTGTATAGACAAGTTCTCTAAATATGCTAAGATGTTCCCGATAGAATCGAAATCAGCATTACACCTGCGTGAAGAATTGACTAAGGTCTTACATTACTTCACGGCTCCAAAGACCATGGTGTCTGACAATGAACGGGGTTTACTGTGGCCAACGGTCTTGAATTTTCTCAAGGCCCTAGGCAACGAAGTGTATTACGCCCCAACACAGAAAAGCGATGTGAACGGTCAGATCGAAAGATTCCATTCAACATTCTTGGAGATCTATCGTTGTCTCAAACAAGAACACTCGTTGTTTACAGTCGAGGAACTTGTTGCAATCGCAATTGATAGATACAATAATTCTATTCGCTCGGTCACGCAGCGTAGACCGGTAGATATATTTTTTAATCGTTCTACATCCACGAATCTACAAAAAATTGTGGGGCTCAGGCAAAAAGAACACGAGGATATACGGGGACTTTTATTGCGTAGTCTCCAACAGCGGGAAAAACAGGAACAGATCAAGACCATTGACGTACGAAGAAGGGCAGAAGATATTTGTTACAAATAAGCAAATAAAAAGTAAGGACAAAAAACGATTTAGTAAAGAGACCGTTGAAGAAGATAGGCGGGTGACAGTGAAGACACGATCAGGAAAGATCCTTCACAAATCACATGTGAAGAATTGAGGTCGTCCATCTCACCTCTTCAACATAGAAAGATAATAGTAGGCTTTTCAAAGATTTTCCGCACGTCCCAATTTAAATACTCTCACACAACAAGCCAAGCGAAGGATTTCGTGTCCTTACCTCGTATATAGAATTCCCAGTCTACTCAAAAGGGGTTAAGCTTTTTGAAAAACTAAATCACCAATTTAGTATAAATGTATTCGAAATTGACTGTAGCAGACAGAAGCAAGAGATGATTGTTGGACCCACAATTCGAGCAGACAGTCTACGGGAAAAACATATAAGTCTCCTGGGTATATACAATGAGGCTGAAATGATAATGCAATACGCCTACATAACAAATATGTCTACATTGGCTAAATCGCAATTTACTAAGAGCCATACGACAAGAGACTTTTGTCATAACTGCTTGCAATCATATACTTGCAATAGTAAAATGCATACAAAAAGTTGCGGCAAAGTTGTATCTACGTTTTAGACCCCGTACTCTAAACAAGAAAGAAAAGTACAGTCGAGCGCGCCCGACCGTATAATACTCTCTGCATTTGTCCCGATTAAATTATTAAAATCGGTATCGAGATATTACAATGTGAATTACTTGCATTAAAACACGTTGAAACAAAAACAATCTAAGCATAATCAAACACACATCTGTTTGTTTGTATTCGAATACACATACGTTTGACAATATGTATATGATGCAAATATGTATGTATGTATGTGTGTATTCGGCGTAGCCAGCGACCGCGGGCAGCGCTGCCGACACACAGGCAGCGAAAACGTTCGAACATGTGATTGTGTGTTTCTATCTCGCTTGCACCTATGGGTTGATATTGCGTTCAATTATCAATATTGTAACGCTTCCAGATTTCTTGTTTATAGTCCGATTTTAATGAGCCTTTCAGGATAGTTTAATATAGTTAGTCTCCACACGAATTATGAACAACAATACTATACGATAAGAAAAAGTTCGCTAAATACGGCATTGAAGATTGAAGACTTTTTTATCAAATGTGGGAAAAGGGGGCGTGGCAGTCCAAAATTTTAAATGGCAATGCAACTATGCTGTCGCTAGGAACCTCCCGTACCAGAATTGGTGATCCTAGGTGCCATAGTTACTGAGATATTTGCCGAAAACACCAATTTTTTCCGAGGTGTGTACCGTTTTTTGTTTATTGTGGGCGAATGGAGCGTGGCATCGAAAAAAAAAGATTCTTGTATTGACTGACTAAATATGTGATCGTTTGATACCAAGCTCGAACTTGTAGCTCTTACCATCTCTGAAATCTGTTTGTTCATACGGACGGACAGACAGACAGACAGACGGACATGGCTATATCGACTCGGCTTGTGATGCTGATCAATAATATATATACTTTATGGGGTCTGCCACGCCTCCTTCTGCCTGTTACATACTTTTGCACAAACCCAATATACTCTTGCAGAGAGTATAAAAATGATAGTGGTCGCAAATGAAAGGTACAATACCCAAGCAGTACAAGTTTGTTTTTGTTTTTGACACGCCCACTTTAGGGCGTTTTATTTGCAAATATAGGTAAATGTACAGGTAAACGTAGAATGCTTTAGTACAGAAAACTATTTAGCTATGCTATCTGAACCAAATTTACACGGAAAGTACATATCTATAAAGGTACATGTACTGACTAAGTTTGATCCAAATCGGACAACTATATCTTATAGCTCCCATAGGGCCGATCGGTCAAAAATATGCTCCAAATATGATTACGTATGAAAAACTTTTGCGTTAACTAAGCTATATTAATCAAACTCACACAGAATACATCTGCCAATAATATATATATACTGACCAAGTTTGATCCCAATCGGACAGCTATATCTTATAGCTCCCATAGGGCCGATCGGTCAAAAATACGCTCCAAATATGATTACGTATGAAAAACTTTTGCGTTACCTAAGCTATATTAATCAAACTCACATAGAATACATCTGCCAATAATATATTTATACTGACCAAGTTTGATCCCAATCGGACAGCTATATCTTATAGCTCCCATAGGGCCGATCGGTCAAAAATACGCTCCAAATATGATTACGTATGAAAAACTTTTGCGTTACCTAAGCTATATTAATCAAACTCACATAGAATACATCTGCCAATAATATATTTATACTGACCAAGTTTGATCCAAATCGGACAACTTTATCTTATAGCTCCCATAGGGCCGATCGGTCAAAAATACGCTCCAAATATGATTACGTATGAAAAACTTTTGCGTTACCTAAGCTATATTAATCAAACTCACACAGAATACATCTGCCAATAATATATTTATACTGACCAAGTTTGATACAAATCGGAAAACTATATCGTATAGCTTCCATAGGAACGATCGGTCGAAAATATGCTCTAAACATGAATTTCTATGAAAATGTTTTGTGTTTGCCAAGCTATTATATCCATCACCATTGTTAATAACAAATTGAAACTGAGTAACGGGTATCCTAAAGTCGCGAGGCGACTATAGCATTCTTTCTTGTTATGTTTGGAATGCCTTTAGAAAATATTATTTGCCTTTTAAATGTGTTTATGGGTTTTTCGGTTGTAAATATTAAGTTGCTATTGTCTTCATCAGTACTATGCTGTGTCTCTTCTCCAAAATAGGCTTGTTCTATTTTAACGCGTCATAAAGCATCGGCTATGTGATTTTCTTTTCCTTTTATGTATTTAATGTTAAAGTCAAATTCTGTTAATTTAACTCTCCATCTAGTTAGTTTTGAATTTGGTTTTTTCATTTTGTAGAGCCAGCATAGTGGTTGATGGTCACTATTTATTTAAAAATGTCGTCCTAGTAAATAATGTCGAAAAGTTTTTGTTGTCCATACAATAGCTAAGAGTTCTTTTTCTATGGCACTGTAATTAGTTTCGTGTTCATTTAAAGTTCTGCTAATGTAACTAAGTGGGTGGCCGTTTTGAGAAAGTACAGCTCCAAGAGCTACGTTACTTGCATCTGTAGTTAATAAGAATTTAGTATTAAAATCTGGTATTTTTAAGATGGGATCATTGGAGATGAGTTGTTTTAATTTTTCGAAGGCTTTAACGTATTCCGGATTTTGTATATCAATTTTTGAATTTTATTTTAGGGCTGTTGTCATGGGTATGGCTATATCTGCAAAATTAGGTATAAATTGCCTATAATATTTATTTATTTATTTATTTATTGTCTGACTATTAACAGTCGACACAAAAAGAAAAATGAATTAAATTAATGTAATTACGTATAAGAAAATAATTAAAAGTAAGATTTACATTAAATTTAAAAACAAAAGAGAGAAAAAAAACAGGTTTAAAATTAACATTATAATTAAATTTAAGTTTAATTAATGAACTTAACTTACTGGGGAAGTATTAAAAAAATTAAAAACAATTAAGAAACGTTGGTCCAACATTCGTTGCAAGGGTTAGGAAAACCCCAGAAAAACACTAACCAGACCAACCAAATAAAATTAAATAAAATTTAAGTCAAATCTTAGTAACGCGTTGATCAACGGTAAGGCACGCGATTAGATATGTAGGAGAGAAGTGATATTCTAAGTGTTGATAAAGAAGTGGCTCCACACACTACATGAGAAAAACTATTATAGTTAATACATAGGATACGAAACGGATTATGTAAAGCATAATTCGTGGTACAAAGGGACGTTGAAGGGACAAAGGCAGAAAGTTTCTAGTATTTCGCATCGGAACAGCAAATCTAATTTGGCTAATTAGATACGAGGAATCTATCTGACCATTAATTAGTTTATGTAAGAAAACTACACCAAGCATGGTTCTACGATCCGAAAGGGAAGGAAGGTTAATCAATAAAAGTCTACTACGATATGAAGGTAGTCTAATATTAGTATTCCAGCTAAGGCCCCTAAGGGCAAACAAAAGAAATTGTTTTTGTACATATTCTAATCTGTCCTGATAAATCATGTATTGGGGAGACCATACACACGATCCATGTTCAAGAATAGGGCTTACAAGTGAAGTATAAAGAGTTTTTGTTAGATAGGGATCGTCGAATTCCTTAGACCACCGCTTTATGAAACCCAAGACACCGAATGCTCGATTAGCAACAGAAGAGATGTGCTTATCAAACTTTAGTTTTGGATCGAAAACGATACCCAAATCATTAACCGACTCTATTCTCTGAAGAGGCTTGCCGTCAAGAAAGTAGTTATTATAGGTTGGAATTCGCCTACCATAGGACATTACGTTACATTTACTAAAATTGAGATGTAGTAAGTTAACTATACACCAGGCTTGAAGTGTGTCGAGATCGCTTTGTAGACCGTGACTCAGGCAAGAGTCAGTTCGTGACAAACAAAGTTTTACATCATCGGCATACATCAGAACCCGGGAACTAGAAATCGCTGAAGGCAGATCATTAATGAATAGTGAAAAAAGTAAAGGCCCAAGATGGCTTCCTTGAGGAACCCCCGAGGTAACACGCACGGGCTTGGATAACGTGCCATTAAAATTAACTTTTTGAGTTCTAGAACATAAGTAGTTCGCAATCCAAAGAATTAATTTATCTGGAAATCCAAGCAAATTAAGTTTATTTATTAAAAGACAATGATTAACGGTATCAAAAGCCTTGCTAAAATCAGTGTAAATGACATCTGTTTGCAATTTATTTTGAAACCCCTGTATAACAATAGAAGTAAATTCTAATAAGTTAGTGGTAGTAGATCTATATTTCATAAACCCGTGCTGGCAAGGAGAAACAATAGATCTACAAAGATGTTGCAATTGAAAAGTTATTAATTTCTCAAAAGTTTTAGGAATTGCAGACAACTTTGAGATACCCCTATAGTTACAAGTGTCAGATTTAGTACCCTTTTTATGAAGGGTGTAAAGAAGCGTTCTAGCCAGGGTACAAATCTCAGTCTGTCCAGGGCTCGAATCTAACAAGAAATTTGTAACATTCGCGGAGACGCTGCAGACGGGGAAAAATGGTCGATCTGGGGTGGGTGTTGGTATGAGAAAGGGGGGGAAGCGGGACGCGAGATCGAGGCAGGGACGCTGCCGTCGTTCTCAGCGAGCCGATGCGATGCTCTGCGAGATCGAAGCGTGGTGTCGTGGTGCTCTGGCAGCCAGCGCTGTTCTCATGCGGGAGAGCACTACGTGGGGAGGGGGGGAAGCGAGACGCGAGATCTAAACGGGGAGCGCCGCCGTTGTTCTCAGCAATGTCACGCGCCGCTCCGCGAGATCGAAACGGAGCGCCGAGGTACTCAGGCGGCTGGCGCTGTTCTCAGGCGAGGAGCGCTATTATGATTGGGACAATGCGAATGCGAGATCTAAACGGGGAGCGCCGCCGTTGATCTCAGCGAGTCGTTGGGTACAGGGTAAGAGAACGTCTTGCGAGTTTCCGATCGTGGCTCAAGGGTACCAAGAGGATACGATGGTTCTCAGCGAAAGACGGCGTTGATTCGTGAGAATTGAGTGCGACTCTAGGGGCACCGTAGATTTATCCGAGGGACTGGATAAGCGGTATGGAGTGCGCATTGAGCTGTCGGTAGTCCACGCACATCCACCACTCCCCAGTCTTTTTCCTTACCAAGACTATCGGAGCGCTGTGCGGACTGCGCGACTTCTCTATGGCATCTGCTCGGATGAGCTCGTCTACCTGCTCGTCAATCACCTTCTGCATCGCCGGGTTCTTTGGAAAGAAGCGCTGCTTCAAAGGCTTGGTGTCTCTCATCCGGATGCTGTGTTCCGCAATGTGTGAGACCCCCGGCAATCCCTCGAAAAACGTCAACTCTCTCTCCAAGAACTCACTTACCTCAGGCTCGAGGTCGGGCGGCCATTCCGCGTCCTCGGCCTGGGACTTCTTCGTTCCCTTTTCTTCTTCCATCAATCGCGCTCCCGGGGTGACCTCAGCGCTGGCCCCTGGCGCTCTAATTGCTTTGCCTCTTGTTTCCGTTATAGACTCACCCGTTGGTTTCTCGTCTGCTTCGCCTGCTGATTCGTCTTGACCATCTCGGCTCCTCATTCTCTTCCCTCGTCGTTGCGGCTTCGCCTTCTCTTCGGTCGGCGTGGCTATCGATGGTGGTGTCCTCACCCTTTCGGGGGGTTTGCGCTCGTCGTTTGCGACCAACTCCATGGACAGCTGTGCGAGCCCGACCCGGATCGTGGTGCCCATGCCACACAAAAAGTCCTTCCCCAGGATGACATTGTCGAGCATTGTGGGCATGCCCAGCACCGCCGTCTTCACCGTCTTCCCTCCAAGGCTGATGTCCACCAGGAGTGCCCTCTTTAGCACTACGGAAGACCCATCCGCCAACCGTATCTTCGCCTCCACCGGGAGCCTCTCGCCTTTGACATTCTGCTTCCGTAGCCATTCCTCGCTTACGAAGCTGCGCGTTGCTCCGGTGTCGACTGTGGCCATCGTCTCGTGGCCGTCGTCTCGTGGCCGCCGATCGTCACTCGCGCCACGATCTTCCCTCCTTTTACCACCATTGGTGCTCTTATTGCCTGGAGCTGGGGTTCGCGGCGCGGGCCTCCTCCTGGCTTGACGTGCGCCTCAGGTCGTTTCCCGCCGTCGGCCGTTCACAGCACTCCTTGCTGTTTCGACCTTGCCCGCACCTATGACATGCCCGTCGTGCGTCGAAACCGCCACTGCTTTGCACTGTGCCCTCTTGTGGTGGCGCCAGCTGGGCCGCGGCTGGACGTGCTGTTGCCGACTGGCTCGCCGTTCGCGGTCCCCCCGTCTCGGGCCGAAACGGGTTTGGCGGCCTTGTCCTTACCCCTGCTGGTTCGCCCTTGCCTCTCGCCATTGCACGAGAATATTCCGCATCCTGCTCGCGGAGGGTTTCAAACTCGGTGGCCATCTGCGTCAGCTGCGCCAATGTCGCGAAGTCGTGCCTGCGTACGTGCAGGCGATAGTCCGGGGATTCGTTTTCGTACAGTCGATACAATTCCTGCGCCACACTGTACCCCGCGCGCCTCATCAGCACCCGTAAGTTGAGCAGGTATTCTTGAACTTTTCGTTGTGTCTCTGCCGGTGTGAGCGTATCTGATCCTCCAGGCGCTCGAAATAATGGGGGGGGGGCAGGAAGAAATCTAGGAACTCTGTCCGGAACGCTGACCACGACGCGTTCCACAGCCCGCTTGTCAAAAACCAGCTCGCTGCCTGGTCGACCATCACTTCGCTCATGGCCGCAGGCATGTGGTTCAAGTCGATCCTGTACGTCGCGGCCCGCTGTTCCAGGATTTCTATAAATCCCAGCGGATCCTCTTGGCCTCCGTACTTGATTCCCCATTTGCGCATCTGGTCAGCCACTCCTCTCTGCGTCCGTACCTCTTCGGTGTGCGTGCATGCCATCATGGTCGATTCTTCCAGCCTTATCTCTGGTGGGCACTTTCGGACCGTCGGCGGTGGTTTCCACGACGCTGGCGGGGGCTGTTCATACAGGTGGGGCCTCCGTAAGTCCGGCTCAGACTTTTGAAACGGCCGTCCGCCGAATTCACCAGTGGGGGGTTCGACGAGCTTCCCATATTGGACCTCTAGATCGGCGAGTCTGTTCCGTGCTTCCCTACTGTGGCCCCCGCCTTGTATGAACGACGCCACCCGCTTTCTTAACTCTTCTACGCGGCCTTCCCTGTCGAGGCCGAAATCCTGGGCAATCGCCATTAACTCCTCCTTACGACGGTAATATACCCATCGTACCCCCAACGTTGTCTCGAGAGACTCACCTGGTTCCATTTCGGTCGGGCTGTCTGGCTTCGCTCGAAAATGACGCAAAAGAGGGAATTCCTATTTTTTTTTTTTGAATTCCGTGAGCAAACCAGTCGAAAATTCCTCGATGAACTCCTTGACGACACTACGCGATTCCTTGGTGAATTCCTCGATGAACTCCTCGGTGAGTTCCTTGAGGACAGTCCGGCGAGAATTCCCCGATGAATTTTCACTCCCGCTTTTTATCGTACCGAAACCAGACTTTGGAAAACAAACTCCAAAGGCAAAAAAATTTTTTTTTTTTTTTTTTTGACCGTGTCTATCGGACCGCCGGCCCACTGTACTTTAATTTTTTCTCTCTCCTTTTTTTTTTTTTTGTCCGACTTTCCGCGGCCTACGGCCCACTGTAATATTTGTCCACTTTTATACGGCCTTTGGCCCACTGTAGTTTTTGTTCACTTTTATACGGCCTTTGGCCCACTGTAGTTTTATTTTGCGTTGCGCGTCTTGACGTCACGCACTTGTCACCGTTTTCTAACTCGTGCTCTGCCAAACCCACCACCAAAACGTATGTATGTGTGTGTGAGCGGGCACGCGTCTGTGACGTCACACGCATGCACTTGTTTCCCGATTCTCGCTGTTTCCTTTTCGCGGGGACTGGTCGTCGCGCTCGCCACCGAACCGTTTGCATGACGTCGCGCGCGCTCTGTCTAATCGGCGTTTGTCGCTGTGCCAAATTCCGTCAATGCTTGGCGCGTCTGCACTAGCAGGTACCGGCGCGCGTCGAAAGTGCGACGAATGTTTCCCCGCCCGTTTTATATACCCCTCGCTCAGCTGCTGGTTTTGTTGTTTTAATGTTCTTTTTTTTTCCTTTTTAACACAAAACTCGACCTGTACGCGTCTGACGGCCACGTGTCAGAAAAACGCAAATTTTTTCTTTCACAAAAAAAAAATCCAAACTTTTCTATCTCCTCGTAGAATCTAACCACGTTCTCACCAGATTGTGCAGGCAATCTGGTAGTCGACCACCAAATCCCAGACCAGTGGTAGTGCGCACTCGCGGGCTTTAATTCGCAATGGTGCAGCACTCCCCTACGTCTCCAGGGTCCCTGCTCGGGCGCCACTTGTAAAGAAGCGTTCTAGCCAGGGTACAAATCTCAGTCTGTCCAGGGCTCGAAGCTTACAAGAAATTTGTAACATTCGCGGAGACGCTGCAGACGGGGAAAAATGGTCGATCTGGGGGTGGGTGTTGGTATGAGAAAGGGTGTTGGTATCAGCAATGTCACGCGCCGCTCCGCGAGATCGAAACGGAGCGCCGAGGTACTCTGGCGGCTGCCGCTGTTCTCAGGCGAGGAGCGCTATTAGGATTGGGACGATGCGAATGCGAGATCTAAACGGGGAGCGCCGCCGTTGATCTCAGCGAGTCGTTGGGTACAGGGTAAGAGAACGTCTTGCGAGTTTCCGATCGTGGCTCAAGGGTACCAAGAGGCTACGATGGTTCTCAGCGAAAGACGGCGTTGATTCGTGAGAATTGAGTGCGACTCTAGGGGCACCGTAGAGTCGCGACTATTCTCTAACGAAACGGAAGCAAGTGGGAGTAGGGATGTGGTGGATGAAACCTAATCTGCACTAGGAATCAATTTGCGAAACAACACGCTGCACAGTGGGGCAGCGGGCCGAAAAATTTTGCAAAAATCATATCTTTTGAACCAGGGGAGGTATTTGAACAAATTAAAAAGCATTTAATAGATAACTTATTAAGCTTTAGAAGGAATGTCTGAACAGGGTGATCCGTCAACAGGGTGCTTCAAAATTTAGGTCAAAGTTCTTTAATGTTTCTGCCCATATTAAACGTATAAAATGAAAATTAAAAATACTTTTTTTTATCACAAAGTAATATTTTTATACTCTCTGCAAGAGTATTTTGGGTTTGTGCAAATGTATGTAACAGGCAGAAGGAGGCGTGGCAGACCCCATAAAGTATATATATTCTTGATCAGCATCACAAGCCGAGTCGATATAGCCATGTCCGTCTGTCCGTCTGTCCGTCTGTCTGTCTGTCCGTATGAACAAACAGATTTCAGAGATGGTAAGAGCTACAAGTTCGAGCTTGGTGTCAAACGATCAGATATTTAGTCAGTCAATACAAGAATCTTTTTTTTTTTCGATGCCACGCCCCATTCGCCCACAATAAGCAAAAAACTGGACACACCTCGGAAAAAATTGGTGTTTTCGGCAAATATCTCAGTAACTATGGCACCTAGAACAAACTAGAAGCGTTCCAATATTGATAATTGAACGCAATATCAACCCATAGGTGCAAGCGAGATAGAAACACACAAGCACATGTTCGAACGTTTTCGCTGCCTGTGTGTCGGCAGCGCTGCCCGCGGTCGCCGGCTGCGCCGAATACACACATACATGCATGCATATTTGCATCATATACATATTGCCAAACGTATGTGTATTCGAATACAAACAAACAGATGTGTGTTTGATTATGCTTAGATTGTTTTTGTTTCAACGTGTTTTAATGCAAGTAATTCACATTGTAATATCTCGATACCGATTTTAATAATTTAATCGGGACAAATGCAGAGAGTATTATACGGTCGGGCGCGCTCGACTGTACTTTTCTTTCTTGTTTTTGAACTGTAACTATTACCATTAAAATTATTTGGAAATACGTGCATCTGAAGATGCTGCTTAAATGCTTACGAAGTACACATTCTTTCTAAAACTAACCCTATTAAATTAACTTAAAATTAATCAAATAAGATCGCTTTAACAAAAGAAATCAGTGTACTTATATTTACAATGCAGTTAAGAAATCTCATTGAAGTGTTTCTCCCTCATGGAATCATCCAAACTCAAAAATCTTTTTTTGTACCTTAAAAGAACAATTTATTTAGTTACCTCTACCCAAAATGTCTTAAGACTGGTAAAACGCATAAAAAATAATTTGTGTTAAATTTAACTAACTCAGGTAGTATTTACAAAATGATTTTACACAATTTTTTTATTAAATTCCCACTCAGGAAATACCCATATTTGCATGGGCTCTTCTTCTTCCATACATAAAACGCGCATTTTTAGCACGAGGTTGCGCTCGTTTTATGACTTTAAATTCTAAACGGGCAAACTAGGGCAAAGGAAATTACATAAGCATATTAGAAGAAGGTTCATTCTATCATATGTATATAGTTTCCTCATGAACATCGGTGAACATTAGAAGTTATGTCCATGCTAAATTAAAAAAACTGCCCAAAAATAGTATATTTTTTAAACTTTTTTGGAATATTCAGTTATAAAACGAAAATTAAATTTTTTACTGAATTTAATGAAAAATTAATCATATTTGAATACAAAAAATAACAACTTTAAGATTGATCTATTATTTCTCCCAAAATTCAATTTCAAAGTTGATACTTTGCGCGAAAAATTTATGCATTATGGCACATTTCAGGAAATATGTCAACTTTGAGGGTCTCTAGCACCCACAATTTTCAACCGATTTGAAAAAAATTTCGGATTTATCACCCGTGATCATTTTTCAATCAAACGCAATTTTTCTTTTTGTCATACGCTACCATCATAAAAATGATTTTTGCCACGTTTTTCGGCCGGCTGCCCCATTGTGCGCTGTTCGTTTTCTTTTCCTTTTCTTTTATTTCCTTCTCTTTGGCTATCTCGCCTCACCGTCGCACTTGCACTAACGGTTCTACTCACGTTTTTTGTTCCCTGTCGCTGTTCGCTGCTACCGTCTGCTTGGCTCAGCTCTCGATCGCAAAGTGCCGGCAGCGCTCTCGATCGAGTAGCGCGGAAGCTGTCCTGATACAACTCCACCACGAAAGCTCTCTCTTCACCACAGAGCTTTCGTGCAGGGTTGCATCCGACCGCTCCCCGCGCTCTCGACAGAGGGCGCTGCCAGCATCCCTACGCTCCTATCGACAACATATTCAAACTAATTCAAACTTAAATCTAACAATTCATTTATCAACTTAAAAGCTATGTGTTACAAAATTAAATCTAATACTTCAATTATAACCTTATAGACTATGTAATACAAATTAAATCTAATAATTCAATTAGAACCTTATAAACTACAAAATTAAATCTACTAATTCAACCATGTAAGACGGGGGGAGAAACCCCGCCTTACAAGGGGAATAATAAAAGATGATTTCCAGATGTCAGGAAAGCAGCACGACTTAACAGACAAATTAAATAATGAATACAAAGGTATCAAGAGTTGGTCGGCACAGTTTCTGAGCACGCAACGTGGAACTCCATCCGGGCCCGGGGAAAGAACATGTTTAACAGCCTTTAGATCACTCAAAAGCGATTCTTCAGTGATCAATGGCCTAAAATTCCAATTAGAAGCATTTACACGGTAAGGATAAGGCAAGTTTAGATTATTTTGATGAATGCAATAAGTTGATTGGAAAAAATCAGCAAATAAATCGGCTATAGCCTGATCAGAGTTAGCAGTCTTATTTTCAAAAACCATTGAGGAAGGAAGTGTTGATGATTTGCGCTTCGCATTAACGAAGTTATAAAAACGTTTAGGATTACTTCGAAACTGCTGACCACAGCTTCTAAGGTAATTCCGATAGCACAGGCTGTTCAATGCAGAGAAATCAGATCGAGCAATTACATATCGAGAGAGATCCAGGGAAGAGCCAGATTTCCTGAATTTCTTATATCTTTTTAGAGATGCTAGGAACACAAGATGGAGCACAAAGTTCAAATAAATTATTTAGAGTAAGGTAAAAAAATGCAACTGCTTCATCCATATCCCTGCACTTGAACAGCCATGACCAGTCAGTCTGGGATAAAAGCTGATTTAACTTATTAAAAACAGCCTTCCGAAACTGGCGAATACGCTTGCTGTGTCTCGAGCTGGACTTACCCATTTGGGTAGGCAAATCCATTAACAATTCCAAAGTCGGGTGATATGGATCTTCAGGAATAGAAAGGGGAGCAATACGGGAAACAGATAGAAATATCCGGTTAATCCGAGAAAACCTTTAATTTTTTTGGACTTTTTAGGAATTGGGTATTTTTGAATTGCCTTGATTTTTTCAGGGTTTGGCTTTATTCCCTCCTTAGTTATGATATGTCCCAGGAAAGTAGTTTCTTGTTTAAGAAACTGGCATTTATCAAGTTGTAGTTTAAGATTAGCTTCAGAAAGCTTTTCGAAAAATAGTTTAAATGAATTCAGTTCCTCTTCAATCTATGTGGAAAATATAATAATATTGTTCAAATACATCAGACAATGCTTGTTTAATAATGGACGTAGAACATTATTCATGCAACGTTGAAAAGTTGCAGGAGCATTTTTTAAACCGAATGGCATACGAAGGTATTCATAATGACCATTTTTGGTTGAGAAGGCTGTCTTATGTATTGCATCTGGATGCATTTCCATTGGATGGAAACCTTTCGCAAGATCAATTATGGTGAAATAGTTAAATTTACCTAGTTTTCCTAGTGTCTCGTCCATGTTTGGTATTGGATGCCTGTCATTAATAGTTATTTCGTTAAGTTTTCTATAGTCGATTACTATTCTAAACTTTGGTTTGCTGCAATAGGGAGAATTACTGGGCCTTATGATACCTTGGTCTATCATTTCCTGGATTTGGTTTTCAACCTCTTGCTCGTAAGCTTGAGGATAACTATATGGTTTGGAATATATTGGGGAGTTATGAGTAACGTTGATATTATGTTTCTCTTGGTTGCTGAAACTAAGTTGATCTCCTTCTTGGAATTGAATATGCTGATAGGACTTTAATAATTTTTTTAATTTTGATTTTTATACTCTCTGCAAGAGTATATTGGGTTTGTGCAAATGTATGTAACAGGCAGAAGGAGGCGTGGCAGACCCCATAAAGTATATATATTCTTGATCAGCATCACAAGCCGAGTCGATATAGCCATGTCCGTCTGTCTGTCCGTCTGTCCGTATGAACAAACAGATTTCAGAGATGGTAAGAGCTACAAGTTCGAGCTTGGTATCAGACGATCACATATTTAGTCAGTAAATACAAGAATCTTTTTTTTTTTCGATGCCACGCCCCATTCGCCCACAATAAGCAAAAAACTGGACACACCTCGGAAAAAATTGGTGTTTTCGGCAAATATCTCAGTAACTATGGCACCTAGGATCACCAATTCTTGAACGGGAGGTTCCTAGCGACGGCATTGCTGCATTGGCGTTTAATTTTTTGGACTGCCACGCCTATTTTTCCCACAATTAATAAACTAATTATCTAACTTCGATGCCAATTTTAAGATATTTGTTCTTATCGTACAGCATTGTTATTAATAATTCGTGTGGAGACTAACAATATTAAACTATCCTGAAAGGTGCATACAAATCGGACTATAAACAAGAAAACTAGAATCGTTACAATATTGATAATTGAACGCAATATCAACCCATAGGTGCAAGCGAGATAGAAACACACAATCACATGTTCGAACGTTTTCGCTGCCTGTGTGTCGGCAGCGCTGCCCGCGGTCGCTGGCTGCGCCGAATACACACATACATACATACATATTTGCATCATATACATATTGTCAAACGTATGTGTATTCGCATTCAAACAAACAGATGTATGTTTGATGCAAGTACTACACATCGTAATATTTGAATACCGATTTTAATCATTTAATCGGAAAAAAATGCAGAGAGTGTTATACGGTCGGGCGTGCTCGACTGTACTTTTCTTTCTTGTTTGAAGTAATTATATTGTAATCGTTGGAATGTATGTAACAGGCAGAAGGAGGCGTGGCAGACCCATAAAGTATATATATTCTTGATCAGCATCAATAGCCGAGTCGATATAGCCATGTCCGTCTGTCCGTCTGTCAGTCTGTCCGTC
The DNA here is from genome assembly GCA_018151165.1 of Drosophila arawakana. Taxonomy (NCBI): domain Eukaryota; kingdom Metazoa; phylum Arthropoda; class Insecta; order Diptera; family Drosophilidae; genus Drosophila; species Drosophila arawakana. The sequence continues at coordinate 809,720 of JAECWX010000430.1, read as the reverse complement.
CGTCCGTCTGTATGAACAAAAGGATCTCAGAGACTATAAGAGCTAGAAAAATGATAGTGGTCGCAAATGAAAGGTACAATACCCAAGCAGTACAAGTTTGTTTTTGTTTTTTGACACGCCCACTTTAGGGCGTTTTATTTGCAAATATAGGTAAATGTACAGGTAAACGTAGAATGTTTTAGTACAGAAAACTTTTTTAGCTATGCTATCTGAACCAAATTTAGACGGAAAGTACATATCTAGAAAGGTACATGTACTGACTAAGTTTGATCCAAATCGGACAACTATTTCGTATAGCTTTTGCATTAAGCTATATTAATCAAACTCACACAGAATACATCTGCCAATAATATATACATGTGGGGTTTTTTTAATTATAAAGAGTTTATTTAATTATAAAGAGTTTATTTAAGTTTAAATGATTAAATTGAACTTAATGTTAGTATTCTTTAAACACTTTAGCCACACAGGCAGGTTAATCATAAAAGTTAAAGTACGCTTTGCCCTCGGTAGCGTTGCGTCGAACTTTAAGTCTTTCGTCTTCGTCGTCGTGGTCGTCGTTCTAACCGTCTTCATCCGCACTCGCTAGCGAACTCTTAACAACTAACTTTTAGGTCTATCGCAACTTAGTACTATCGATAAGTCATTATTGGTCATCGCTGTCTAGGGTTTCTCGATAATTGTGGCGGTCGGCAGCACCGATCCCACATTCGGCCATTCTGACTAAGCATTCGACCCGGATGCTTCATCGTCTTCGATGTCATCTTTTCCATTGTCGCCGGTTATCCAAGGATTCATATACTCGGCACATGTTGTAGAGTTCTTTGGGCCGTCGCTGTTGCCTAGCTTCTGGACATCGTAGGCGTTGTTGTGTTTGACCTTCACAACTTGATATGGACCCAAGAATTTTGGCTTTAGTTTTAAGCCACCACCAAACTGCGTACGCTTGATCGCAATAAGGTCACCTATTTTGTATCGGCGTGCCGGCTTCCGTCGAAGATTATACGTCTTCTGGTTTTCATTCTGAAGTTTCAGAATCTGCGTCTTTGCCTTAGCTCGAAGATCATTGCGTTCCTCGTTGAATACTCTCATGGTTTCTATGTTGATGAGATCTCTGAGCTGGTTGTCATCTTTCGTTCGAAGTTTCACACCAACAAGCATCTCAAACGGCGTCGTTGCAATGCTTCTTGAAAAGGAAGAGTTGATTGCTTGCTGAACTCTGCTGACATGTCGATACCATTTAGTTGGGTCATTGACACTTAACTTGGCGAGAACTGAAATGATAAGAGAGTTAAGCCGCTCCACTTGACCATTTACCCTTGGTAAGCCCGTCGTCGTCTTCACCAGCTTTATTCCTTCTTCGTCACAATAGTTGACAAAGTCCTGGGAAGTGAAAGCTGAGCCTCTGTCAGTTATGATGAGCGCTGGATTGCCAAACACACCACTTTGACTGGTTAACTTTCCAATCACCTCGTTTGCAGTGGTTGACTTAGTTGTATAGAGCCAACAAAACTTGGTAAATGAGTCGATTACCGCCAGTATATGCTTGTAGTCCTTATGCGTTGACTTAAGTGGCCCCAAAAAGTCAATATGGTAAGTGTATAGAGGGACGTCATCCTTCTGTAATGGGTGTAGCAATCCTTCCTGTTTTTCCCGTTTTCGATTGATCAAGATACACGGTATGCAGCATTCAAAGTATTTTTTGATCCTTTCCTCGACGTTTGGTATGAAGTACTCTCGATCAATCAAATCCTTCGTTTTCTTGACTGCAAAATGTCCTCTGTCATGGGCATTTCCGATTATCCTTTTTTGCATCTCGTTGGGTACCACGATCAGCTCCTCGTCTTTGATCACCTTGTACAAAACGTCGTTCTTCGGGAAATAATCGTCGTATGGTTGGTTTGTGTTTTTCAAAACTTCCTTGATGGCTTTAATTTTTTCGTCACGGGCCTGTGCATCTCTTAAAGCAATAATTATATTATCCTGTCCTATGCTCATTATTGGATATCTACTTAGAGCATCTACGTGCTTCAAACTTTTGCCTGATCTATGCTCAACTGTGTAATTATATTCTTGCAAAAACATAATCCAACGAGCTACTCTAGTGCACAAACTCTGTTTTTCAAGCGTCTTTGTAAAAGCATTACAATCTGTTACAAGTTTAAAGGGAATACCTAGCAAATATACCCTAAACTTGGACAAGGCTTCAATAACTGCTAGAATCTCTAACTCGTAGCTACTATACTTTCGTTGTGCATCTGATGTTTTCTTAGACATATAATACACTGGGTGCAACTGACTATCGTCAGGGCTTACTTGCAACAACACTGCCCCAAAACCATCAATAGACGCATCTGTATGCACTTCAGTTAGGTACTTCTGGTTATAAATACTAAGGACTGGATTTTCGGTTAACAACTGTTTTAGGATCTTTACTGCGTTTTCTTCGGCTTCCTCGAATTTATACTTTGTTGACTTTTTGGTCAATTCCGTCAATGGTCTGGCTATAACAGCATAATTCGGTATAAATTTCCTAAAATAACCTGTCAATCCTAAAAAACTTTCCACCTGTTTGACTGTCTGTGGTATTCTAAACTTTGATACTGCCTCAATTTTCTCTGGTGACGGATACAACCTGCGATTTTCTATAACATGGCCTAGAAACTGAATACGCGTGTGTAAAAACTTGCATTTCTTGAGGTTAAGTATTAAGCCGTATTCTTCACATGTAGCCATAACCTCCTTCAGATTCTGAACAGCCTCTTGTTCACTTTTTGCTGGTATGATTACATCATCTACATATGGTAACGCAGTGCCTTTGCGCGAGAGATCTCGAAAAATCGCATTCACGTGGCGTTGAAAAACACCGGGGGAGTTCGAGAATCCAAACGGAACCTTCCGAAACTGGTACTGGCCCCTATGGGTGACAAACGATGTGTACTTTCGGCTTGATTCCGCCACTGGCACGTGGAAAAATCCATTCTTCAGATCAATGGTGCTGAATATTGTCGCCTCTTGCAGGCGGTCCAGTTGATCTTCAATGAGCGGAAGCGGAAAATGGTCTTTTACAGCAACTTTATTTATTCTGCGAAAATCTACACAGAGTCTTGCAGAGCCATCGTGTTTTTTAACGAGCACAATCGGACTTGTATACTCAGATGTCGACTCTTCTATTATACCAGTTTCCAGCCACTCCTCAATTTGTTCGTCTACAATGTGCGATTCGGAAAAGGCCAACCTGCGTGGTCGAGAAAATATCGGAGCATCGTCTTTGAGCACAATGCGCATTTCAACATCTGTCGACTTCGATTTTTCCGGCTTATAGTTCGATATCAACTCGCTCACAATGTTCTTAGCACTTTCACTTGCCGCCTCGTTAATGTCATATACCACGTCATCGGTTTTTGTGCAAATCTTTAGAATGTTATGCTCTTCTTGTAATGTTTCTTTACGCACTTGCAAGCCATCACGGTTAAACACGATTTCAGCAACCAAACAAAGTTCTTCGCCTATAATTAGCTTTATATTTGTGCATCTTACTGGGACAACGTAAAAGTCAAGTTGAAATTCGGATTCGTCTATCAAGACTGTTTGTTTCACATGACCGATCGGTTTTATCTTATTGGTGTCTCGATCTCCAAATCCTATTAAAACCAAATTACAGTTTTCCAACTTTGGTCTCCCGATTTCAACATAAAAGTCTTCCCGCATGACACAAAATTTACTGCCCGTATCAAACAGAGCGACACTTGTTTTATTGGCAACTACAACTTCTTTGCTTGTCAAATCGTTCTTAGGTTTTAGCATTTGCACATTTGTTTCACCACTGTTCGTATTTTGCTTACAATCTTTTGCAATATGCCCGAATTGGTTACACTTGAAACATTTTCTGCCGTTTATTTTCTGAGTACACTTGCTCGAAACATGTCCCTTTTCTCCACAATTATAGCACTTTATTTCTTTTTTCACATCTTTGTCTGAGTTTTGCAGCTTTCTTTCCTTGTCTTTTGCAACGTTCTCGTATCTTTTTGACTTGTCTTTTTCGAATTGGTTTTCTCTTTCCACCATGGTTTTAAAAGATTTTAACTTTTCTTTAAATTCGCTCATATTTCTAGCACCGTACAATATTGATTTAATTGCGTTTTTCTCATCAATGCCGTCTATTATGTATTGAATTAAAGCGTCGTCTTCAATTTTACCATGTGATGAAATGTCTTTCATTCGGTAGAAATATTCGAACACGCATTCACCGTTCTTTCGTTTTTCTTGCGCGAGCTTCTCATGTATTTGCTTACTGCTAATGTTCGACTTAAATTCAGCGAGCAATGCTCTCTTCAGCAAATTCCACGAAATCAACCCTCTCTCGCTCGACACAAACAACTTCGCAAGTCCCGTTAGCGATTTCTTTGCGAACAGAAATTTCTGGAAATCGCTCCAATACATAAGCAATGCTTGCTCTTCAAATTCCTCTATCCACACTTCGATTGGAATAGTATTGGTGCCGTCAAAACTTCGAATGCTCTCTTCTACGTCGCGAAAACTAAGCGCAAAACGCGGTGCCGCCACCCTGTCGCGGTAAAGTGTTTCGTCGTTTCGATCACTGCCTCTTTCTCTCTCACTGTGCGAATTAGGTGCAACTGCGACGCTCGTTGCGACGGGTACCTCTCTTTGTGGAGTACCAAAATCATTGTACCCGGCGTTCTCGTCTTCCTCATCTTCTGTCTCATTTTCCGATGAATCGCCGTTTTTTTCGTGAACAGACAAAAAAGAGTTTTTACGCAGATTTTGGAAAATGAACACATGCAGGTCGTCATGTTCGTAACTTATGCCCAACACATTACATATAGCCACGAGGTCCCCTTGTGTCAAATTATTCACTGCGTACTCCTTCATTTCATTATATTTCTGGTCATTCTGCGAAAAATCGAAACCGTAAAATTCTCGTAGACGTCGTCGGTTATTTCTGTCTCCCTCGTTCTCAAAGACAAACTTGTGCAAAGCCGTTATGCTAGCCCTCTTACTCGCACGTAGGCTGCCACTAATTAAGTCATTTAGGCACGTCATGTTGGAAAAAGAAAAAAATGTTCCTTTCTTTATAAAACTGAATTTCACAACATTCCCGCACGAACACTATTTTGTGTGTTGTGAATATCACTCAATCTCGGACGAGCGCCCAATTTGTGGGGTTTTTTTAATTATAAAGAGTTTATTTAATTATAAAGAGTTTATTTAAGTTTAAATGATTAAATTGAACTTAATGTTAGTATTCTTTAAACACGTTAGCCACACAGGCAGGTTAATCATAAAAGTTAAAGTACGCTTCGCCCTCGGTAGCGTTGCGTCGAACTTTAAGTCTCTCGTCTTCGTCGTCGTTGTCGTCGTTCTAACCGTCTTCACCCGCACTCGCGAGCGAGCTCTTAACAACTAACTTTTCGGTCTATCGCAACTTAATACTATCGATAAGTCATTATTGGTCATCGCTGTCTAGGGTTTCTCGATAATTGTGGCGGTCGGCAGCACCGATCCCACATACATACTGACAAAGTTTGATCCAAATCGGACTAATATATCGTATAGCTCCCATAGGGCCGATCGGTCAAAAATACGCTCTAAATATGAGTTAGTATGGAAAACTTTTGTGTTACCTAAGCTATATTATGTCTATTATATTTATGTCTCCTATTAGTTCTTCTAAATCGCTGTCAAATTCCTCGATGTAACATTTACTCATTTAGTCATAGTTGGCATTAGACAATGTAGAAGCTTTGCTGATCTTGCAGAATTGCAGGTGTTCTTTTATGGCAGGTCGGATTTGTTAACTTGTACGTATTTTCATAGGTAATTTATCGGATGGGAACACACCTTTAAATATATATTTGGTGCAGCGCTTACCAAGCATAAGTTTTTCAATTTGTAATGTATTCATTTTTAAAGTATAACTCTAATATTTCTATGTTTGTCAATATCAATCATGGAATCATATTCACAATATACAAGGCATGTGACAGCTTCGGTAAGTGGTTCAGCAAATCGACCCTCAATACGAATTGTTCCTTGATTAATTAAATTTGAACATACGGAAGAATTCGAATGATCTGCAGTTAAGTCAAACGCTAATATAAAACAGTTCTTATCAAACATTTCCTTAGTGATTTGCAGCCCCCTATTAAAATGTTTTATACCATTTGCTCTAAATAGCATATTATATCCCCGAGAGCTCTGAATGTTTTCGGGGTTTGTAAAATCAAACTCTAGGGCTTGAGACGGTACTTGTACTCCATTAACTAAAAGATTAAATCGCTGTATTTTAAATTGTTCAAAGTTATATGGATCCAGTTCTCTATTAGCTGAGTATGCTCGGTTTTTAACCATGCAAAATGAGATAAAATTAGGTAATTGTCCAATTACAACATTGTCAATTGAAAGTGTATTGTTAGCTGGATATAGAGTAAAAGATTAAACTTCAACTTTATTATATGGATATAAAGCGTTTTTAGATTGCAATACGCGATGATGTGCTAACAAAATACTTGGATTGACTATAACATGATTCATAAAGAGTTGTGCCTCTAAAACTTTTAAAGTTGATTCAGTTTGAGTCTCCATAAAATAAAATGCTGTTTTTTCAATATTAAATGTTATTCGTAAATCAACATTATTTATTAGAAGCTTAGGTTGATTAAAAATATCTTCATGTAATTTTCCAAAGAGCTCAACCTTATTACTTCTTCGAAATATGTTTTTTTACAGGTAAAGTTTCGTCAACATAACATTTAATAAAACTTGCAAAAAATCCCTAGGTTGCTAAATGGCTTTCACTAGCATCACTTCCATAATTTAAAATAGTTTGTAAATAAGACCGATAGTGGTAATTATTGTCGTTCTGAGAAAATAATGAGTTATTTAAATATACTGAGGAACTTCTAAAAATAGAGTGCAATATATTGTTTACAACACTAACAGCATCATTTCTTATATTATTGTTGTCCTGACCCTTTAGCTGTACTACTAATCTTAAATATACGCTTGACAGATCTCTGTATGATTCGCCATTTCCCAAACATACAAATTCAATTGAGCTGGCTCCATCCAATGATGATATACAATCCTATGTTACTTCTTCAGTGCGTAAAATACTGCTTTGTGTCGGATGTGGCTCAAACAAATCCAGTTCACTTTTCATGCATTCAATGTGATTGGCCATCGTTTTGTAGAAAATATATCTGTGATTTTCTTAGATTCTTGTATGCACACTTGAATGTTTAGATTTATAATGAGCTCTCCTAGAAACAAAACGCTTCCTTTTATTCTTTCTACCTGAGCCTCCCTGAGTCATTTTATCTATTACTTTATTGGATAGATTTTGGAGTGCAATTTTGCTCTGTTCTTGAATAATATTCTGTAGAGGTTTTCGTCCCAAGTCACTTATGAGTGCTTTCCCTGATTCAACTGCTTGATTTTTAACGGGGTTTAGTCCACTTAGAAAAAGTGGTTTAATGTACTTTAAAAGTCCACTAAAAAAGTTTCTAATACCGCTTCCTTGCTGTATTATTGGAGGTGTTGCATAAAAGGAACCAATGTGATTTAATCCTCCTCCACTTTGGTTTAGATAATACTCTTGGTAAAGTTTCTCCATGCGGGTTAATATCTTTATGAAATATGTATTAACTAAATAGCAATATTTATAGCATACAACGTTTCTGTCTAAAATGCAACGTTATGTATATGGGAGTGGCTGAAGGTTTAAAGGGCACCTTATATCCTTTTGAGTCAGATATTAAAATTGATATGTCTCTTACTTCACAATTCTCAACGGGATAGTACTGAATGTTTTTGAATTGAATCATTTTCGAAACTCCATTATGCATAAGAACTTTTAGACATCGCGTTCTTTTGTCTCCAACGCATCTAGGCTTTATTATGTCAGTATAAACAAATATTATACCCTTTGACAAACTTTGTATTGACTGTTTCTTATCCGTTACTTCATGGTGGGGAAGATCGTTTAAATGTAGTTCAGATATTCCAACATCCCACTTCATCTATATTTTGTGAGAAGCTCACAATGTTTGTAAACGCGCACTGTACATAATTCGGAAAAACATTTAAAGAATTGTTGCTAAATAAAGTAACATAAAATGACTCTAAGTTACTAATTTTCAAAAGTTTTTATACTCTCTGCAAGAGTATATTGGGTTTGTGCAAATGTATGTAACAGGCAGAAGGAGGCGTGGCAGACCCCATAAAGTATATATATTCTTGATCAGCATCACAAGCCGAGTCGATATAGCCATGTCCGTCTGTCCGTCTGTCTGTCTGTCCGTATGAACAAACAGATTTCAGAGATGGTAAGAGCTACAAGTTCGAGCTTGGTGTCAAACGATCAGATATTTAGTCAGTCAATACAAGAATCTTTTTTTTTTCGATGCCACGCCCCATTCGCCCACAATAAGCAAAAAACTGGACACACCTCGGTAAAAATTGGTGTTTTTGGCAAATATCTCAATAACTATGGCACCTAGGATCACCAATTCTGGTATGGGAGGTTCCTAGCGAAAGCATTGCTGCATTGCCATTTAAAATTTTGGACTGCCACGCCCACTTTTCCCACATTTAATAAAAAAGTCTGGAACCTTTAATGCCGGTTTTGGCGATCTTGTTCGTATCGTACAGTATTGTAATTATATCATTAGTGTGGAGACCTAACTATATTAAACTATACTGAAAGGCGCATTAAAATCGGACTATAAACAAGAAAACTAGAAGCGTTCCAATATTGATAATTGAACGCAATATCAACCCATAGGTGCAAGCGAGATAGAAACACACAAGCACATGTTCGAACGTTTTCGCTGCCTGTGTGTCGGCAGCGCTGCCCGCGGTCGCCGGCTGCGCCGAATACACACATACATGCATGCATATTTGCATCATATACATATTGCCAAACGTATGTGTATTCGAATACAAACAAACAGATGTGTGTTTGATTATGCTTAGATTGTTTTTGTTTCAACGTGTTTTAATGCAAGTAATTCACATTGTAATATCTCGATACCGATTTTAATAATTTAATCGGGACAAATGCAGAGAGTATTGTACGGTCGGGCGCGCTCGACTGTACTTTTCTTTCTTGTTTTATATTAAAGAAATCCAATTAATTTTATTTTTTCCAATTTGATATGGTTTACTCTGTTCGTTGATCTTGTGCTAATTCTTGTTGATTTAGAACAAGATTTTTATACTCTCTGCAAGAGTATATTGGGTTTGTGCAAATGTATGTAACAGGCAGAAGGAGGCGTGGCAGACCCCATAAAGTATATATATTATTGATCAGCATCACAAGCCGAGTCGATATAGCCATGTCCGTCTGTCCGTCTGTCCGTCTGTCCGTCTGTCTGTCTGTCTGTCTGTCTGTCTGTCTGTCCGTATGAACAAACAGATTTCAGAGATGGTAAGAGCTACAAGTTCGAGCTTGGTGTCAAACGATCAGAAATTTAGTCAGTCAATACAAGAATCTTTTTTTTTTTTTCGATGCCACGCCCCATTCGCCCACAATAAGCAAAAAACTGGACACACCTCGTAAAAAATTGGTGTTTTCGGCAAATATCTCAGTAACTATGGCACCTACGATCACCAATTTGGGTACGGAGGTTCCTAGCGACAGCATAGTTACATTGCCATTTAAAAGTTTGGACTGCCACGCCCCCTTTTCCCACACTTGAAAAAACTTCAAATGCCGTTTTTTGCGAACTTGTTCTTATCATACAGTATTGTTTAATTATAACTGGTGTGGAGACTAACTATATTAAACTATCCTGAAAGGCGCATTAAAATCGGACTATAAACAAGAAAACTAGAAGCGTTACAATATTGATAATTGAACGCAATATCAACCCATAGGTGCAAGCGAGATAGAAACACACAAGCACATGTTCGAACGTTTTCGCTGCTTGTGTGTCGACAGCGCTGCTCGCTGAAGCTGGCTGCGCCGAATACACACATACATACATACATATTTGCATCATATACATATTGTCAAACGTATGTGTATTCGAATACAAACAAACAGATGTGTGTTTGATTATGCTTAGATTGTTTTTGTTTCAACGTGTTTTAATGCAAGTAATTCACATTGTAATATCTCGATACCGATTTTAATAATTTAATCGGGAACAAATGCAGAGAGTATTATACGGTCGGGCGTGCTCGACTGTACTTTTATTTCTTGTTCTGCTTGTCGAGATGATCGTCTTAGTTTTTCCCTTCCTGCAATGTAATTTGGGTTTCTTAAATTGACTTCTGATTGAACAATACGATTATTTGTTCTCTTTTTATACTCTCTGCAAGAGTATATTGGGTTTGTGCAAAAGTATGTAACAGGCAGAAGGAGGCGTGGCAGACCCCTTAAAGTATATATATTCTTGATCAGCATCACAAGCGGAGTCGATATAGCCATGTCCGTCTGTCTGTCCGTCTGACCGTCTGTCCGTCTGTCTGTCTGTCTGTCTGTCCGTATGAACAAACAGATTTCAGAGATGGTAAGAGCTGGCGAACTTGTTCGTATCGTACAGTATTGTAATTATATAATTCGTGTGGAGACTAACTATATTAAACTATACTGAAAGGCATTAAAATCGGACTATAATCAAGAAAACTAGAAGCGTTACAATATTGATAATTGAACGCAATATCAACCCTTTGGTGCAAGCGAGATAGAAACACACAAGCACATGTTCGAACGGTTACGCTGCCGCGCCGAATACACACTTACATACATATGTGTATCACATATTGTCAAACGTATGTGTATTCGCATTCATGCTTAGATTGTTTTTGTTTCAACGTGTTTTAATTCAACTACTACACATTGTAATATCTCTATACCGATTTTAATAATTTAATCGGGACAAATGCAGAGAGTATTATACGGTCGGTCGCGCTCGACTGTACTTTTCTTTCTTGTTTTCTGGTGACTTAATTTGACTTTCAATGTATCTCCTTTTAGGAGTTGTCTCAATCTATATATATCCTATATCATCATCGATTTCAGAGAATGCCCGCTTAGGGTTATCGTCTTGACTTTGAGAATCAGCAAATAACTTTCTTAGAATTATTTGGTATTTCGTCTGTTTCTGTTTTTGTAATGTTCATACTCTTGTCTGCTTTACCGTTTATATTTTTCATAAACTTTTTGTTTTCAGTCTTTGCTTATCTTTTTGAACTGGTAGGAAACTCTTCAAATGTCTGTGTTGAACTGCTTGATGATAAAACATTTAACTGATTTTTATACTCTCTGCAAGAGTATATTGGGTTTATTCAAAGTATGTAACAGGCAGAAGGAGGCGTGGCAGACCCCATAAAGTATATGTATTCTTGATCAGCATCACAAGCCGAGTCGATATAGCCATGTCCGTCTGTCTGTCTGTCAGTCTGTCTGTCCGTATGAACAAACAGATTTCAGAGATGGCTAGAGCTACAAGTTCGAGCTTGGTGTCAAACGATCAGATATTTACTCAGTCAATACAAGAATCTTTTTTTTTTCGATGCCATGCCCTATTCGCCCACAATAAGCAAAAAACTGGACACACCTCGGTAAAAATTGGTGTTTTTGGCAAATATCTCAATAACTATGGCACCTAGGATCACCAATTCTGGTATGGGAGGTTCCTAGCGAAAGCATTGCTGCATTGCCATTTAAAATTTTGGACTGCCACGCCCACTTTTCCCACATTTGATAAAAAAGTCATCAATCTTGAATGCCGTTTTTAGCGATTTTGTTCGTATGGTTATTTATAATTCGTGTGGAGACTAACTATATTAAACTATCCTGAAAGGCATTAAAATCGGGTTATAAACAAGAAAACTAGAAGCGTTACAATATTGATAATTGAACGCAATATCAACCCATAGGTGCAAGCGAGATAGAAACACACAAGCACATGTTCGAACGTTTTCGCTGACTGTGTGTCGGCAGCGCTGCCCGCGGAAGCTGGCAGCGCCAAATACACACATACATCCATATATGCATCATATATTGTCAAACGTATGTGTATTCGCATACAAACAAACAGATGTGTGTTTGATTATGCTTAGATTGTTTTTGTTTCAACGTGTTTTAATGCAAGTAATTCACATTGTAATATCTCGATACCGATTTTAATAATTTAATCGGGACACATGCAGAGAGTATTATACGGTCGGGCGCGCTCGACTGTACTTTTCTTTCTTGTTTTAACCACATTTTTGTGCTGGAACACAATTCTTAAAAAACAAATAACAAATATCTATTATAAACATATTATACCTAAGTGTGCCCAAATGAATAAGTATGAAATACGACTTACAGATTTAGAAGCATCGTATGAGTCTGACGTTGAGATTAACTTAACTCGTTTGTGTTTTGAGATTTCAGAGAAGATGCGAAAAGAAATAAAAAACGACGAAATTCAATATAAACAGTTAGTATTATCAAAACACTCAGGATTGTAATAATAAACATAATGAGTAAATTACAGGTTGTAACAGAAATTCATAAGCAGTCTAGAAAAAATTTTAGAATGCGTAGTTTTGTATAAAAAGGAATAAATGATAAGTGGCAAATAGATTTAGTCGAAATGATTCCACTTCATAATCAAAATGGAGGTTATCGATATCTACTGAAAGTGATTGATACTTTCCCAAAATATTCATATGCAGAGCCGATGAAGAATAAATCAGCTACAGATATAGTTTAGCAATTAAAAAAGTATTTGAAACTGCAACGAAATTACCTAAAAATATTCAGAGTGATCAGGGTAAAGAATTTTTTAATAAGGAATTTCTTCAACTAATGAATAAATTGAAAATAAATCATTATCACACCTATACTCATTTAAAAGCATCAATTTGTGAACGATTTAATAGAACCCTTAAGAATCTAATGTGGAAAATGTTTAGCTACCATGGAAATTACATTTGGGTGCCCAAGTTGCAGCAATTACTAAAAACTTACAACAATACATATCACCGTACTATAAAAATGAAACCCAGTGAAGTAGATAGAAAGAATGAAAAATGTATTTTAAAGTCGGTGTACAATCATCCTACAATTTTTCCTAAACACAAATACTCTGTGAACGATTTTTTTCGAGTAAGTAAATATAAAGGTGTTTTCGCTAAAGGATATGAACCAAATTGGGCAACTGAAATATTTAGAATTATAAAAATTCAATCAACAGATCCAGTCACTTATTTATTAAAAGATTATAAAAATGAACGCATAAAGGGTTCATTCTATGAAGAAGAACTTCAACGAGTTAGAGATAAAAACGCATACTTGATTGAAAAAATTATAAAATCTGGAAAAATCAAGTTTTTGTTAAGTGGTTAGGCTTTGATGAGTCACATAATTCCTGGATTAATAAAAAAGATATAATTAAATAAAAGACTTTTTTTTTTTTTTATTAGTATATATATATTTACAAGTGTTATATAATAAGTCTTATCTTTGAATAAAATGTTTTGTACATATTTTACAAATTTTCTCTGTTCAAACTAAATTTATAATGCCCCCAAGCCAGTGTGGTTATTGAATTTGATGTTACAAATCTTTTGTCATCTTTATAATTCAAAGAAATTTTGTTAACAATTTCTGTAAACAGCTCATGGTCTCTACTTCTTATTACCCTCTGTTCACCATAATAAGTTTTTCGTTTTCGGATACATTCAATATAGTCAGAGTGGGAGAGTTTTTTAGCAACGCTTTCTTTGACACCTTTAATTTTCTTAATTTCTTTGTCCGTGGTCCCTTCACTGCTTTCTACCTTGTAGGAATAAGCTTTTGCTTTTAAGCCTGAAAATGATTTCATAATTTTTCCTGCATCTTTAAATAACCCTAACTCTTTGTTGTCTGCTGGAATTATGATAAATGGATTCGTTAGATGTTAAATGGAGTTATAATTGAAGGTATCAAAACGTTCTGGATTTGTTTTTATAAGGTTATATACATCTTCAACAGAGGATGTAATAAACGAATCAGTGTCCATATAAATAATCTTAGTCGAGATACTTTTTATGCTTAAGCAATTATAATAATAACCATACAAAAGCCATTTTGACAATTCTAAGACAGTTACTCCTATATAGATTGGTTTATCATAATGAAGTAATTACCGAAAATGTTCATGGTATGGAAATTGTTCATTGCGACTAACTGTCTGAAGCCAGGAGAATTTTGCTTGGAGTGGTAATCAGTAACTAGTCGTATTGAACGTCTTTTCTCTACGTTTTCCATAGTTTTGCCGTAAACGGCATTATTCATCAACTTGAAAAAATTTTTTTGAAACTCATTTTTTGCTGATTTTCTATGAGAATTGTTCAAGTTAATGTATGGCTCAAGCCAACGTCGTTGCGTAAAAGACAAAACTCTATGAATTTTTAATAATTTTAATCCTTGTTGCATGCAGAGTTGCAATTGCTTTAAATGAATAATATAATTGGTTTTATTATTTAAGTCTGCAATTAATTTAATTTGTTTTCCTCTAGGTGGAACTTTATTTTCTGGACAGAATGGTAGACAATTATGTTTGTCATGAATCTCTTTAGGATATTGCAAATCTACTTCTAAAATATATCCTACATCATCATCAACTGAAATATTTGCCAAAGAGAGTTTTGATATTTCATCTTCAGAAAGGAATTTAAAATTTTCTAATGGCAGCACTTGACACATTGCCCACCCATATAAATTGTTTGCATCTATATATGAAAGATAGTTTGTGTCAAGGTTAGGATTAAAATCTTTTTGATGAGGATTATTAGCAACTGAAATACGTTGACTACATTGTGTCAAACCGCCACGAACAGCTAATTTAAGAAAATTATAGGTGTCAGGGTCACTAATCAGCTCGAGTTTAACTTTGGTAAACTTAAGCATTGCATCCCAAGAGATTGAAGGAGCCGTTACGTAATAATTTGGGTCTAACTTATAAATTTTATAGCAGATGGCTCTAAAATTTTCAAAACCTTCAAACTTTTTACTTAAAAGCTTGAAGTCTTCATCGTTTAGATAGCTAGAAAGTTTTTCTAAACTAGAGTTTAAAAATCTATTAGAGTCAGTAAACTGAATATTGTATAAATATTTTTTGTCTATTGTGACTTTTTTAGTAATGGATATATATAATTCCTTATTGCAAGGAATTATACTTAAGTCCCCACCAAGCTCAGTTATAAATAAATGTACGTCATATTTAGTTAAGTTATGGAACACAAAAGGTATTACTGGAAATCTAAACTTCTAAGTTAACTTACATTTCTTATGTATTGGACCCTCATAATTTCCAGTAAAGAAATTAAAGAATTTATCCTTTTCAGCATCATCGATCACGTCTTCAAAGGCCGTACATTTGTAGTATTCCTGCATGCACTCTTCGTCAATGTCCAGCAAATGGTTGGGGGCTTTGAATGCTTTCCAATATTTATTGTAAAGCATTCTTGTTTTCTCATCAAAGGCTTGACAAAACTTTTTGATGCAATCGATCCCTAATAGCAAAAGCAATGAAAAACAATTGGTATGTATTTTAAAAGATTAAAAGCATAATGTTAATTTACCTTTGTAAGTCCACATTTCGTTTAGCTCGGGACTATATTTATGTGCAACGTAAAATGAAACTGCACAAGCGGTATGTTTTTGAGCCTTCGTAGTTGACGACATCTTTGGGTCATTTTGTGATCGATGAAAAGCTTCCAAGACAGATTCAATATCAGCGTAGATGGTTACCGGTGGAGAAAGTTTTTTATGACAGTTTTTGAAGCTAGCATATGAACCCACTTTAGGAAAAGTAGATACAACAGCAGGCGATTTTTACCTTTATACCATTAGTTCGTCAACAAGTTCAATCAGGGTTGTTTTTCAGAGGTATCCGAAAATCATTATTGGTTGACCCTAGTATTTAATTGTTATGCAGGTGACATACATTAAAGGAAAAAAAGAAACTTTGAGAAAATGTTCGGAGAAATTAAATCAGCGACAAGGGGTATCTGTTGAGCCTATCGATACCTAATTTTTGGGGGGATGGGGGCTAAAAGGATAGTAGACACAAAGCATATTAAACTAATTCTTTCTTTAACATGTTCAGACGTGTCCATCAGCAGAGTGATGGGGGTGAGGGGATCTTTACAAAATCAATTTGATTAGTATTCTCTGTAGATTATAGAAAACACATTAAATGTGACAGTAGTAATAAAATCAATGACATGGGACATACTCAGCATGTGGATCGAGAACTAAATTTGGGGTTGAATCGGGAACACCTGCAAGACATTCAACATGTTCAAACATGTTAAGACCCGATTTATAAAAGAAACTGATTTGAGCAAAAGAAAGGTGATTAGTTTTCAGTGTTAAAAAAGGAAAATTAGTTAAAAGTGACAGTAGTAATAAAATCAATGACATGGATATATAATTAATTTTGGGGTTGAACAGAAGACACCTGTAACACATTCAACATGTTCAGACATGTTTAGACTCCGTTTTTAAGAGAAAGAGATTTAAGCAAACGAAAATTAATTGCCTTAGCCTCAGCTTATGCCTTAAAGTAGTTAGAATATAGGCAACCAGGAATTCTTGTTTGTATGCGCCGGCTTTGGTGTAACCGGCAATAAACTCATTGATGAGAAAAAACCCACAGACCACCAGACTTCACGACGTGATACTTGGAAATGCTCATTAACCCTATAACACTTATGAGCGATAAAAAAAAGGGACCGATATACAAAAGGATCACAACTGACCTTCGTAAAGAAAGGCAATAAAATGTGTTAACAACGATTGACAGCGGACTCAATTGAAAACAAGAAAGAAAAGTACAGTCGAGAGCGCCCGACCGTATAATACTCTCTGCATTTGTCCCGATTAAATCATTAAAATCGGTATCGAGATATTACAATGTGAATTACTTGCATTAAAACACTTTGAAACAAAAGCAATCCAAACATAATCAAACACACATCTGTTTGTTTGTATTCGAATACACATACGTTTGGCAATATGTATAATGATGCAAATATGTATGTATGTATGTGTGTATTCGGCGCAGCCAGCGACCGCGGGCAGCGCTGCCGACACACAGGCAGCGAAAACGTTCGAACATGTGCTTGTGTGTTTCTATCTCGCTTGCACCTATGGGTTGATATTGCGTTCAATTATCAATATTGTAACGCTTCTAGTTTTCTTGTTTATAGTCAGATTTTAATGCGCCTTTCAGTATAGTTTAATATAGTTAGTCTCCACACGAAATATATAATTACAATACTGTACGATACGAACAAGTTCGCCAAACCCGGCATTGAAGGTTCCAGACTTTTTTATCAAATGTGGGAAAAGTGGGCGTGGCAGTCCAAAATTTTAAATGGCAATGCAACTATGCCGTCGCTACGAACCTCCCGTTCCAGAATTGGTGATCCTAGGTGCCATAGTTACTGAGATATTTGCCGAAAACACCAATTTTTTCCGAGGTGTGTCCAGTTTTTTGCTTATTGTGGGCGAATGGGGCGTGGCATCGAAAAAAAAAAGATTCTTGTATTGACTGACTAAATATGTGATCGTTTGACACCAAGCTCGAACTTGTAGCTCTTACCATCTCTGAAATCTGTTTGTTCATACGGACAGACGGACAGACAGACTGACAGACATACGGACAGACGGACATGGCTATATCGACTCGGCTTGTGATGCTGATCAAGAATATATATACTTTATGTGGTCGGAAACGCTTCCTTCAATGCGTTACAAACTTCGTGACAAAAAAAATATACCCTCTGCAAGGGTATAAAAAGAAGTAGTTAGAATATAGGCAACCGGGATGAGACTCTGATATTAAATCGGCCAAACTGAATCACAGAATATTTGTTACGCCTGATGTTCCCCGGTTAAAACAACTTTATGTAGGACACAAACCATATGCCAGTTTCTCTAATCTCCGCTAGATGTCGCTAACTATAAATTTTATTTTTGATCCCCAATGGATCCTCAAAATTTAGTTATGAAACCAGGAAACCACCCCAATTTTAATTTTGGACGCAAACCATGGCGCTAATAAATTCCCAAATTTCCCTACATTTCTACTCAACGCTAGATGGCGCTTTACCGCCGGAGGGCGGAGGGAAATTCCCGGTTGCCTATATTCTAACTACTTCCGTCTGTCTGTCTGTCTGTCCGTATGAACAAACAGATTTCAGAGATGGTAGGAGCTACAAGTTCGAGCTTGGTGTCAAACGATCACATATTTAGTCAGTCAATACAAGAATCTTTTTTTTTTCGATGCCACGCCACATTCGCCCACAATAAGCAAAAAACTGGACACACCTCGGAAGAAATTGGTGGTTTCGTCAAATATTTTAGTAACTATGGCACCTAGGATTACCAATTTGGGTGCGGAGGTTCCTAGCGACAGCATAGCTGCATTGGCATTTATTTTTTGGACTGCAACGCCTATTTTTCCCACAATTAATAAACTAATTATCTAACTTCGATGCCAATTTTAAGGTATTAGTTCTTATCGTACAGTATTGCAATTATTAATTCGTGTGGAGACTTACTATATTAAACTATCCTGAAAGGTGCATACAAATCGAACTATAAATAAGAAAACTAGAAGCGTTACAATATTGATAATTGAACGCAATATCAACCCATTGGTGCAAGGGAGATAGAAACACACAAGCACATTGTTGGGAGCTGCTGAGCTTTTTCAGCAACTTTCTGGGCGCCGTTGTCAATAATTCAGATCGCATGAATTATTGTCTATTTAAAACAATTATGTTCAAATTGCGCAGATTAAAAAAATTTATTTATTTAAAGTACGTGATCGTCTTTTTCGTAAATTATTGATTCTAGATTTTACAATTTCACTCTTCAGAGCATACCGATCAGATCGAGATTTGAAAGACGAATAAGAACGAGAGTAATTGCAGTAATTGGGGAGTGAGAAATAAAGAGATTACCAAAAACTAGTTATGTTATACTTTGTGGAGAGCGCTGCTATGCATAAATGTTAAATGTATGTTGTTAACATTTTGAGATGCCACCTTGGTCATTTGCTGCTGCTCCGAACACACATGTTCGAACGCTTTTGCTGCCTGTGTGCTGGCAGCGTTGCCCGCGGTCGCTGGCTGTGCCGAATACACACATACATACATATGTACACATATAATGTGAAACGTATGTGTATTCGCATACAAAGAAACAGATGTATGTTTGATTATGCTTAGATTGTTTTTGTTTCAACGTGTTTTAATGCAAGTAAAACACATAGTAATATCTGGATACCGATTTTAATAATTTAATGGGGAACAAAGGCAGAGAGTATTATACGGTTGGGCGTGCTCTACTGAACTTTTCTTTCTTGTTTCTTCCTGTTTTTCTTTTCGCGTATTGTTTTGATTCATCTATGGATACCAGTTTCTTAGTTCATTTGAGCGATTCATTATAATATAAGCTGAAGCTACGATACTAAATAATCGATAAGCTTCCATGATAGAAGCTCTTTTGTTTAAGAGTTGACAAACTATCGATAGTCGCACCATCGATGGCGGTCAATAGTTATTTCGAAACGATCGATTGTGACGATTGTGCCCTCAATAAAGTTTAGACTTTGCTTCTTGTCGCGGGGCGTTCAGGCTTCGTTCCGATATTTCATGCGATTCTTCGAGAGAAATGTCATAAATTGCCTATTGACCTCGAGATCATCATCCTTGGGCATAATGAACAATCAATATTTAGCTTAACGACCTTGTCCTTTCTCTGTTTGAGGTTAGTTTATAAAGGCACTGATTCTCTAACGTCAAGTTATCTAGCGTCAAGTTATCTTGAATATAGCGTGTGGGTTAAGGGTTATTAAGTTGGGTTAGGTTCGGTTAAGCCGGACGTCATCGCGCGTACTGTACATAGCCGTATGCGGCCCTAGAAGTCCAGGAGAATTAGGGAGCGTTTCGCAAACATCAGTAGGTCTCTTGGTGAGCGCTCTGATGCCTCTTTTATAGAGCGGATTTGCGGTGCACCTAGACATCTTAGCCTTGTTCGCTCTAGAGCAGGACAATGGCAAAGTAGATGTTCTAGTGTTTCGGAGATGTTAGAACATTTGCATTTTGTGCAGTTGGTGTCTGTGGTAATACCAAGCTTGGCCGCATGCCCAGCCGCTAGGCAGTGACCAGTGATTATTCCGATTAGCATCCTACAATCTTTCTGAGAGAGAAGCAGTAGGAACCGACTGAGTTGTGCATCGAACTCGTTGCACATTATTTTGGCTATTATGCAAGGGGTGGTGTTCCGCTAGGTTAGGTTTACTAGTTTGTTGGTGCTCCTCTCAAGACTGCTATACAGCGATCTTAGAGACATGGCCACCTGGTCTGCTCTAATTTCGGGTAGTTCAGTACCAGCCATTGCCAGAGTGTCTGCCTCCTCATTTCCAAGGATTGGAGAGCAGTTGAGCATCTTCTCGTCCGCATATGCAGTTTTTTTTAGGGCTCCTCTATCAAAACTCTTTATGAGGTCATCTACTACTAAGTTCCACAGAATCGGAGACAGGACTCCTCCCTGGGAAGTGACTCTGTTTGCGCTTTTTGTAGTCGTAGCTGCACCCCATTCCGACTGGACTCTCCTACAGCCTAGCAGGTTACTGATGCAGTGCGTAATGGTTGGGTGTGTATCGATTGCCTGGAGTCTATCGATAATAGTGTTAGTGCGGACGTTATTGAATGCACCTGAGATGTCTATGAAGACTCCTAGTGCATATTATTTACTGTGAAGCGCCTTCTCGAAGGAGGCGACTAGTGAGTGTAATGCCGTTTCGACGGATTTTCCCTTCATATAGGCGTGTTGGTTGGCTGACATGCTATCTTCAGCTGCATTTCTGCTAAGATCCAGCAGCTTTTCCATTGGTTTTAGTAGAAACGATGTGAGACTGATACGTTTATATACCTATCCTTTGGGCTGCTGTGGCCACATTTGCCTGCTTTGGGCAAGAATACCAATCGCGCAGTTCTCCATTTAGACGGAATATGTGTTGAGGAAGGCCTCGAAAATTTTAACTAGCTATGGGATGACCACGTCTTTGGTGGTGTGCAGCATGGCTGGAATGATCATGTCTATACCGGGGCTCTTTATCCTTGAGCAGAAATTGTTGGCCCATAGTACTTTATGCGCTGTGACTAGTTCACTTGGAAGTGGGAGTCGCGCAGCCCGGAAAGTGGGTAGATATTAGAGCTTCTAGAGTTTCCTCACTACTCTCTGTCCATAATCCGTTGTCTAGTTTCAGTTCGCTATGGATAGGCTGCTGTCTAGACAGCAGCCTCCTTAGCCCGGCGGTTTCGGGCACTAACTCCAGATTGGAGCAGAAGCTCCTCCAGGAGCTTTTCTTGGCCTTTCTGATAGCGGTTTTGTATGATCTGAGACCAACCTGGTACTATCGTAAATCATTCGCCGATCGGTCTGTTTAGCTAGCTTGAACAGAGCTGTAGTGTCGATCCTCAGCACGGAAAGGTCGGCATTCCACCAGAGAGGTTTGGACCTATCTTTCCGCCTTGATTATTACTACAACTGTCGCGAGTGTAAGATTGAGGACATTAGAGTACGTTGGACCTACATACGTGTGTGTATTCCCCGTGTTTGCAATACTTAAGTTTGTTGTTAGCATAAATTCTAATGGTGACGCACCCCTGGTGTTAATATCGGTTGATCCCCAAACACAGTGGTGGGCGTTGGCGTCTGTTCCGACAATGAGTTGGTTGGCTTTCTGCACCAGTTGCGATAGTTCTGCGGGTGGAGCTGGGTGATCATGCGCCATGTAGCAGGGTGCTACTGTGAGGTGCACTTCATCTTTCTCCAGCCTGACTGCTCTCAGATCTTCAGTGCTGTAATTAGTAATAAGATAGGCCTGTAGGCCTTTCGGTACAAGGACGGCTGTTCTTGTTCTGCTTACCGTCGAGATGTGAAAAGCATTGTAGTATTTAGACCTTAGGCCGGCCACCATATTGCCAGAGGCAATCCATGGCTCCTCGACTAAGGCCACATCGATGGGCCGTTGCTCCAAGGCCAAAAAGAGCTCCGTCGATGCCAACATGCATTTATGCAAATTTATCTGCAGTACCCTCATCAGTTGGGGCACCTGCACCTGCCGCCAACGGGTTGACTATCACAGTCAGATCTCCGTCTTCTTCGTCTGCCTCCTCGTCCGAAGCGATGTCCAACGACTGGGTGGCTTCAAGGACCGACTCGAGGCCAAGGTCTCTCTCTACCACCCCAGCTTCAAGCGTGTGTGCATTCTTGGGCTCCTCGCAGATTGCGCCCAATGTCGGGACCATCAGCCTCAGCCATCCGAGTGTCGGCTCATCGTTACACTTCAGGATCTTGGCTCTATTGAGCCACCCAGCACCGTCAAAGGTAGGCATGGGGGCCTCCGGATCCTCGTCCATCTTGTGTAGCAATAGGCCTACCAGCCTCTCGTGGATGATCTTCCATCGATCCTCCGAGATTTTGCCATTCTCGTCACTACTGTCAATGAGGGCCACGATAATGCGTCGTTTGGCAACATCCGTCATCGTGGCCCGCTTCGCGTGAGTTCTGGGGATCGTTCCTTTAGGGCCTCGTTGCTTCGTACTGACAGGAGCTTTCCCGCTCTTATTGCTTTCGGCAGACCGCTGCCTCTTCTCCGCCAGCATTTCCTCCGTTTAGTTAGCAAATCCGCTCGTTGTCGTCTGCATCTGCGGCAACTGGGCGAAGTGCCGGCGGCTTTCTGCAATCCTTTCCTCGGCCCAGGCCACCTAAGCCTTACCCTGTTCGGACAAACTCGCTGTGGAGCCGACTGCGCCTTAGCCTTCTGTCACTGCCTGGTGCGTTTAGGCCCTTCCCTACGCAGGGAGCTGGAACCTTGCACCGGAGAGCGCAGCAGGCTTTCTTTTTCGGTCTTTGTTACTGACGCCACGCTCTCAAGGTTCGAGTCTTCGTGGACAGTGGTACCCGAGCGGGTCAGTTTATATCTGTTGACAGTCGTACTACAACTAACTTGCCCTGCTTCCGCCAAGTCAAAGGTGTGACCACTAGCGACACGCAGAGAGGATTGCTCCCCTCCGTGCCCGCCGGTGGTAGCAGCCACTCCTTCCACTGACGTTTGCGGTGACCGAGTTGAAACCTCATGCAAAGTTTCCATGCTTGAAGAACCAACCCTAGCGTTTTATGCCTGCCGCCAGGCTACCCTTAGCCATTTCGTGTGTTCGGCACTCCTGACTTGCCACAACATGTCAGGTTACGGGACCACGCCTTATCTGGATACTATATCGCCTCGGAGGCAAGTGACAGTGCATCAACCTGTCGCACGGGACGATGCAGTGTCCATTGCCCAGCCGGTATTCTCGGGGAGGGTTCAGTTAGGGAATTTGTATCTCTCTGGACTTCAGTTCGTCGGATGGGGCGTTCTTCTCTGGCACATCCACACTGACTCTACGTCGATAAAATACTAAGTGCACTTGCTGAATAAAAAAGAAAATTGTCAAACAAGAATGAGCTGGCTTGACCACTGAAAGAAAATGTGAAATTTAATTTGCTGATCAACTTAAAAAAGAGAGAGTGAGATTATCAGCTGTGCCAGTCGTGTTTTTTTTTAGCGATACGTTTATTTTAATTATTTCTGCTTTCATTTGTGTATTCTAAATTCAAATTGTTGAATATTTAATTTTTATACTCTCTGCAAGAGTATATTGGGTTTGTGCAAAAGTATGTAACAGGCAGAAGGAGGCGTGGCCGACCCCATAAAGTATATATATTCTTGATCAGCGTCACAAGCCGAGTCGATATAGCCATGTCCGTCTGTCTGTCTGACTGTCCGTCTGTCCGTATGAACAAACAGATTTCAGAGATGGTAAGAGCTACAAGTTCGAGCTTGGTGTCAAACGATCACATATTTAGTCAGTCAATACAAGAATCTTTTTTTTTGTCGATGCCACGCCCCATTCGCCCACAATAAGCAAAAAACTGGACACACCTCGGAAAAAATTGGTGTTTTCGGCAAATATCTCAGTAACTATGGCACCTAGGATCACCAATTCTGGTACGGAAGTTCCTAGCGACAGCATAGTTGCGTTGGCATTTAAAATTTTGGACTACCACGCCCACTTTTCCCACATTTGATAAAAAAGTCTGCAACCTTCAATGCCGTTTTTGGCGAACTTGTTCGTATCGTACAGTATTGTAATTATATAATTCGTGTGGAAACTAACTATATTAAACTATACTGAAAGGTGCATACAAATCGGACTATAAACAAGAAAACTAGAATCGTTACAATATTGATAATTGAACGCAATATCAACCCATAGGTGCAAGCGAGATAGAAACACACAAGCACATGTTCGAACGTTTTCGCTGCCTGTGTGTCGGCAGCGCTGCCCGCGGTCGCTGGCTGCGCCGAATACACACATACATGCATACATATTTGCATCATATACATATTGTCAAACGTATGTGTATTCGCATACAAACAAACAGATGTGTGTTTGATTATGTTTAGATGGTTTTTGTTTCAACGTGTTTTAATGCAAGTAATTCACATTGTAATATCTCGATACCGATTTTAATAATTTAATCGGGACAAATGCAGAGAGTATTATACGGTCGGGCGCGCTCGACTGTACTTTTCTTTCTTGTTTTTCTTGTTTTCACTCTATTTGCAAGAGGTATAGTATTTTTGTGTGAAATGACATGCTGCAAAAACAATTGTAATTATGGTCGATCTTCGGACATTGACCAACCAAATGATGTGCACTGTTGGCTGTGTGACAACATTATGCATATAAAATGTGCTGGTCTTACTGGGCGTGAATTTAAAAAATTATACCCCGTACTCTAAAAAAGAGTATAGGGGTCTATTAGGTTTGTCAGAAGCGAAATGTGCGTAACAGGCAGAAGGAGGCGTGGCCGACCCCATAAAGTATATATATTCTAGATCAGCATCAACAGCCGAGTCGATATAGCAATGTCCGTCTGTCTGTCCGTCCGTATGAACACCTGGATCTTTTAAACTACAAAAGCTAGAGCCACCAAATTTATAATGAAAGTCCGTTATTAACCCAGGCAGGTTAAGTTTATTTCAAATTTTTGCCACGTCCCTAACCGCCCCCGCAATGAGCAAAAAACCAGACACACCTCGAAAAAAATTTACTTTTAGGCCAATAACTCAGTAACTATGGCACTTAGGAACACCATTTCTGGTAAACAGGTTGCTAGTGACACCCTTAATGTAATGCCATTAAAAATTTTGAGCTGCCACGCCCCCTTTTCTGATTAGAGTTAACCAAACGTTTACGCTTTAATGCCATGTTTAAGGCATTTATTCATATAGTAGGGTGTTGTAATTCAACATTCGTATAGAGACATATGAAATCAAACTATTCTGAAAGTAGCATCAAAATACTACCTTTAACATATGAGCCATTCACGTTACAAAGTTTGTTATTTAACTGCAATATCACTTACGCGCGAGAGCGAGACAGAAACATACAAACACATGTTCGAACGTTTTCGATGCTTGTGTGGCGACAGCGCTTTCGGCAGACGCTGTGGCGACAGCGCTGCCGGCAGACGCTGGCCGCGCCGAATACACACACACATACATACATGCATACATATAATTTCAAACGAATGTGTGTTTGTATGAATAATATGTAAATGCTGATTATCGGAGAATTCTTGAAAGTGGCGCGTGGTGCAACTGATAGAGTTGCGGCAATGCGAATTGTTAATTTAATTTTTTTTTAAATTTCAATTCAAAATGTACATATAAAATTAAAATTTTTAAATTTCATTTGAAAATTTGAATTTAAATTGAATACAATTGCGCACTTCTATGGGAGTACGGGGTCTTTTACAGTCGGCTCGATCGACTGTAGCCTTTCTTACTTGTTCACGTATGTATAATACTGTGAAAAAACCATTCCTTAAATTGCGCTCACTCGCTAAGAAGCTAAGCACTGATTTTGATATTAGTGCAGACATGCTTAGCGACTAAAAGTTTGACGATGCACCCGACAAGGTATTGTGTTCTTAGCAACAACTTTCTTTACCTCTTCCGCCTGGTTCATTCCTTACTTAACCATTGCATAATTGGCCTTCCCTTCCCGAAGACACGATCATTGAGTCTATTGCTGCATTTATCGCTACCAAAATTCGCAAATATCGCTGAGCCTAGAGAGATCTCCTCCTTTAAGATTAATGTGTCCCCTGAATTGTTTCCTATCATATGTGATTCAAAGTTTTGGCCTCCTCATATGATTGTTCACGAGTTTAAACAGAAGAGTTGAACTCGTGCATATCCTATCTCCCTTCCGACTAGTGGTCCGTCTCAATCGGGCCGTGTAATAGCCTCAAAAAACTACCCTCTCTCACCAAATTTTCAATCTATATCAGGCTGTAAGGGGTCTGGGGTCTCAGTTAAAACAGTTACATAAGAATAATTTCTCTTTTGATTTTGATATTATTGCATTTTCAGAGACTTGGCTTAATTCTAGCATATCTGATAATGAAATAAAGGTAACGGTTACTTTTTCGTCATTTGCGCTTTATGTAACTTGTTCCTATATTCCTCCATCATCTGAAATGTCGATTTATTTGCAACATTTCAATTTTATTAAAGAAACATTTAGTCACATTCGTGATCATGATTTCTTTGTCACACTTGGTGATTTTAACTTGCCAAACGTTTCCTGGGCGTGTTTTGACAAGTTTAATTATATACCCACACCTAATAATGACTTTTTAGATAGTTTGATTGATCTTCCTTTTTTTCAAGTCAATCATATATCTAATCGTTTAAACAGAATGCTGGATCTCATCTTCGTAAATGATTCATCCAGCGCCGTTGTCACTAGATCTTCTCCTGTAGTTGTACCTGAAGATTCTTTTCATCCTACTCTTGAATTATCCTTGTCTATTCCTAACTTAATCAATTTAGCTCCTTCTTTCTCTTCCAAGTCGCGCTGTTGCTTCCGCAAAGGAAATAATTCTTTGCTAAATCAACTGATTCTTGCTACCGACTGGTCTATACTATACAGCACGAATGATATTAACATAGCTGTCGAGTATTTTTACAACATTTTAAACTCAATCTTTGATGTCTGCATTCCATATTGTGTTGTAAAGTTCGTTATATGTAAACCACCTTGGTTTTCACCAAGACTATCCAAAAAGTTTAGGCAGACAGGTTCTAACTTAGACTTTTAAAACTATTCGAAAGTAAAAGCTGCCTTTACCCTTCTCAAGAGTCAATTTGCGCGTGATCCTAAACAATTCAATAACTTTGTAAACTCACAGTAAAGTAAGTGAGGACTCGGCTGCTTCCGATCACCTTCCCAACTGTTTTCAATCCACTTACACCTCTAGTTTGCCTACTAACTTCTCTTACCCCTATAAACTCCCATCCTCTAATTCTGTTTTCTTGCCTCATATTACAGTTAGTTGCATACTTTCCTCAATTAACACCTTAAAATCTTCCTTCTCTCCTGGGCCTGACAGCATTCCTAGTGGTGTGCTCAAGGAGTGCTGTTTTTCCATAATAAAACCTCTCCTAATTCTTTTTAAACTATCTTTAGAATCCTCTATCTTTCCTACTTTATTGAAAGAATCTTACATTATCCCACTGCATTAAAAAAAGGGTGTAAGTCGAATATTTCGAACAACAGGGGAATGGCGAAGTTGTCCGCAATCCCTAAGCTCTTTGAAAAGATAATTACTTCGACTTTGCAACATCTCTACAAGTCGATTATATCTCCTGACCAGCACGGATTCGTTAACAGTCGGTCAACTTCGACAAATCTATTGGAATTTGCCTCTTTTATAAATGAGGCATTTCTTAATAGAATTCAAACTGATGTCATCTATACTGACTTTAACAAAGCATTTGACTCTGTGAATCATAACATCCTTTTACATAAACTTAGTATTTTAGGCTTCCCACCTTCCTTTCTTCTACGGATATTTTCATATCTAACAGGTAGGACCCAAACGGTTATGCTTAGATCAGCCATCTCTAAATCTTTTGTTACTTCTGGAGCTCCCCAGTCCTGTCACCTAGGCCCATTATTCTTTAATCTATTTATAAACGACCTTCCCTGTTCGCTATCCCATTGTCGCATACGTATGTATGCAGATGATGTGAAACTTTTATTATGTTATAAGGACCCTTTCGGATCATGCGTTATTACAAGTCGTTTTAAACACAATGCACAGCTGGTGCATAACTAATCGCTTGTACCTAAATTTCTCTAAATGCCTGTTTATGACTTTTAACAGGGTTACTCCTTACTTAGCCAATTACTATATTGACAATGTACTTTTAAAACGCATACTTTTAGTTGAAGATCTTGGTGCTCTCTTTGATATGTTGCCCTCCTGAGCGAGCATTACAAACCTATACACGGTAAAATCTTTGCGGCCGACTAACTCGGCAAGGCAGCGATCTGGGTGTGCGGGTCCCAGCAGCACACGCTGGACTATGTGCGCTTAGCAAGAGGATTCGTCCGGGCCAGGCTTGGCCATCTTTGGCTCTACAGCTATACTATACTGGACGAGCTACTGTTCGATGCCAGGGGGAAGACAAATGTCGTCATTGCTGGCGGTTTCAACGCGTGGGCGGAGGAATGGGGCAGCATGCGTACCAACTCAAGAGGTCAATCGGTCCTAGAAGCCATGGTGACACGCATTGTTGAATAGCGGAAGTCAGCATGCAGGCATGCGGACAAGACAAGACAAGGCTTCAAAGGCTGCCAGGAGCAGGTTTCTGGTGGACAGAGGAGATTGCCGATGCCAGATACAACTGCATCTCAGTCCGACGTGCACTACATCGTTCACGGGGAAGGGGCAGTTTTGACGCAAATAGACTCGCTTACCAAGCTAGGCGTCGGGAGCTTAAAAAGGCGATTAAAAAGAGCAAGTTCGACCGGTTCCTTGAACTCTGTGACTACGCTGAAAATGACATATAATGTCTGGCCTACAAAGTCATGCTAAAGAAATTGAAGGTGACGAAGTATGGTCTCCCAAAGGGCGAAGCAAGTATGCTGAAAATTGTCAAGGCTCTCTTTCCAGGTGAGCCCTCGGAACAGCTAGCGCACACAGCGCCACAGCCGGCTCAACTATTCCTGGATGCGCCATAGGTCACGAGCGAGCAGGCAGTGAGAGCTGCAAGCTTCATTCGTGATGCTAAAGCGCCTGGGCCAGATGGAATTCCGAATAGGGCTCTTAAGCTGGCTCTATTAGAGCATCCGAACATTTTTGCAAAGGTATTCAGCCTATGCATCAAGAACGGCGTGTTGCCCAGTTCTTGGAAGACGCAGAACTTATTCCTCATCCCGAAGCCTAACAAGTCACCTGACGAACCTTCGCCATACAAGCCGGTCTCATCAATACATCTGGCAAGTTGCTAGAAAGGATTGTGCGCCATAGGCTTGAAAGCGCAATTCAGCAAGGAGTGGCACTCTCACCAGCTCATTTTGGTTTTCGCAAGGCGCGGTCGACGATCGATGCCATTGACATCGCTATAGAGGGCAGTAGATGGCGAGATGGCAAAAAAGAGTACTGCATCGTTGTGACCCTAGGCAATAAAAACGCAACCAACTCGGCAAAATGGGCCAGTATTCTGGACGCCCCAGTGTCAGTGCAGTGTCTCCATTGCTGCCGTAAAGGACTGGTTAGCCAATGTGGGTCTCCAGCTCGCTGACAACAAAACGGAAGCAGTGGAAGCAGCAGAAAAGTAATTTAAGTTGCGCACATTAGCCTGGATAACGCGGCCACCATCGTCTCAAGCAGGTCATTAAGGTATCTCGGAGTCCTTATAGATACACGTCTGAGCTTCAGAGAGCACCTTGAGGCTGTAGGAAAAAAGGCGGCAACAGTAGCTCAGGCATTAAACCGGATCACACGGAGACCAAGATAGGGCCGCAGAATGCTTCTCCAAAACACTGTCAAGGCGTCGATGCTATATGGAGCTCCAATCTGGTCGAAGGCCATGCAGATAAAGAGCTACAAAAAGGGACTGCTCTCCACATAAAGGCTATTCGAAATTAGGGTCTGCTGCGGTTTTCGCACCGTCTCTGAGGACGCAGCGCTGCCTTCGGACGCTGGCCGCGCCGAATGCACACATACATACATGTATGCATCATATATTGTCAAACGTATGTGTATTCCCATACAAACAAACAGATTTATGTTTGACTATGCTTAGATTGTTTTTGTTTCAACGTGTATTAAGGCAAGTACTATTTATTGTAATATCTGGATACCGATTTTAATAATTTAATCGAGAAAATGCAGAGAGTATTATACGGTCAGGCGCGCTCGACTGTACTTTTCTTTCTTGTTATTGATCTGGTTGGGCTTTTCTGGGTTTTTCCCAATCCCCGCAACAAATGTTGGATCAATATCATTACTTTTTATCCCCAGATTAACTATTAACTATTAAATAGTTTATCAATGTTTATCCCCAGATTAACTATTAACTATTAAATAATTTATCAATTTGATTAACAATATTTTTTTAATCCTTTTCAGTTAAAATAATTTTTTATAATTTACACTATTTTAGAATACTAATTTTAATTATACGTATACACTTATTTTTTGGTTAATACTCGCGACTGATCTAAATCTGCGTTAATAAATACATAAATAATAATAATAAATAAATAATAATTAATAAATACATAAACTGTCGGGGTTCGAGAACCCCGATCTTTACCCACTTTACCGCTTAGCTAATGTTTTTAGCTACCCTTAAAACAAGTCTGTCGCTACTTTATCGAGTGATACAAATGTACGTGTCTGTATGTGCAAGTGTTGAACCATTAAATAATATTACTCTTTCAATTCAAATCATTAAATATACAATATATTAAATACTTATCGTTCTAACGGTATTCATTTTAATTCCATCTTAAAGTATTAAATCGATATTAAAACAAGAAAGAAAAGTACAGTAGAGCGCGCCCGACCGTATAATACTCTCTGCATTATCCCGAATAAATTATTAAAATCGGTATCCAGATATTACAATGAATAGTACTTGCATTAAAAC
Source organism: Drosophila arawakana (assembly GCA_018151165.1). NCBI lineage: Eukaryota > Metazoa > Arthropoda > Insecta > Diptera > Drosophilidae > Drosophila > Drosophila arawakana. The sequence goes on along the minus strand of JAECWX010000430.1, from coordinate 778,629 downwards.
ACGTTGAATCAAAAACCATCTAAGCATAATCAAACGTACATCTGTTTGTTTGTATGCGAATATACATACGTTTGACAATATATGATGCATGTATGTATGTGTGCATTCGGCGCGGCCAGCGTCCGAAGGCAGCGCTGCCGCCACACAGGCAGCGAAAACGTTCGAACATGTGCTTGTGTGTTTCTGTCTCGCTTGCACCAATGGGTTGATATTGCTTTCAATTAACAATATTGTAACCTTTCTAGTTTTCTTGTTTATAACCCGATTTTAATGCCCCTTTCAGGATAGTTTAATATAGTTAGTCTCCACACGAATTATAAATAACCATACGAACAAAATCGCTAAAAACGGCATTGCAGTTTGAAAACTATTTTATCAAATGTGGGAAAAGGGGGCATGGCAGTCCAAAATTTTAAATGGCAATTTAACTATGCTGTCGCTAGGAACTCCCGTACCAGAATTGGTGATCCTAGGTGCCACAGTTACTGAGATATTTGCCGAAAACACCAATTTCTACCGAGGTGTGTGCAGTTTTTTGCTTTTTGTGAGTATTATTATACGGTCGGGCGCGCTCGACTGTACTTTTCTTTCTTGTTACCTTTATTGGTTTGTCAACAAGTTCAATCATAGTTGTTTTTCAGAGGTATCCGAAAATCATTATTGGTTGACCCTAGTATTTAATTGTTATGCAGGTGACATACATTAAAGGAAACAAGAAAGAAAAGTACAGTCGAGCGCGCCCGACCGTATAATACTCTCTGCATTTTCCCGATTATATTATTAAAATCGGTATCCAGATATTACTATGAATAGTATTTGCATTAAAACACGTTGAAACAAAAACCATCTAAGTATAATCAAACGTACATCTGTTTGTTTGTATGCGAATACACATACATATGTACGTTTGACAATATATGCTGCATATATGTATGTATGTGTGTATTCGGCGCAGCCAGCGACCGCGGGTAGCGCTGCCGACACACAGGCAGCGAAAACGTTCGAACATGTGCTTGTGTGTTTCTGTCTCGCTTGCACCTATGGGTTGGTATTGCTTTCAATTAACAATATTGTAACCTTTCTAGTTTTCTTGTTTATAACCCGATTTTAATGCGCCTTTCAGGATAGTTTAATATAGTTAGTCTCCACACGAATTATAAATAACCATACGAACAAAATCGCTAAAAACGGCATTGCAGTTTGAAAACTATTTTATCAAATGTGGGAAAAGGGGGCATGGCAGTCCAAAATTTTAAATGGCAATTTAACTATGCTGTCGCTAGGAACTCCCGTACCAGAATTGGTGATCCTAGGTGCCACAGTTACTGAGATATTTGCCGAAAACACCAATTTCTACCGAGGTGTGTGCAGTTTTTTGCTTTTTGTGGGCGAATGGGATGCGGCATCGAAAAAAAAAAGATTCTTGTATTGACTGACTAAATATCTGATCGTTTGACACCAAGCTCGAACTTGTAGCTCTTGCCATCTCTGAAATCTGTTTGTTCATACGGACAAACAGACAGACAGACGGACATGGCTATATCGACTCAGCTTGTGATGCTGATCAAGAATATATATACTTTATGGGGTCTGCCACGCCTCCTTCTGCCTGTTACATACTTTGCACAAACCCAATATACTCTTGCAGAGAGTATAAAAAAGATTCTTGTATTGACTGACTAAATATCTGATCGTTTGACACCAAGCTCAAACTTGTAGCTCTTACCATCTCTGAAATCTGTTTGTTCATACGGACAGACGGACAGACGGACAGACAGACGGACAGACGGACATGGCTATATCGACTCGGCTTGTGATGCTGATCAAGAATATATATACTTTAAGGGGTCTGCCACGCCTCCTTCTGCCTGTTACATACTTTGCACAAACCCAATATACTCTTGCAGAGAGTATAAAAAAGATTCTTGTATTGACTGAATAAATATCTGATCGTTTGACACCAAGGTCGAACTTGTAGCTCTTACCATCTCTGAAATCTGTTTGTTCATACGGACAGACGGACAGACAGACAGACAGACAGACGGACAGACAGACGGACAGACGGACATGGCTATATCGACTCGGCTTGTGATGCTGATCAAGAATATATATACTTTATGGGGTCTGCCACGCCTCCTTCTGCCTGTTACATACTTTGCACAAACCCAATATACTCTTGCAGAGAGTATTACAAGAAAGAATGCTATAGTCGCCTCGCGACTTTAGGATACCCGTTACTCAGTTTCAGTTTGTTATTAACAATGGTGATGGATATATTAGCTTAGCAAACACAGAACATTTTCATAGAAATTCATGTTTAGAGCATATTTTCGACCGATCGGCCCTATGGGAGCTATACGATATAGTTGTCCGATTTGGATCAAACTTGATCAGTATATATAAATTAATTGTTTTCCTTGTTTCTCCAAGGAATGATGATTAGGTTGGGAGGCGACTTAGCCTCCTATTGCTGGCCTCGGGCTCAGACAATGAAACAAATTATTTAACGGCCAAGTGCCGGAGTGAATATTTATTTAAGCGACTTACTGGAAGAGCGCTGTATTCAAAACTGATTTCTTTATACAAATTATATTTCATTTAACATAAGCCAAAACTCGCATCACAACACAATGTCATGGTCGGCAAGCCGACTCAGCAATCTTAGGCAATAACGGAAACTCTTGCAGCAAAACAAAAGTGTCCGGTTACCGCTGCTGACCATTGCATCTATAGCGCGCTGATACAAAGTATGCAGTGTCGCTATTGCGAGGGCTGTTCCTTAATTTACAAATCCCTCTATAGCGAGGGTTGCTTAATATTCTATATTAAGTACTATGTGTTAACTACTCCCCCCTCAAGTATAAGGCCGTCCTCGGCCGACCCAATTCCGGCGACAACTTCTCGTATCTGCTTCGCAGACTTCTTTGCGTCGATGTTCCGCCGAAGAGTGAGGCCAATGCAGATTAAAGCACAGCATATGGCTCCAATGATGAATGCCACACGATAAGCTTGATCAGTTCCGGCGTCCTTCTTGAATTGCTGTATCACCTCCAAATTACGTTCATTCAAACGATGAAGGTAAGGGAGGCTGAGAACATCTTGGCTGGCAGTGATGTTCAGCAAGGGAGAATTAGCAATACCCGGGACTCTATTGCGTGCGTTGTTGTGATTGTAAAACAGAGTCCCGTTAATTGCGACTCGGTCTCCGAACGTAATGAGATGCGTGCCTTGAACCTGGATCTCAGTGCCATTGTCCACCTGAATCCGTGCGAACCCGTCGTTAAGGATGATGATTCCGTCATCTACATGGGTGATTATTTCCAGGTTGCTCGGCTGGACCTCGCAGTGTGCCGTGCCACCTGCATGAAGCTCCTTGGCACATGAACTCTTTAATGCTAGACGACAAAATGTGGCTCCAGGTGAAGTGGCGCAACTCTGCAGTGTGTGGGTTTCTCCATCGCATTCGGCTATGACATTGTCAAACAATCGCAATATGAAGTTCTTGTGGACGACAGGATAAACCTTCAGTATGGATCCTAGGAAATCTAAGCTCCTGGCAACTCTATGGTGTGTGCCTAACGCCTGCAAGAGGTCTTGTAGGTGCGCCGTGTCCACACTTAGAAGTTTTTTCATGTGCGATAGCAGGAACATGTCAATTAATTTGACCGTTTCTTCCACCATTCGCACGTACTCTGAGAGGTTTGGCGAGTGCCTAACATATGCGTATTCTTCCCATATCAAGATCTCGCCATCGACGATGGGAATGTACTTGGCACGCGAGTAGTCGGTGACATGTGCCGAAGCCACTGATAAGAAAAGGAGTAGTATTGATCCAAACCTGTGAAATGAAGTTGTTTTCTTTTTTAAAGAGGTCTTCCACCACCAAAAATGTTTTATAAAAACTATGCCAAGTGGCTAAAAGTAAATTGAAAAACTATATCTAACTTATACGAGTATGCCTAGTGGCTTAAAAAAAGGTGTAATAAACAAGGAAGTCACTTTAGGTTTTCCTTGTGGACCACCCTTCCTCGAATGAGGACCTCGGTCCCCAGGTCTGCTTCAACGGCCTTCTCAACACATAAAGGTGTGAGTTTGTTTCCGAGCCGTCGGTTGGACTTGACTAAAACTTTGTCACCAACGTCGAAGACCCTATTTTGCCGATTTGCGTTCTCCCTAGCTCTGAGCGTCGTCTGAGCGTTTCTGATCTTTTCTTGTATCTTTTCTTGTGGCTCATCTGGGTGCGCCTGAACCACATCAACTGGTCTCTGGTCGATGACCGAATGGATCGACTTATTGTACTCAGTTGTAGCCAGTAAAATGACTTCTACGGTGTCACTTATGCCTTTATCGATCTTTAGGCATCTGGCTAGCTCTAAAAAAGTGCTGTGAAAGCGCTCAACCTGTCCATTCGAGACGCTATGCAATGGTGGTGCATTTGAAATGCTGACTCCATAGTTGTTTGTTAGCATAGTCACGATGGTCTCTGAATTCAATGACGGTTCATTGTGACAGTAAATGGATTTGGCTTTTGGAAAAAAATTCATTAGTTGCATTAAGGCAGGCTTCAGATCCACAATGGTTCTTGAAGGGACTGGTTGGACAATAGCAAACTTAGAGAACTTGTCGATGCAAGTGAGAAAGTATTTTCTGTCAGTGGAGAAAATGTCTATGTGTAGCATCTCTCCTACATGTGAAGGGATCGGCGTCTCCCCAAGCTCTTGTTTTTTGGGGTGTCTATCGTATTTACCCCTAGCACAAGTTTTGCAATTTTGTACTATTTCATTGGATATTTTTGCCATCTTTGGAAAGTAGTACTCCGAGAGTACCTGCTTAACATTTTCCTGTGCAGACCTATGGGCCCTATTATGCTCTTTTGTGAGGATTTCCCTCCTTTCTCCAAACGCAAATATGTCCACTACGCGATTTTTGCAGTGCCAGAACTTTGTGGCTGGGTATCTTCGAACCAATGTATCTTGTATCATTGCAAGCGTGTGTAAATTACAGTGGAGTGCATTTACGCATTTGGGTGAGACTACATCTTCGAGCTCGTCTAGCAGCGATTCGATGCAAGTATAGCTGATCAAGTAGCGTTTCTTATTCCCAAAAAGAATGAAACTTCGTTTTAAGGGGAAACGCGCCTCTTCTAGCACTATTTGGCTTTGAAAACAGTTCAAGGGTTTGTCTGTTGTCTCAATGGTGTTGGTGAGAGATACCTCACTGTGGATCGTTGCTGCGCATGACTCAATTTCTTGTTCATCTACAGCGTTGAGCTGCTGTCTTGACAAGGCATCAGCAACCAGATTGTCCTTGCCAGGTTTATAGAAGATACGCGCATTAGACTCGTCAATGCGCGCTTTCCACCTTTTAATCTTCGCATTTGGATTAGATTCCGAAACTGCAAAGGTCAGGGGTTGATGGTCAGTGAAGATATTAATGTATTTCACCCCATAAAAGTAGTGCCTTAATTTGGCAAGTGACCATACGATGGCCAATAACTCTCTCTTATTTGTTGCATAGTTAACCTCGCTGTCCTTCAATGTTCTTGAAATCATTGTTATAGGACGACCCTCTTGAGACTAAACTGCACCTATGCCGTGAGCCGAAGCATCGGTCGTTAGATCGAATGGCTTCTTAAAATCGGGGTACCTGAGCATTACATTCTCAGATGACAAAATATCGCGCAACTTCTGAAACGCAATTTGCTGCACTTCAGAGAATTGAACCTTTATATTTCTGGACCTATGCTGACTGTTCAGTTACTGTTACTGACTGTTCCATTTTCACCCTTCAAGATATTTGAGATGGGTTTTGCTATTGCGGCGAAGTCCCTAATCTGTAATAACTTGCGATGCCTAGAAACGATCTGACCTCGAACAGTGTTTTAGATTCTGGATACTCCTGTATTGCCCTAACCTTTTCAGGGTCCGTCGTAGCGCCAGTGCTGGTGACTATGAAACCAAGAAAGTTCACGCTTTTCTTAAAAAAAACGTGACTTTTCGACGGAGACCCTGATGTTTGCTTCGTGTAAGCTTTTTAGGACCCAATCCACGTGTTTAACGTGGGATTCCTCATCTTCTGAAAAGATGATTGCGTCATCGACATAAACATAAACAAACAACGTCGATGGTTCTTTGGAAGATGCTTGCTGCATTCTTTAATCCAAAGGGGAGTCTTTTGAACTCGTATTTCCCCCCGTTTACAGAGAAAGAGGTTTTGTCACGGTCGCGTTCAGCGAGTATGATCTGGTGATAACCAGACTTGAGGTCTAATGTTGAAAAGAATTTGGCTCTCCCCAAATTCCCCAATATCATTGATAAATTTGGCATAGGATATTTGTCAGGCACGGTTCTTTCGTTAAGTTTACGAAAGTCCATTACCAACCTCATTTTCCTATTGCCCGCTTCATCAGTGCCCTTCTTGTCTACTACCCATATTGGGTTATTGCAGGGAGAGACGGACTTTTGAATTATATCATTCTTTAGCAGATCTTTGATTTCTTTATTAACGAAATCAGCTGCTCCCAATGGATATGGGTAAAGCTTGGCATAGATCGGTTGCTCATCTGTGGTCCTAATGGTAGCCACGACTGATGTGTTATACGGCAACGCCTCGTCTGGGTCTGCAAAGGCTTTTTGTCTGGTCTTTAGCATTTTCAAAAAGGAACTTCTAGCTAATGGGGATGCCTCTGCACAGTCTACATTTGTGAAATTTACATTTTTGCACGTGTGGAAGGTGATTTGTTCGACCTCCGTGCCCCACTTAAGTTGTCCTGAAGCTAGACAAAGCGAAGCAGCTGCCTGCTTTAACAGGTCAAGGCCTACAATCCCATCAAAAGTTGACAAGTCCGGCAGAATAAAACAAGAAAGAAAAGTACAGTCGAGCGCGCCCGACCGTACAATACTCTCTGCATTTGTCCCGATTAAATTATTAAAATCGGTATCGAGATATTACAATGTGAATTACTTGCATTAAAACACGTTGAAACAAAAACAATCTAAGCATAATCAAACACACATCTGTTTGTTTGTATACGAATACACATACGTTTGGCAATATGTATATGATGCAAATATATATGTATGTATGTGTGTTTTCGGCGTAGCCAGCGACCGCGGGCAGCGCTGCCGACACACAGGCAGCGAAAACGTTTGAACATGTACTTGTGTGTTTCTATCTCGCTTGCACCTATGGGTTGATATTGCGTTCAATTATCAATATTGTAACGCTTCTAGTTTTCTTGTTTATAGTCCGATTTTAATGCGCCTTTCAGTATAGTTTAATATAGTTAGTCTCCACACGAATTATATAATTACAATACTGTACGATACGAACAAGTTCGCCATAACCGGCGTTGAAGATTGATGACTTTTTTTATCAAATGTGGGAAAAGTGGGCGTGGCAGTCCAAAATTTTAAATGGCAATGCAACTATGCCGTCGCTACGAACCTCCCGTTCCAGAATTGGTGATCCTAGGTGCCATAGTTACTGAGATATTTGCCGAAAACACCAATTTTTTCCGAGGTGTGTCCAGTTTTTTGCTTTTTGTGGGGCGTGGCAAAAACATTCTTGTATTGACTGACTAAATATCTGATCGTTTGACACCAAGCTCGAACTTGTAGCTCTTACCATCTCTGAAATCTGTTTGTTCATACGGACAGACAGACAGACAGACAGACAGACAGACAGACGGACAGACAGACGGACAGACGGACATGACTATATCGACTCGGCTTGTGATGCTGATCAAGAATATATATACTTTATGGGGTCTGCCACGCCTCCTTCTGCCTGTTACATACTTTTGCACAAACCCGATATACTCTTGCAGAGAGTATAAAAAGTTGCCTTTAACCCAAACATTGAAACAAAGCATTTGTGTGTAATTTGTATCTCGCCGTGAATGGAGTGAATTTTGAAGGGGAACTCTACCGAGCGGACGCCTTTCAACCCTTCATGTGGCCGAATGAAATTCTTGGCCGCGCCCGTGTCTATGAGGAATCGCATGTGAGTCCCTGCTACTCTTCGTCTGATGACGGGTAGCAGGGATTTGCTCCTAAAAAATTGAGGGCATCAGAGTCATAACTAGCATCGTCATTGATCTGTGCCGCTGCGCTGGAGGCGGCACCAGCATACGCCTCTGCCCCCTGTCCCGCGTCTTGCGTGACGTGATTCAACCTCTGTTGATTTCTCTGACCGCCTGTGCGGTCAGATGCTGGGTGCTTCCTATTCGCGTAAGCAGGGGCCTGAGTGGGCTGCAAAACCCTCGAGAAGGAAGGATCGACCTCCATGGGCACCGGTGCGCCATTATTATTGTGCTGCCTGCTGCTTCGTTGGTCAGTCTGAACTGGGGCCCTGCTTTGCTTACTAAAGTGCGGATTCTTTGTACCGCTAGCTTGTGTTTCGGCTTGCGCTCTTTGTCTTCTAGACTTCTTGCGAAATTAGCCGCGAATGCGTACCTTTCATGATTTGACTCGACTTCTTGCGCGAGAGCTAGCGCTGAAGGCAAATCTCTGGGCTTTGCTGCAAAGAGCACATCTGTAAGACTGCGCTTGAGACCCGATATGAACACGCGCAACGGATCGTCGCGGAATTTTTCACATAAGCCCTTTGCTAAGGCCGGCTCATATGACATGTTAACTTTGTTAGTGAGAAGTGTGAGTTTCTTCTCTACCTCATCGTAATATTGAAGCAGGGACAGGCCACCTTGGCTTAAGGTACCTAATTCCTGTTCAATGACATGAATTGGTCTCTTGTCACTGTATGTGAAATCAAGGCGATTTATTATCGCATCAAAATTCAATACAGTACCAAATGAGGCCAGCACCGCGTCTGCGGGGCCCCTTATTTTGCTTCTTATAATGATAACAGCCTGATAATGACGAGAACTGCCATTATGTGGTCTGAAAATCTCGTAAGCTGCTAATGCTGCCTGCCTCCAAGATACATAAGATTCTTGTACACCTGCAAACTCAGGTAAGCACTTGACGGCGTCTAGCCGCTCGTCACAGTGAATGTCGTTTCTAATTTCTATAGCAGCATACGCTACTACTTGTGGGGCGGAAACGTTTGCTGCTGCTATTTGCTCAGCTAACTCATTAATTCTTTGAGTCAATGCATGCTCCCTATTCTGGTTTGCAGAGGCCTGTTCGGCTAAACCATTGCTGATAGCCGTCCTTACTATTTCCCTAAGCTGATCTGGATCCATTTTACCTGATGGTGGGGAATCTGCTGGGAGAAGTCTTGTAGCCGGGACTCTGATCCGCGTGTCACAGTCGGAATCTGAGTCACTAGACTGCTTGCGAGGGTTTCTATATGGGTTGAAGCGTGACATACGCAGGCCAGTGGCCACGAAAAATGAAACGGGCCGTCAAAAGATGGGTCGAATTACGTCGCAGCTCTGTGCCACGAGAACTGTATGCACAATTTTAGACACACAGAAAGCAACACAAAGTAAACTATAATTCTCAACGCAGTCTTTCTTAAACGAAAGAAATTTTTACACTATCTGTTGCAACATGAAATGCTCACTATTACTAATTAATTTTTTACAAAATGAACTTAAAAAAAAAATTTTGGCTAGAGTATCCACTTACATGATTTAACTAGCAAAAAAATTCTCTTAATAAACTTGCAGCTCCCGCGCTGCTGTCTGTTGTTGGTTGCTGCAGCTCCCGCGCTACTGTCTTAATTATTGATAGTTGTTGCAGCTCCTGTGCTGCTGTTTTACTTGTTGATAGTGGAGTTCGACCACTAGTTGGGCGCCAATTAATTGTTTTCCTTGTTTCTCCAAGCAATGATGATTAGGATGGGAGGCGACTGAGCCTCCTATTGCTGGCCTCGGGCTCAGACAATGAAACAAATTATTTAACGGCCAAGTGCCGGAGTGAATATTTATTTAAGCGACTTACTGGAAGAGCGCTGTATTCAAAACTGATTTCTTAATACAAATTATATTTCATTTAACATAAGCCAAAACTCGCATCACAACACAATGTCATGGTCGGCAAGCCGACTCAGCAATCTTAGGCAATAACGGAAACTCTTGCAGCAAAACAAAAGTGTCCGGTTACCGCTGCTGACCATTGCATCTATAGCGCGCTGATACAAAGTATGCAGTGTCGCTATTGCGAGGGCTGTTCCTTAACTTACAAATCCCTCTATAGCGAGGGTTGCTTAATATTCTATATTAAGTACTTTGTGTTAACTTATATATTATTGTCAGATGTATTCTGTGTGAGTTTGATTAATATAGCTTAGTTAACGCAAAAGTTTTCCATACTAACTCATATTTAGAGCGTATTTTTCACCGATCGGCCCTATGGGAGCTATACGATATAGTTGTCCGATTTGGATCAAACTTGGTCAATACATGTACTTCCTAGATATGTATATTCCGTGTAAATTTGGTTCAGATAGCGAAACTAACAAAAAAGTTTTCTTTACTAAAACATTCTACGTTTACCTGTACATTTACCTTTATATCCAAATAAAACGCCTATTGTACCTTTCATTTGCGACCACTATCATTTTTCTAGCTCTTATAGTCTCTGAGATCCTTTTGTTCATACAGACGGACGGACGGACGGACGGACAGACGGACAGACGGACAGACGGACATGGCTATATCGACTCGGCTATTGATGCTGATCAAGAATATATATACTTAATGGGGTCTGCCACGCCTCCTTCTGCCTGTTACATAATTTTGCACAAACCCAATATACTCTTGCAGAGAGTATAAAAAGGTCTCACATTTTTATACTCTTGCAGAGAGTATAAAAAGGTCTCACATTTTTGATTCTCTACAAATTAAAACAAGAAAGAATGCTATAGTCGCCTCGCGACTTTGGGATACCCGTTACTCAGTTTCAATTTGTTATTAACAATGGTGATGGATATAAAAGCTTGGCAAACACAGAACATTTTCATACAAATTCATGTTTAGAGCATATTTTTGACCGATCGTTCCTATGGGAGCTATACGATATAGAAGTCAGTACATGTACTTTCTAGATATGTACTTTCCTTGTAAATTTGGTTCAGATAGCATAGCTAACAAAAAAGTTTTCTATACTAAAACATTCAACGTTTACCTGTACGTTTACCTTTATATGCAAATAAATCGCCCTAAAGTGAGCGTGTCAAAAAACAAAAACAAACTTGTACTGCTTGGGTATTGTACCTTTCATTTGCGACCACTATCATTTTTCTATCTCTTATAGTCGCTGACATCCTTTTGTTCATACAGACGGACGGACAGACGGACGGACGGACGGACGGACGGACGGACGGACAGACGGACGGACGGACATGGCTATATCGCCTCGGCTATTGATGCTGATCAAGAATATATATACTTTATGGGGTCTGCCACGCCTCCTTTTTTTTTTAGGTGAGATGTAAAATAAAGGCACTTGTGCGGTGGCGTAGCCTTATATACCCGACAATACCCTGCCCCTGGTGATATAGCGGTACAAAAAAAAGAAATCGCACTCAAAACCAGCATTTAGGCGAGGGGTATGTACCTGCTTATGCAGATGCGCCAAGCATTGACGGAATTTGGCACAGCGACAAACGCCGATTAGTTAGAGCGCGCGCGACGTCAAACAAACGGTTCGGTTGCGAGCGCGGCGAGCCATCCCCGCGAAAAACGGAACAGTGAGAATCGAACAAAATACAAGTGCATGCGTGTGACGTCACAGGCGCGTGCCCACTCACACACACATACGTTTTGGTGGTGGGTTTGGAGGCGCTCGAGCTCGAAAACAGTGACAAGTGCGTGGCGTCACAGTGTACAGCGAGAAAAAACTACAGTGGGCCAGAGGCCTTATAAAAGTGGATGAAAACCACAGTGAGCCAGAGGCCACATAACATTGAACAAACAAAAAAAAACCACAGTGGGCCATAAAAAAGTGGACAAAAATTACAGTGGGCCAGAGGCCATATTAAAGTGGACAAAAATTACAGAGGGGCTGAGGCCGTATAGGAACGGACAAAAGATTTTTACTCGTAGAGTAAAAGGGTATATTGTAATCGTTGGAATGTATGTTTTTTTGTTTGAAATGGGAGGAAGAAGAATTTTTTTTGGGTGACAAGGAATACGTTTTTTTTTGAAGCGTAAACTGGCACTGAGAAGAAGGGAAAATTCCGCGAGGAATTTTCGCCTGGTTTCCCCAAGGAATTCGTCGACGAACTTTCTCCTGCCCTTCCTCACAGAGTTCATCGAGGAACTTCCTCCCGTTCTTCCCCACGGAATTTATTGGGGAATCTTCCCAGATTTCGTCAAGGAATTCATCAAGAAAAACTGCAACTCAAGCAAGGAATTAGAAAAAAAAGAGTCCCGGAGTTCCTTCTTTTGGGTTTCTTTCGAGGAAAGCTTGTCAACCCAACCAAAATGAAACCAGGTGAGTCCCTGATACAGTTTTGGGGGTACGATGGGTGTATTACCGTCGAAAGGAGGAGTTAATGGCGATAGCCCAAAAATTTGTCCTCGATAGGGAAGGCCGCGTGGAAGAATTGAGGAAGCGAGTTGCTTCGTTCATACTAGGCGGGGGCCATAGCAGGGAAGCCCGGAACAGACTCGCCGAGCTGGAGGCCCAATATGGGAAGCTCGTCGAGCCCCCCACCGGTGAATTCGGGCGGGTGGAAGAAGTTCCAGTGATGGTATGCACGCACGCCGAGGAGGAGCGGACACAAAGAGGAGAGGCCGACCAGTTACGCAAATAGGGAGTCAGGTACGGCGGCCAAGAGGATCCGCTAGGATTTTTAGAAATCCTCGAACAGCGGGCCGCGACGTACAGGATCGACATGAACCACATGCCTGCTGCCATGAGCGAAGTGATGGTCGATCAGGCAGCGAGCTGGTTTTTGACAAGCGGGCTGTGGAACACGTCTTGTGTAGCGTTCCGGACGGACTTCCTAGATTTCTTTTTACCTCCCCATTACTTCGAACGCCTGGAGGATCAGGTACGCTCAATGAAAAGTTCAAAGAATACCTGTTGACCTTACGGGTGATAATGAGACGCGCAGGATGCAGTACGGCGCAGGAACTGTATCGAATATATGAGAACGTAGCCCCGGACTATCGGTTGCACATGCGCAGGCACAACTTCGCAACACTAGCGCAGCTGACGCAGATGGAAACCGAATACAAAAGCTTCCGCTAGCAGGATGCAGAATATTCTCGCGCAAGAACGAGAGGCAAGGGTGAGTCAGCTTTTGCAGGGGCAGAGACGGGAGGAGCGCAAACGGCGGGTCAGTCAACGGCAGCACGCCCGGCAGCAGCACAGCTGGCGCCACCGCAAGGGGGAACGGAACACAGCATTGGCGGGTTCGACCCACGACCGAGCAAGACGCAGCTTCGTGAGCGAAGAATGGCTACAAGAGCAAGACGTCAAAGGCGAAAGAATCCCGGTGGAAGCTAGGATACGGTTGGCGGATGGGTCCTCCATGGAACTGAAGAAGCCACTCCCGGTGGATATAAATCTAGAAGGGAAAACGGTAAAGACGGTAGTACTGGGCATGTCCACCATGCTCGACAATGTCATACTACGATCCGAATCGGACACGCGAAGCTGGAATTGGTCGCAAACGACGAGCGCAAACCCCTCGCAAAAATGAGATCCTACCCGTAATTGTCTCGCCTCCCGGAGAGAAAGCTAAGTCGCAAGGACGACGGAAGTGGACGTGGAGCCGAGATGGTCAAGTCGACTCATCAGGCAAAATGGGCGATGATGCAACGGGTGAGACAATACTAAAACTGAAAGACAAAGTAGTTAGAGCGCCGGGGGCGAGCGCTGAGGCCACCCCGAGGGCGCGGTTAATGGAAGAAGAAGAAGAAACGAAGAAGTCCCACGCTGAGGACGCGGAATGACCGACCGACCTTGAGCCTGAGGTGAGTGAGTTCTTGGAGGGGGAATTGGCGTCGTTCGAGAGGTTGTCAGGGGTCTCAAACATCGTGGAAAACAGCATCCGGATGAGAGACGACAAGCCTTTGAAGCAGCACTACTTTCCGAAGAACCCAGCGATGCAGATAGTGATTGACGAGCAGGTATACGAGCTCATCCGAGCAGGTGCCATCGAGAACTCGAGAACTCGCGCAGTCCGCACAGCGCTCCGATAGCCTTTGTAAGAAGTGGCGAATGTGCGTGGACTACCAATGCGCACTCCATCCCGGATGCTTACCAGTCTCTCGACGCTGGACCTGAAGCACGGATACTGGTAGATCCCGATGGCTGCGGATAGCTGTGAATGCACAGCTTTCACCGTGCCAGGGAGAGGATTGTTCCAATGGCGAATGATGTCATTTGGCCTACATTCGGCAGGAGCAACCTTCCAGAGAACCTTGGATACGGTCATAGGTCCAGGTCCACGGTCATAGGTCCAGGTCCACGGTAATAGCCCCACGCCTTAGCGTACCTGGATGACATCGTGGTTACGGGAGCCACGAAGAAGCAGCACGTTGCAAATCTGAAGGAGCTATTCCAACGACTGCCGGCGACTAACCTAAGACTGAATAGGAAGAAGTGTCGGTTCTTACAGAAGAGGTTGGCGTACTTAGGTCATGTGGTAATTGGTGAAGCTATCTGTACAGATCCCGACCAGGTCGATGCGATCCGGAACCTTCAAGCTCCCCACAACCTAAAGACACTACGCCAATGCCTAGGAATGGCATCGTGGTACAGGCGGTTCGTACCAAACTTCGCCACACTGGTCGAACCGCTGACATCCCTTCTCAGAAAAGGCAAGAAGACCTGGAGAGAGGCACAGGAGAAGGCGCTGCAGGAATTAAAGGAGTAGTTGACGACAACCCCGGTGTTGGCATGTCCCGACTTTTCAGTTAAGTTTTCGCTGCAGACCGACGCGAGTGACTACGGCATAGGAGCCGTACTGACGCAGACGATCGACGAGGACGAGAGATTGATAGCGTACGCCAGCCGGAAGTTACTGCCAGCGGAGAAGAATTATTCGGCAACGGAAAAGGAGTGCCTGGCGATAGTGTGGGCCATCAGAAAGATGCCGTGCTATCTGGAGGGCTATCGCTTCGCAGTGGTGACGGATCACTTGGCACTCAAATGGCTAATCTCTTTAGAAAGTCCATCTGGGAGGATAGCGAGATGGGCTCTGAAGTTACAACAGTTCCAGTTCGACACAAGATACCGTAAGGGTAAGCTGAACGCGGTGGCTGACGCACTCTCCCGGCAGCCCCTGCATTCGTGCCAGCAGGTGGCTGCCGAGGATCCCCATTGCAGTTGGATAACCAAGATGCGGGATAGGATAAGGTCCCAGCCAGAGAAATCCCTGGACTACGTCGAAATGAACTGGCAATTGTACAGAAATCTGGGACAGAGAACGGACGACGAAGATTACATTCCCCGGAAATTATGCGTGCCCAAGGACCAGAGGAAAAGGGTACTAGCAGAATGCCACGACGCGCCGACCGAAGGACACCAAGGGGTGAGGAAGACGGCGTCGAAATTGGCACAACGGTACTACTGGCTGGGTATGTTTCGAGAAGCGACCAGGTATGTTAAATGTTGCGAATGTTGTCAGAAATGTAAGACAGAGCAGAGGAAGCCGGCGGGACGAATGCTGACGCGACAGGTGGCAGAGCCGATGGGCGTGATATGTGCAAATTTCGTCGGGCCCCTCCCTCGCTCGAAACGCGGCAACACCATGTTGTTGGTTTTCCACGATGCTTTCTCAAAGTAGGTGGAGTTAGTCCCACTCAAGAGGGCAACCGTAACATTGTTGCAGCAAGCGTTTCGCGAGAGGATACTAGGCCATTTCGGGTACCAAAAACCTTCGTTTGCGACAATGGAGTCCAGTTCACGAGCACACCCTTCAGGAAGTACATGGAGTCCTTGGGAGTGACTCTACAATACACGGCTCCCTACTGTCCCCAAGAAAACCCAACGGAAAGGACCAACAGAACGGTGAAGACCATGATAACGCAGTTCATCGAGGGACACCAGATTTCGTGGGACGAACTACTGCCCGAAATAGCGCTGGCGGTCAATCTAGCGTGGCGGACTCGATAGGATTCAGCCCATTTCCTCGTGCAAGGTAGAGAACCTCGCCTTTCGGCGGCACTATATGATGGGGTACCACCCGGATCGGCCACGAACCCTGTGAGCCCACAGGATAAGGAAAAGAAGCTACAAGAAGTGTTTAAGATAGTTCGAAACAACCTACAGAAGACATCGATAGACCAAGGGAGGAACTACAACCTCAGGAGAAGGGAATGGCGACCCACGGTTGGAGCAGAGGTTATGGTAAGACAGCACCAGCTGTCCAACGCAGAAGAAAGATTCGCAGCCAAACTGGCCCCGAAATACGATGGGCCCTACAGGCTAGCTAGTTTCATCTCCCCCGGCATCGTGCGTCTCGTTCGCGAGGGTGAACGCAAAAAGCGGGTGGCCAACTTAATCGCACTTAAACCTTATTTCCAGAAGACGATGACGAAGCCTTGGATTTCCCTGCAGGCCACAAACCCGCCTCGGGGAAGGGCGAGTGACGCTGGCCCAGGAGGGTAAAGAGTGGGGACTTTAGTATGCAGAGAAAGTAGAATAAGTAGAATAAAGAACAAATGTACAATTAGAATAAGAAATTTGTAACGTATGGTATAGGCCACTCTTTTAGTCGCACTGGTAGGAAGGTAGCAGATAGGGTAGTGGTAATAATACTTACTTTACTTTTCTCTCCCTCTAATAAGAAAATACAAATAGAGAACTTACGATGGACGGCGACTTTATATGGATAAGCAGCGATGAAGAGGCAGGAGAGACATCGGTGGACAGCGACGCCACGGAGCCACGCTCATGTAGAGAGGAGAGGTCGGAAGGCGGAGACCTGCCGCAAAGAAATCCGCAGATTGGGCGGACGTTCTACGCCCGCAGGCGAGAGGACCACTGGTCCGAAGATAGGGGTCAGAAGCAAAAGACCCAGAGGTCGAAGGGCAAGAGGGCGTCGAAGGAGAAGGTCAGGAGCAGGAAGAGTCGGACGAAAACAACGGCCCCCGCGAAGGATAACAGTATGACTTCGACGACGAGCCGGAAGGCGACGAGCCGGAGGGCGACGAGCCGGAGGGCGACGAGCCGGAGGGCGACGAGCCGGAGGGCGACGAGCCGGACGGCGGCGATACAATATACGAGTCGGTAACACACTCATATGAACGGTGTGTGGGTTTCAATTAACATGGATTTTGGATTTTCACTGGAGCTGTTGCCGTTGTTGGAAGTTTGGATTAGAACAGCCAGGAGTTGAAGACATTTGAGTCCCCACATAATCATCGTAGTGATAATCCCAGAATTGAGCCCAAGAGCGACTCTTCTGTTGATCAGGTAACAGTGCCCAAACGAGTCAGTCACACAACACATTTGAACGTATATATAAAACGAAAATATGAACGTATATATATTGCGTTTCGGCACTGATATATATGTGATTTATTGAAAGGCAATTTGAAGCAAAACAAGCAAATCGAATCAAAAAGGCATACATAAACAAAACAAAACACTTAACTAGTGCAAATAAACATATTTATTTTGCATATCAACAGTAGCCATTCCTCTTTAATTTCACTATTCGCCAATATCTACATATGTTCAGTGGTGCACATAAGTAAAGCGTAGTGTGCGTTTATATACATACAGCTGTTGGATCTTGACTTGCGATAGTTAGCTTGTACTTTGTTAGTGCTTTACTTCGATTCTGCATTGCTTTGATTTGGTTTAACTTTGTTTGTGTCAAACATACAAACGTACGCTGATAAACGGCAAGCCTTTTAGTTATTGTTGGTAGATCGCATTATTGCCTACGCATGCGCTGTTGTTGTTGGTAGATCGCATCGTTTGTCTACCTGCGCATGCGCTGTTGTTGTTTTTATACTCTCTGCAAGAGTATATTGGGTTTGGGCAAAGTATGTAACAGGCAGAAGGAGGCGTGGCAGACCCCTTAAAGTATATATATTCTTGATCAGCATCACAAGCCGAGTCGAACAGATTTCAGAGATGGCAAGAGCTACAAGTTCGAGCTTGGTGTCAAACGATCAGATATTTAGTCAGTCAATACAAGAATCTTTTTTTTTTTCGATGCCACGCCCCATTCGCCCACAAAAAGCAAAAAACTGGACACACCTCGGTAAAAATTGGTGTTTTCGGCAAATATCTCAGTAACTATGGCACCTAGGATCACCAATTCTGGTACGGGAGGTTCCTAGCGACACCATAGTTGCATTGCCATCTAAAATTTTGGACTGCCACGCCCACTTTTCCTACATTTGATAAAATAGTTTTCAAACTGCAATGCCGTTTTTAACGATTTTGTTCGTATGGTTATTTATAATTCGTGTGGAGACTAACTATATTAAACTATCCTGAAAGGCGCATTAAAATCGGGTTATAAACAAGAAAACAAGAAGCCTTACAATATTGATAATTGAAAGCAATATCAACCAATAGGTGCAAGCGAGATAGAAACACACAAGCACATGTTCGAACGATTTCGCTGCCTGTGTGTCGGCAGCGCTGCCCGCGGAAGCTGGCTGCGCCGAATACACACATACATACATATATGCATCATGTACATATTGCCAAACGTATGTGTACTCGAATACAAACAAACAGATGAGTGTTTGATTATGCTTAGATTGTTTTTGTTTCAACGTGTTTTAATGCAAGTAATTCACATTGTAATATCTCGATACCGATTTTAATAATTTAATCGGGACAAATGCAGAGAGTATTATACGGTCGGGCGCGCTCGACTGTACTTTTCTTTTGATGCCTTCCTCCATTCGCCCACAATAAGCAATAAACTGGACACACCTCGGGAAAAATCGGTGTTTTCGGCAAATATCTCAGTAACTATGGCACCTACGATCACAAATTGGGTACGGAGGTTCCTAGCGACAGCATAGCTGCATTGCCATTTAAATTTTTGGACTGCCATGCCTCTTTTTCCCACAAATTATAAACTAATTATTTAATTTCGAAGCCATTTTTAAGGTATTTGTTCTTATCGTACAGTATTGTTAATTATAATTCGTGTGGAGACTAACTATTTTAAACTATCCTGAAAGGTGCATACAAATCGGTCTCTAAACTAGAAAACTAGAAGCGTTACAATATTGATATTTGAACGCAATATCAACCCATTGGTGCACGCGAGATAGAAACATACAAGCACATGTTTGAACGTTTTCGCTGCTTGTGTGTCGGCAGCGCTGCCCGCGGAAGCTGGCTGCGCCGAATACACACATACATACATATATGCATCATGTACATATTGCCAAACGTATGTGTACTCGAATACAAACAAACAGATGAGTGTTTGATTATGCTTAGATTGTTTTTGTTTCAACGTGTTTTAATGCAAGTAATTCACATTGTAATATCTCGATACCGATTTTAATAATTTAATCGGGACAAATGCAGAGAGTATTATACGGTCGGGCGCGCTCGACTGTACTTTTCTTTTGATGCCTTCCCCCATTCGCCCACAATAAGCAATAAACTGGACACACCTCGGGAAAAATCGGTGTTTTCGGCAAATATCTCAGTAACTATGGCACCTACGATCACAAATTGGGTACGGAGGTTCCTAGCGACAGCATAGCTGCATTGCCATTTAAATTTTTGGACTGCCATGCCTCTTTTTCCCACAAATTATAAACTAATTATTTAATTTCGAAGCCATTTTTAAGGTATTTGTTCTTATCGTACAGTATTGTTAATTATAATTCTTGTGGAGACTAACTATATTAAACTATCCTGAAAGGCGCATTTACATCGGACTTTAAACAAGAAAACTAGAAGTGTTACAATATTGATAATTAAACGCAATATCAACCCATAGGTGCAAGCGAGATAGAAACACACAAGCACATGTTCGAACGTTTTCGCTGCCTGTGTGTCGGCAGCGCTGGCCGCGGTCGCTGGCCGCACCGAATACACACATACATACATATATGCATCATGTACATATTGCCAAACGTATGTGTACTCGAATACAAACAAACAGATGAGTGTTTGATTATGCTTAGATTGTTATACCCGTTACTCGTAGAGTAAAAGGGTATATTGTAATCGTTGGAATGTATGTAACAGGCAGAAGGAGGCGTGGCAGACCCCATAAAGTATATATATTCTTGATCAGCATCAATAGCCGAGTCGATATAGCCATGTCCGTCTGTCCGTCTGTCCGTCCGTCCGTCTGTATGAACAAAAGGATCTCAGAGACTATAAGAACTAGAAAAATGATAGTGGTCGCAAATGAAAGGTACAATACCCAAGCAGTACAAGTTTGTTTTTGTTTTTTGACACGCCCACTTTAGGGCGTTTTATTTGCATATAAAGGTAAATGTACAGGTAAACGTAGAATGTTTTAGTATAGAAAACTTTTTTGTTAGTTTCGCTATCTGAACCAAATTTACACGGAATATACATATCTAGGAAGTTCATGTATTGACCAAGTTTGATCCAAATCGGACAACTATATCGTATAGCTCCCATAGGGCCGATCGGTGAAAAATACGCTCTAAATATGAGTTAGTATGGAAAACTTTTGCGTTAACTAAGCTATATTAATCAAACTCACACAGAATACATCTGACAATAATATATATATACTGACCAAGTTTGATCCAAATCGGACAACTATATCGTATAGCTCCCATAGGGCCGATCGGTCGAAAATATGCTCTAAACATGAATTTCTATGAAAATGTTCTGTGTTTGCCAAGCTATTATATCCATCACCATTGTTAATAACAAATTGAAACTGAGTAACGGGTATCCTAAAGTCGAGAGGCGACTATAGCATTCTTTCTTGTTTTTGTTTCAACGTGTTTTAATGCAAGTAATTCACATTGTAATATCTCGATACCGATTTTAATAATTTAATCGGGACAAATGCAGAGAGTATTATACGGTCGGGCGCGCTCGACTGTACTTTTCTTTCTTGTTTATTTTAGTGTTTCATACATTAACTGCAAACATCAGTTCCCAAAGAGTACATTTTCAACAAAGTGTTCACGATGCTTTGCAAATAGGTTTTTTTTCACAGCAATTTACAGAGAACCCAAATAAATTTAAAAAAAGATAATAGTTTAAATTAAAATTTAAAAAAGTAAAAAAAAGTTATGCGCTAGCTGCAATCGAACCCGCGGTATCAGACACAGGATTCTCACATGTCGCCACTCAACAATATGCACCACACTTCAATTTGCATGTACTACTGATTATCTGCATTTACATATAATAATGTTTTGTTATAGGAAAAGAAAACAAATGCCTGTCTGTGCTGGGGTTCGAACCGCAGACCTCATGTTTCTCTAATGCATGTCACATCACTTGGACCACAGCACTGTTGACAATCAGGACGGCTAAAGTAGATAAACATTGATTTACCACTTTTCTTCAAACACGTACATAAATTACAATTTTTAACATTTTTGACCAATTTGTTTCACATGTTGTAGTTGTCCGATTTGGACCAAATTTTGTGATAGTTAGTTAGTTTAGTTTAGTAGTTAGTTTTAATAAATATGTACACATTCTGTGTGAGTTTGGTTGCGATCACTTAGCAAATACTACATGTCTTCATACAAATTTTTTGTTTTTGACCGATTTGTCCTATGGGAGCTATAAGCTATAGTTGTCCGATCTTGATGAATCTTTGTGAGGATAGTTATAGTTGTACCATACACCTACTTTGTAAATTACGATAGCTTTCATAGTTTCAAAGTTGTAGTGCAATGAAAACTGTTTTTTACAATTTTCGGGGGCGGTAGGGGGCGTGGCAAATATAGTGACATATGTAGATACATATGTACCCATACATTACGCCTAACAACACACTTATCACTTATGTTAAAGATTTCTTTCCTATAGAAAAATCAAATGATGACAATAACAATTCTGGCTTCCCACGAATGTGTTAAATATAATAAACAATTCGCCAGAATCGTTATTCCCATCATTGGGGTTAAAGCTGCTCACGTTACACAAATCCTGGCCGAACTCTCTTAATCTCTTCAAGATCGAGATCTCTTTCTATTTACATAAGAGCCAAAAGCTCAATGAGTCCAAAGTCCAATTAATAAAAGCTCAGAACCGAGGTTTGCTTAACGTCTCCAGAACATAGCATAAGTTAGTCTAGATTTGTATCTCGTACTCCGTAGCTTCGTGTTTTATTGAATAAAGTTTTATATTTTTTTGATAAACTAAGTTCTGAACTACGTTATTGGCCAGCCGGTAGGATATCAGTAATAAATATTCTCGTAATAGTAATCGTCCCCTTTGCAATCCATTGAAAATAAATCCTTGTACGACCAAGGAATTTCTAGGATTTGAGCACGCGAATTTGCCGCAGGAAATCGGTTAAAGAACATTACCATTTTGGAAAAATTATTATCTTGATATCCGCCAAAGAACCTAAGCGTGTGTGACTTAAAACGCGATTATCAGTCATGGCCCATATGTTAAATGTGCGACCGCCACCAAACATAATTGCTATTACCAAGAAAACAGCGCAAAACACCAAACAGTGTTCAACTATAAAATGGATCCTCTGCACTATTTGAATTCCTGTAATAAAGAGCTTATTTCATGGCTTTACAAATCATTTAATTGATCCCTGTAAACGTAAGTCCCTTACAATTCATCAAAAGTGACAAACAAAAACCTGAAGTGAATAAAAACAATTATTTTGTGAAAATAATCAACTGCCAAGAAAATATAATAATAAACAACTACACAAACCATAAACAACAACAACATCATGCCAACAAACACACCAATGGAATTATCCGAAATGCATTTAAAGCAAGCGCTTGGACAAATTCGACAAGTGCCAGTATTCGACTGAAAAACCGTGGAACTAACTGCATTTATAAGGAGGATCGATTTTATCATGCAGTTATACCCAACACAGGATGTGAGACAATGGGGCGTGGCATCGAAAAAAAAAAGATTCTTGTATTGATTGACTAAATATGTGATCGTTTGACACCAAGCTTGAACTTGTAGCTCTTACCATCTCTGAAATCTGTTTGTTCATACGGACGGACAGACAGACAGACAGACAGACAGACGGACATGGCTATATCGACTCGGCTTGTGACGCTGATCAAGAATATATATACTTTATGGGGTCTGCCACGCCTCCTTCTGCCTGTTACATACTTTGCACAAACCCAATATACTCTTGCAGAGAGTATAAAAAGAAAGGGGAATGAATTGAAAAACGTCATTCCGCAAACGCAACTTGTGTCCAAGATTGTATATCTGGAGAATTTCTTTCGTTCGGAGTCTCATACCCTTTTGATGCGATAATTAATTTTAATATAATTAATAAGACTTTTTAAAGTCAGCCTTTATTTTTTAATTCCATTATTCACGTAAGACTTTTGTAAATTTTCTTGGTATGGTATGTATAAAATAATATCCAATGTTAGCTGTTATATATTCTAGTCCGTTTGAAGTCCCCCACAGCAAATCGTCGTCTTCAGGCCTGTCGACTACCATAAAGTATTGTCAGCTGTATCAACGTATGTAAGAATAAAATAACACAGAGTGAGTTAAAACAAAACACTAAATTATATATGGCAGCTATCCAACATTAATAATATTGAAAAGTAATATATAATACATACCAAACCAAACAAATCTAAAAGCAAACATACACTGCTGCGCCTTTCTCCGCTTAAATTTATAAATTCCTGAAACATGTATGTTCGCTTTTGAAACCCTTTTGTCACTGGTAAGCTGATCTCAGTAGTTTTTTTTTGTAAAGACAGATTATCCAGGAAAATGAATTTTGAAACTAGCGATTGGTTATCTTTCTATTTGTGTATCTGAAGAATCATAATGAATTAAAAATCTCCGCTATAATGGGCACCTAAAGTAAACGTTGTTGCATTGATACTAGGGTAAAGACATGAGGCTTCAAAAGTCTTTACAGGTTGGGAGGGTAAAGAAGGAGGACCTTAACATCATAGTCCTTCCTTAAAGATTGTCATTCTGGCCGTTGTGCTGTACGCTTATGGTTATCATCCTTGTCCTAATCCAACTCTGTCTACAATTTTAGTTATGTGACACAGCAGCTAACTAGGAGGCAAAGTACCCACCCCACTTTCCCTGAGCTCTAGTCACACATCATGTGTTCGTTATATAATTAAATGGCGCCCAAAACGTGGGGCCCGAAAGAGTGTTACAGCTAGAGTTTTCTATTTAGCTAAAAAAATGTAGTATCTCAGGACGTGGGTCCGAAAACCCAGAAAAGTAGCATTCACTTTCGTTTCGCCCAAGCTTCCCATTTTACCTTCCCCCGCTCCCACTTTCCTTTCGTAACCACCATCCAAATTTTTAGTAATCCGGAACAGACGCATCATTATTAGGAATAGCAGAAATTCTGTTTGTCTTCGCGGATTCTGACCAATAATGATACCGTTTTTTAAATTATTAACTAGCTACTGCCAGTTAGCTTCAAAGATTTTAATTAGGATTTCTATTCGCTTTGGATTTTTAGTATTGATGTAACGTTAATCTACACCAGGCGTTAGAGTCCTAAATTTTCGTCAATACCTTATTTAGCAAGAAAGGAAAATGAAATTGCTCTTGATGGATCGTTCCGACAAGTTCCTCTTTTCCGAGTTCATTTTTTTAAACATTATGGTAGAGTCCGTTTAAACACACAACCCAGAATGGCAATCTTTAAATTATCAATGCAATAATTTTATTAATGGATAAGTCCCAAACTAATCAATAATATCGTATATCTTTTCGAAACTGATCGTTTCCCTTATATAAAAGAATAACCTACATGTTAAATTTCAATTCTCATATTATAAGATACCTTTTAATATTTTCAAAATGGCAGTTTTACGCAGTACAGAAGATTTGAATGCCTTAGTAAACGCATCACAAGATTCAATCGCTTGTGCTATTTGCAATGATACCTTATCAGATACAGTTTTCACCGAAATCGCGTGCAGACATAAGTTTCACAAATCATGTTTGCCGGAGTGGTTAAGAAATAATACAACTTGTCCGATCTGTAGACAACCCTGTACTCTTGCCCAGAGCTCAGAGAAACGGTCAAGTGAAGACACCACAGTTCCTAGAGCTACCAAAGGTAAGCCCCGGGGTGCCCCAGGCATTAATCCCACAGGAACTTTCCCAAGAACTCGACCTACAACCAGGTCAAACAATCGACAAATCCAAAACTTGCGTCAAGCATACAATGCAACCCCAAGATCAGAGTCCGGAAGAGGTGTGTCCGCCGACAATGCTGATCGTATTCACCAAATTATAGCGAGTTCGTTAGCGAGTCATAGAGCTGAAATTGCTGCAACAGTTTCTGACCAGATCAGTTCTGCTTTACGCAACTTAAGCTTGTCTGCTTTACGAAGAGAGTCACGTGACGATTCACAACTCGAATGGGAGAACGAGATTCCACTAAGGGAGTCACGAGCAAACAATGAGAACGAGCGCCGTAGACCGTCAGCTAGTGTACTAATGATTATGCTACCACTCGTCCTGATAGAAAATCTAGTATCATATCCAGTTGGAAAGTCAAATTTTCGGGTTCCGCCAGTGACTTGCCCATAGAAGATTTCATTTATCGAATCAACTGTCTTACTTCACAATATTTTAATAATAACTTCGACTTGATATACCAATTTGCAAATTTACTCTTTTCTGGTTCAGCTCTGTCATTTTATTGGCGAGTTCATAGAACCGTTGGACATTTGAATTGGTTTGATTTATGCAACAAGTTGCGGAAGCGATATCAAGATCAACGAACTGACCGTGATATCAAGCAGGCCATGCGACATCGAAAACAAGCAAGTAATGAATCTTTTGATGATTTTCTTGACGCCATGCTGGCCATCGCAGACACTCTCAGAGAGCCCATGTCAGAAGAAGATTTGGTCACTGATGTTAGGCACAACTTGAAGCCCGAGCTAAAACATGAACTACTGCATGTAGAGACATCAATTTTGGCGATATTACGAAAGGGATGTCATAGACACGAAGAATTCTTTCGAAACTCTCGATCGAAGATCATTTCAAAAAGAGCTGTCAATGCCATTCGATTTGACGATGAATCTGAAAATCTATCTGAGATAGAGGAAAACAATGATGAGATTTGTGCTTTGCAAATGTCAAATAAAGTAAAATGCTGGAATTGCGATGAACAAGGTCATAGGTACCAAGATTGTTTGAAAGCTCGCCGAGTCTTCTGCTACGGTTGTGGTTTAGTAGATACCTATAAGCCAAATTGTGCCAAATGCAAACCAACGGCGGAAAACTCTGCTCAGGATATCCACCGAGCATCGAAAGTGGGTGTCCGACGTTAGCCTCGGGTTTACATTCAGTAGTTTCCTCACCACCAGACATATCGTTTCGTTCACCTGACTTATCACTTTCCTCACCAGACTTACCAACTCCTCGATCGTTCAAACCATATCACGAACGCCTACGTGAATATTACATACGCAGAGCAGCCATATTTAATGCTGACTCCTTGATTATTCCAAAGCGCCGATCATCTTTGCGCATGAAAGAATATTGGAATAATATCCGTCATTTAAATTGTTTTACCATATCGTCTCTAGTCCAGAAACAAAACGATATACGTCCCTTTACACAAATTAATATGTTCAATGAAACTCACTTGGCCCTCTTAGATAGTGGAGCGAATAAAAGTGTAATAGGATCAACTCTGGCGGAACGAATAATCTCAGAAAGTATGAAGTATAAAAAATTAAAAGGTGTTGTGCACACTGCAGACGGTTTTCAACAAAATATTGCAGGCACTATAAGCGTACCCATTCATTTCAATTCGCAGTCTAAAGAATTTGACTTTTTGGTATTTTTGGCCTTTGGTATTAGTATTCAGTCACCTTATTTCATAAATGAAATTTTAGACAAAGCAAGACCTGACTCTAATGAGCTCAGTTTAACTTCGTCTCAAAGAGCGAGGTTGAACTCTGTAATCGAGTATTTTCCATCTTCCGAAATTAATGGTCTAGGAGAAACTTCTCTAGTAGAACAAAATATCGACACAACTGATGCCAAGCCAATTAAGCAAAGATTCTATGCTTTGTCCCCTGCTAAAGAAAAATTACTGTGCGAAGAAGTGGATCGTATGCTAAAATTATGCGTAATTGAGGAAGCTCCTGCATCCCCATGGTCATCTCCAGTTACTCTTGTTGTAAAACCTGGAAAAGTTAGGTTGTGTTTGGACGCTCGTAAGTTAAATGCTGCAACAGTTAAGGATGCTTATCCAATGCCAATATTGGATGGCTTGTTAAGTCGTCTTCCCTCAGTGCATTGCATTTCAAAAATTGATCTAAAAGACGCTTTTTGGCATTTTAGGTTAGATGCAGAATCACGTCACAAAACCGCTTTCACAATTCCCAACCGACCATTATATCAATTTAGGCGAATGCCATTTGGTTTGACCAATGCGCCTCAGACCATGTGTAGATTGATGGATCAGGTCATTCCATATCAACTAAAATCACACGTTTTCGTATATCTTGATGATCTATTGGTAATGTCGGCTAATTTTGAAGATCATTTACAACACCTTGCAACAGTTTCTACTCAATTACACAAAGCAGGACTGACAATTAATGTAAGCAAAAGTCAGTTTGGGCTAAGTAAAGTCGATTATTTGGGATATATTGTAGGAGAAGGTACTCTCCAAATCAACGCTAACAAAATTCAAGCTATGAATGACTTTCCAGTTCCAAAGACGCGAAAGCAGTTGAGACGATTTCTAGGCATGACGGGATGGTACCAAAGATTCATATCCCAGTATTCTACAGTTATATTCCCTCATACAGAATTATTACGAGGAAAATCGTTTGAATGGAATGATTCGGCACAATCTGCTTTTGAAGAAATTAAGCGTAGGTTATGCTCTGCTCCCTTTCTTATCCATCCCAATTATGAAAAGCCATTCGTGATTCAGTGCGATGCTTCCTTATGCGGCGTTGGAGCAGTGTTGGCTCAAGCTGATGATTCAGGATGGGAAAGGCCTATTGCGTATATGTCTAAAAAACTAAACAAAGCACAACGCAATTACACGGTAACTGAGCTCGAATGCTTAGCCGTCGTTCTAGCTATTAAGAAATTCAGAATGTATATTGAAGGACAGACCTTTAAAGTCGTAACTGATCATGCTACTTTGCGCTGGTTAATGAATCAGTCGGACCTGAGTGGAAGATTGGCACGATGGGCAATTAAGTTGCAAGGGTTTTCCTTTAGTATCGAGCACCGAAAAGGAAGTGAAAACGTCGTTGCCGACGCGCTTTCAAGGTCGTTCGAAGACGTAAAAGAAATTGCCGAACTAGATGTTGAATTGTTCCCTGAAATTGACTTAGATTCTGATGCGTTTCAATCCACTGATTATTGTAAGCTTAGAGAGAGTTATAAGTCAGCGGATTTACCTGATTTTCGTGTAATTGATAAATTTATCTATCGACGTTGTATGTTTACAACAGACTCTGATGACTGTTGGAAGTTGTTAGTTCCAGACGAACTACGCATGTCAGTCATCAAAGCCGCTCACGATCAGCCGACCTCTAGTCATTGTGGTACCACCAAATGCCTAGAGCGAATAAGACGAAGGTTTTTCTGGCCAAAAATGGTTGTCGATGTGCGAAATTATATAAGTTCTTGTAATACTTGTAGGACAACAAAATATCCCACATGTGCGTTAAAACCCCTAATAGGAAGCCAAGTAACAAGTGAAAGACCGTTTCAAAGAATATATGTAGATTTCATTGGTCCTTTTCCTCGAACTAAGAAAGGCAACGTTGGAATTTTCATCATACTCGACCATTTTTCTAAGTTTACTTTTCTCAAAGCGGTCAAGAAATTCACCTCACAGATAGTAATAAATTACTTAAGGGATGAAATATTTTCATGCTTTGGGGTACCGGAAATCGTTGTTAGTGACAATGGCACTCAATTTAAAAGCCATGAGTTAGCTAATTTCATTTCCAAGCATGCGATTCAACACATTTTTACCGGTGCATATGCCCCTCAGGCCAATGCAGCAGAGAGAGTTAACCGCTCCATAAACGCTTCTTTAAGAGCCTACGTTCGCAGCGATCAACGCTTATGGGATATTTACTTACCCAGTATCAATTCGGCACTCAGAAATTTTATTCATCAATCCGTAGGAATGTCGCCATACTTTATAGTGTTTGGACAACATATGATAACGCATGGTAATGATTACAAACTACTGCGAAATCTTAAAATACTCAGTGATGGCACTGAACGATTGGACAGGACCGACGAATTTCATAAGATTCGATCTAATATTGGAAAACACCTCACTAAAGCATATGAGAAAAATAAGCAAACATATAATTTGCGAGCGAGACCTCGTTCATTTGAGATTGGTCAACAAGTTATAAAACGAAATTTTCCCTTAAGCAACGCAGCAGCTAACTAGGAGGCAAAGTACCCACCCCACTTTCCCTGAGCTCTAGTCGACCCCGTAGGCAGAGTACGTCTCCAGTCTGCTGCACACTTCATGTGTTCGTTACATGTTATAGAAAAAGAAAAAAAAAAACAAATGCCTGTCTGCGTTGGGGTTCGAACCGCAGACCTCATGTTTCTCTAATGCATGTCACATCACTTGGGCCACAGCACTGTTGACAATCAGGACGGCTAAAGTAGATAAACATTGATTTACCACTTTTCTTCAAACACGTACATAAATTACAATTTTTAACATTTTTGACCAATTTGTTTCACATGTTGTAGTTGTCCGATTTGGACCAAATTTGGTGAAGTTAGTTTTAATAATTATGTACACATTCTGTGTGAGTTTGGTTGCGATCACTTAGCAAATACTACATGTCTTCATTCAAATTTTTTGTTTTTGACCGATTTGTCCTATGGGAGCTATAAGCTATAGTTGTCCGATCTTGATGAAACTTGGTGAGGATAGTTATAGTTGTACCATACACCTACTGTGGTTACGATAGCTTTCATAGTTTCAAAGTTGTAGTGTAATGAAAACTGTTTTTTACAATTTTCGGGGGCGGTAGGGGGCGTGGCAAAAATTTGAAATAAACTTAGCCTGCCTGTAATATAGACGGACTTTCATTCCAAATTTGGTGGCTCTAGCTCTTGAAGTTTTAAAGAGCTAGGTGTCCAAACGGACGGACGGACAGACAGACGGACAGACAGACAGACGGACAGACGGACATTGACTCGGCTGTTGATGCTGTTGACTCGGCTGTTGATGCTGATCTAGAATATATATACTTTATGGGGTCGGCCACGTCTCCTTCTGCCTGTTACGCACATTTCGCTTCTGACAAACCTAATAGACCCCTATACTCTTTTTTAGAGTACGGGGTCTAAAAATATCGAAAAATAATTAACAAATAACAAATTTCCGCACATTCGCACGAATATATTGTGGGTTTGTTTATGGATGAAAGGCGTTCCCTCTTGCGCCATAGTGCAAAAAACTTATTTAAGCTTGAACTTCTTTTCTTCTCTTTCACTTCTTCTTTGTTGGACAAATCGTAGCACGCGAATTTCGAATATAATTGTTAAATAGCAGACGAGCCTGCAGAACAGCGTGTGCTTACAATGATTGTCAGCGGACACTTAAAAACGATCGGTACTGGCACACTTGTTTTGACCAAAGATATTCGAACTGTATGGCTTCTTGTGAAAGTCAGCGCTAAAACAGGTGGGCTGCAGGCATACAGTATCTGTATACAGTAACTGGTTTAACCTCACTTCCGGTGTGCTCAACAGGATTAAACTTATATTTATCAATGGAAAATAAAAACCGGAGTGAAATAAGATTTATTTACGTAGAGTTAATTTGTTCGCATGGTAAAAAATTTTTGCGCAGATCGCAAAAAAGAGAGG
Organism: Drosophila arawakana; assembly: GCA_018151165.1. Lineage (NCBI taxonomy): Eukaryota > Metazoa > Arthropoda > Insecta > Diptera > Drosophilidae > Drosophila > Drosophila arawakana. The sequence continues at coordinate 747,706 of JAECWX010000430.1, read as the reverse complement.
GAGAACAAGTAGTTATAATATAGGCAACCGGGGTGAGACTCTGATATTTAATCGGCCAAACTGAACCACAGAATATTTGTTAAGCCTGACGTTTCCCGGTTAAATCAACTGGATTCTCATTATTAAGCTAGGACACCATGAAACTTAACGAGTTTTATTATCGGACACAAACCATTTTGATCAGAGGTTCCTATTTTGGACCCAAACCATATCCTTCTATTTTCACAGTTTCCTTAGTCACCGATGAATAGCGCTAATAATAAACGCAGTATTTCTACTCACCGCAAGATGACACTTCCGATGGATGGGGAAGGAAAATTCCCGGTTGGCTATATTATCACTACTCAGAGCACACATCGGCTACGGATGTGCTACCACTCTCGAAAAACCTCAGCCAGAACAGAACGAAAAACTGTATCAGAGCATTTGTAAATGCTGATCCTTTGTGCCATAGCTACTCAGCTATTCGCCTAAAACATCTATTTTTTCCGAGGTGTGCCTACTTTTTGGGTCATTGTGGGCGAATGGGGCTTGGCATCAAAAAAACAAGAAAGAAAAGTACAGTCGAGCGCGCCCGACCGTATAATACTCTCTGCATTTTCCCGATTAAATTATTAAAATCGGTATCGGTATTGCATTAAAACACGTTGAAACAAAAACCATCTAATTATAATCAAACGTACATCTGTTTGTTTGTATGCGAATACACATACGTTTTCCAATATGTATATGATGCAAATATGTATGTATGTATGTGTGTATTCGGCGCAGCCAGCGACCGCGGGCAGCGCTGCCGACACACAGTCAGCGAAATCGTTCGAACATGTGCTTGTGTGTTTCTATCTCGCTTGCACCTATTGGTTGATATTGCGTTCAATTATCAATATTGTAAGGCTTCTTGTTTTCTTGTTTATAGTCCGATTTTAATGCGCCTTTCAGAATAGTTTAATATAGTTAGTCTCCACACGAATTATAAACAACAATACTGTACGATAAGAACAAGTTCGCCAAAAACGGCATTGAAAATGAAAGACTTTTTTATCAAATGTGGGAAAAGTGGGCGTGGCAGTAAAAAATTTTAAATGGCAATTTAACTATGCTCTCGCTAGGAACACCCGTACCAGAATTGGTGATCCCAGGTGCCATAGTTACTGAGATATTTGCCGAAAACACCAATTTTTCACGAGGTGTGTCCAGTTTTTTGCTTATTGTGGGCGAATGGTGCGTGGCATCGAAAAGAAAAGATTCTTGTATTGACTGACTAAATATGTGATCGTTTGACACCAAGCTCGAACTTGTAGCTCTTACCATCTCTGAAATCTGTATTCATAGGGACGGACGGAGATGGCTATAACGACTTAGCTTGTGATGCTGATCAATTATGTATATACTTTATGGGGTTACATTCCTATGCACAAACCGAATAAACTTTTGCAGAGAGTATAAAAAAATTTATCTGACTTAGCTAACAGTAATGAATGAATTAGATTCACAATTTGTCAACACTAGTCATTTGTCACAAAGCCTCCATTATTGCGATGGTTTTTTGCGTATATTGTGGTGTATTTACTGTTCTCAAAATTAAACGTAATGCTCCTTTATACCCTATTTTAAGGAGGGTGAATCACGTAAGCCAGCAATCCATTCAACAATGTGCATGAATAACACATCATCAACTTTTTCTATGACGCGAACGTTCTCTGGAAATTTTCCAAGCTCCCTTAAATGGTCAAGAACCATTTGTCCACGAGTGTATGTACCTGTTAGATCAACAGTTACATGCCAAGTGCTTTCTTTCTTGATAAATTTCCGACCAAATAGCCAGGATGCCACTACTAAAGCATCGCAAGGATTCCAGGTGTGATGACCTTGTGTCTGCATCGGTAACCACTGTGCCCTTTCAACTTGGTTAAGAATATTTATGGCAAAGTTGTTTAGCAATTCAGTACGTTTACAAAATTCATTGAATCTCCATTTCTATAAATATATTTTTTGATTTAAAAACGTTACGTTTAAGAATTGAAAGGCCTGGGCCAAGAATTTATTTACTTACAAGTGATATGTTGAAATTGTCTTTCGTGCATGCCTCCCACGGGAGTATTGTAATAGGGCAGTATGTCTTTAACAAAACTGCATAAGCCGCTTCTGGATCTGAGTGGAAGTTGAACTCAGCCGCCCGTGAAGAATTTCCTACACCTTGATAATTTCCGCCCATAATATAAATATCCTTGATATCACGTCCAAATTGTTCTCCGTACATAATGTAACCAAGTGCTAAATTGGTCAGAGGACCCACAGCAATAATAGTTATTTGTTTGGGTAGTTTTTGGCACATTTCACGAATTGCGGTTACAGCATGCTGCTTCTGAGTGCAATTTAACGATTGCTTAAAGAAATTTTCTTCTAAACAATCACCGAATCCATCATTTCCGTGAAAAAACTTCTTATCAGACATATTATTACCAATTAAAGGTTCAACTGCGCCTAAGTAAAGGGGTATCTATTAAAAAAAATATGTATTAGTGTGGAATACTAAACCTCCATATTATTTGCAATAGACAGTGATTTTATTCGAAGCATCAAAATTAACTATGCTTGTCTTGTTGAAATCATATCTGCATATCTAAGGTGTAATATAATATAATGCCGGTAACGCCATACGCAAAATTTGGGACACTTGTTGACATTCATACTGTCAAACAAGAAAGAAAAGTACAGTCGAGCGCGCCCGACCGTATAATACTCTCTGCATTCGTCCCGATTAAATTATTAAAATCGGTATCCACATATTACTATATGTTTTACTTGCATTAAAACACGTTGAAACAAATACAATCTAAGCATAATGAAACACTCATCTGTTTGTTGGTTTGTATGCGAATACACATACGTTTGGCAATATGTATATGATGCAAATATGTATGTATGTATGTGTGTATTCGGCGCAGCCAGCGGCGGCCGGCAACGCTGCCGACACACAGGCAGCGAAAACGTTCGAACATGTGCTTGTGTGTTTCTATCTCGCTTGCACCTATGGGTTGATATTGCGTTCAATTATCAATATTGTAACGCTTCTAGTTTTCTTGTTTATAGTCCGATTTTAATGCGCCTTTCAGGATAGTTTAATATAGTTAGTCTCCACACCAGTTATAAACTACAATACTGTACGATACGGAAAAAACGTCATTGAAGCTTGAAAACTATTTTATAACTTGTGGGAAAAGTGGGCGTGGCAGTCCAAACTTTTAAATGGCAATGCAACTATGCTCTCGCAAGGAACATCCGTACCAGAATTGGTGATCCCAGGTGCCATAGTTACTGAGATATTTGCCGAAAACACAAATTTTTCACGAGGTGTGTCCAGTTTTTGCTTATTGTGGGCGAATGGGGCGTGGCATCGAAAAAAAAAAGATTCTTGTATTGACTGACTAAATATCTGATCGTTTGACACCAAGCTCGAACTTGTAGTTCTTACCATCTCTGAAATCTGTTTGTTCATACGGACAGACAGACAGACAGACGGACAGACAGACAGACGGACAGACAGACAGACGGACAGACAGACAGACGGACAGACAGACAGACGGACAGACAGACAGACGGACAGACGGACATGGCTATATCGACTCGGCTTGTGATGCTGATAAAGAATATATATACTTTATGGGGTCTGCCACGCCTCCTTCTGCCTGTTACATACATTTGCACAAACCTAATATACTCTTGCAGAGAGTATAAAAAAAGATTCTTGTATTGACTGACTAAATATCTGATCGTTTGACACCAAGCTCGAAATTGTAGCTCTTACCATCTCTGAAATCTGTTTGTTCATACGGACAGACAGACAGACAGACAGACAGACGGACAGACAGACCGACGGACAGACGGACATGGCTATATCGACTCGGCTTGTGATGCTGATCAAGAATATATATACTTTATGGGGTCTGCCACGCCTCCTTCTGCCTGTTACATACATTTGCACAAACCCAATATACTCTTTGCAGAGAGTATAAAAAGTACCGGGAATTGTTTTTTTATACTCTCTGCAAGAGTATATTGGGTTTGTGCAAAAGTATGTCACAGGCAGAAGGAGGCGTGGCAGACCCCATAAAGTATATATATTCTTTATCACCATCACAAGCCGAGTCGATATAGCCATGTCTGTCCGTATGAACAAAAAGATTTCAGAGATGGTAAGAGCTACAAGTTCAAGCTTGGTGTCAAACGATCACATGTTAAGTCAGTCAACACAAGAATCTTTTTTTTTTCGATGCCACGCCCCATTCGCCCACAATAAGCAAACAAGAAAGAAAAGTACAGTCGAGCGCGCCCGACCGTATAATACTCTCTGCATTTGTCCCGATTAAATTATTAAAGTCGGTATCCACATATTACTATGTGTTTTACTTGCATTAAAACACGTTGAAACAAAAACAATCTAAGCATAATCAAACACACATCTGTTTGTTTGTATTCGAATACACATACGTTTGACATTATACGTGTGTATATATGTATGTATGCGTGTTTTCGGTGCGGCCAGCGGCCGCTGGCAGCGCTGCCGACACACAAGCAGCGAAAACGTTGGAACATGTGCTTGTGTGTTTCTATCTCGCTTGCACCTATGGGTTGATATTGGGTTCAATTATCAATATTGTAATGCTTCTAGTTTTCTTGTTTATAGTCCGATTTTAATGCGCCTTTCAGGATAGTTTAATATAGTTAGTCTCCACACCAGTTATAAACTACAATACTGTACGATGCGGAAAAAACGGCATTGAAGCTTGAAAACTATTTTATAAATTGTGGGAAAAGTGGGCGTGGCAGTCAAAATTTTTAAATGGCAATGTAACTATGCTCTCGCCAGGAATATCCGTACCAAAATTGGTGATCCTAGGTGCCATAGTTACTGAGATATTTGCCGAAAACACCAATTTTTCACGAGGTGTGTCCAGTTTTTTGCTTATTGTGGGCGAATGGGGCGTGGCATCGAAAAAAAAAAAGATTCTTGTATTGACTGACTAAATATCTGATCGTTTGACACCAAGCTCGAAATTGTAGCTCTTACCATCTCTGAAATCTGTTTGTTCATACGGACAGACAGACAGACAGACAGACAGACGGACAGACGGACAGACGGACAGACAGACAGACGGACAGACGGACATGGCTATATCGACTCGGCTTGTGATGCTGATCAAGAATATATATACTTTATGGGGTCTGCCACGCCTCCTTCTGCCTGTTACATACTTTTGCACAAACCCAATATACTCTTGCAGAGAGTATAACAAACCCAATATACTCTTGCAGAGAGTATAAAAACTGGACACACCTCGTAAAAAATTGGTGTTTTCGGCAAATATCTCAGTAACTATGGCACCTACGATCACCAATTTGGGTACGGAGGTTCCTAGCGACAGCATAGTTGCATTTCCATTTAAAAGTTTGGACTGCCACGCCCCCTTTTCCCACACTTGAAAAAACTTCAAATGCCGTTTTTTGCGAACTTGTTCGTATCATACAGTATTGTTTAACTATAATTCGTGTGGAGATTAACTATATTAAACTATACTGAAAGGCGCATTAAAATCGGACTATAAACAAGAAAACTAGAAGCGTTACAATATTGAAAATTGAACGCAATATCAACCCATAGGTGCAAGCGAGACAGAAACACACAAGCACATGTTCGAACGTTTTCGCTGCCTGTGAGTCGGCAGCGCTGCCCGCGGAAGCTGGCTTTTTTGATGCCACACACAATTCGCCCACAATGAGGCAAAACTTGGACACACTTCGGAAAAAATCGATATTTTCGGTGAATATCTCAGTAACTATGGCACTGGGGATCACCAATTTACGCACTAGGTACACAGGTTTCTAGCTACTGCATAAATGCAATGGCATTAAAATGTTGGGCTGCCACTTTCCCTTTTCAAACAAGAAGTCAAATAATTTTCTCCATTTTTAGCCATTTGTTCTTATCGTACAGTATTTAAATTTACAATTTGGATGGGGTCAAATTATATTGAACTATCCTGAAAGTTGCATAAAAATCGGGCTTTAAACAAGAAAGCTAGAAACATAGCAACATTGAGAATTAAACGCAATATCAATTCATTAGTGCAAGTACCGACCAATGGAATACATACATACATACATACAGATGTATGTGCGTAGTATATAAAATGACAAAAGTATATAAAATATATATATATATATATATATAGTGGCAGATATATATATATATATATGGGGTCTGCCACTCCTCCTTATGCCTGTTACATACTTTGCACAATCCCAACATACTCTTGCAGAGAGTATTTAAATACGCTCATAATATGAAGATGAAAGTATGCTCTAAACATGAATTTGAAATTATTTTGTGTTTACCAAGATATCTTACCCATCACCTTATCGATTGCAATAATTTTATATTAAATTCATATCCGACTGTTAATGACACATTGAAATTAAGTAACGAGTGTACTTCAGTCTTACGAAATTGAAATTCAAAAGATATTTCACTTTAAGTATGCGAAAACAGTAAGAAAAGCTACGGTCGAGCGAGATGACTGTAAAAGTTGTTATAGTTAATCAAACTGATGAACAATAATTACAAATTGATTATTCTCAGTTTGGGCTTTGAATATATGGTTTTTGTTACTAGATGGATACCTCTTCCCTTAATTTACATTCTTACATTCTCCCTTGAGCAGGCTTTTAGTATGCACATCATGTTCCTCGCCGCATATTCGCAAGTTGTATTTCCACTTCCAGTAATGGTCACTGCTAATAGCTGTAGGTATCCGCTTTGCTCTGCGCGAAGGAGCAGAAGTAGCGCCCATGCATCGTCACTGCCACCATCGCAGTCCAGTATAACAAAGTTCTTGCATTGATAAACTTCACACATATTAATGTTTAGCTTCGTAGAAGACACGTTGATTTCGTTCTAAAATCAAGGGACTGAAAAGTGCCGTTCTCGTTAGTTGATAACATTTATCTCTACTAATTTTTTCACCCATGCAATCTATACTATCGCTAGTCTATGTGAAGCTTATCATATTTCTGTTATAAATTTAGTTAAACTAAACAAACATTAAACTGAAAATGAAACAGAAGTGCAATCGAGCGCGCCCGATCGTTTAATACTCTCTGCATCCGTCCGTGTATCCATGTACTACAATTAATAGTACATGCAGGGGAGCACATTTGAACAAAAAATAACAAGAATGAAAAGTACAGTCCATCACGCCCGACCGTTTGCATTTCATTCCTGATTAAATTATTAAAATCGGTATCGAGATATTACAATGTTTAGTACTTGCATTAAAACACGTTGAAACAAAAACAATCTAAGCATAAACATGCATCTGTTTGTTTCAATGCAATTACACATACATAAGTTTAAAACTATATGTATGCACATATATATGTATGCATGCGTGTCTTCGGTGCGGCCAGCGACCGCTGGCAGCGCTGCCGACACACAAGCAGCGAAAACGTTCGAACATATGCTTGTGTGTTTCTATCTCGCTTACACCAATGGGTTGATATTGCGTTCAAATATCAATATTGTAACGATTCTAGTTTTTTTGTTTAGAGTCCGATTTAAATGCGCCTTTCAGGATAGTTTAATATCGTTAGTCTCCACACCAGTTATAAACTACAACACTGTACGATACGGAAAAAACGTCATTGAAGCTTGAAAACTATTTTATAAATTGTGGGAAAAGTGGGCGTTGTAGACAAAAATTTTAAATGGCAATTTAACTATGCTCTCGCTAGGAACAACCGTACCAGAATTGGTGATCCTAGGTGCCATAGTTACTGAGATATTTGCCGAAAACACAAATTTTTCACGAGGTGTGTCCAGTTTTTTGCTTATTGTGGGCGAATGGGGCGTGGCATCGAAAAAAAAAGATTCTTGTATTGACTGACTAAATATCTGATCGTTTAACACCAAGCTCGAACATGTAGCTCTTACCATCTCTGAAATCTGTTTGTTCATACGGACAGACAGACAAACAGACGGACAGACGGACATGGCTATATCGACTCGGCTTGTGATGCTGATTAAGAATATATATACTTTATGGGGTCTGCCACGCCTCCTTCTGCCTTTTACATACTTTTGCACAAACCCAATATACTCTTGCAGAGAGTATAAAAAACCAATTATAATCAAACACACATCTATTTGTTTGTATGCGAATACACATACGTTTGACAATATATGATGCATATATGTATGTATGTGTGTATTCGGCGCAGCCAGCTTCCGCGGGCAGCGCTGCCGACACACAGGCAGCGAAAACGTTCAAACATGTGCTTGTGTGTTTCTATCTCGCGTGCACCAATGGTTTGATATTGCGTTCAAATATCAATATTGTAACGCTTCTAATTTTCTAGTTTAGAAACCGATTTGTATGCACCTTTCAGGATAGTTTAAAATAGCTAGTCTCCACACGAATTATAATTAACAATACTGTACGATAAAAACAAATACCTTAAAAATGGCTTCGAAATTAAATAATTAGTTTATAATTTGTGGGAAAAAGAGGCATGGCAGTCCAAAAATTTAAATGGCAATGCAGCTATGCTGTCGCTAGGAACCTCCGTACCCAAATTTGTGATCGTAGGTGCCATAGTTACTGAGATATTTGCCGAAAACACCGATTTTTCCCGAGGTGTGTCCAGTTTATTGCTTATTGTGGGCGAATGGGGGAAGGCATCAAAAGAAAAGTACAGTCGAGCGCGCCCGACCGTATAATACTCTCTGCATTTGTCCCGATTAAATTATTAAAATCGGTATCGAGATATTACAATGTGAATTACTTGCATTAAAACACGTTGAAACAAAAACAATCTAAGCATAATCAAACACTCATCTGTTTGTTTGTATTCGAGTACACATACGTTTGGCAATATGTACATGATGCATATATGTATGTATGTGTGTATCCGGTGCGGCCAGCGACCGCGGGCAGCGCTGCCGACACACAGGCAGCGAAAACGTTCGAACATGTGCTTGTGTGTTTCTATCTCGCTTGCACCTATGGGCTGATATTGCGTTCAATTATCAATATTGGAACGCTTCTAGTTTTCTTGTTTATAGTCCGATGTTAATGCGCCTTTCAGGATAGTTTAATATAGTTAGTCTCCACAAGAATTATAAATACTACAATACTGTACGATAAGAACAAGTTCGCCAAAAACGGCATTGAAGATTCCAGAATTTTTTATCAAATGTGGGAAAAGTGGGCGTGGCAGTCCAAAATTTTAGATGACAATGCAACTATGGTGTCGCTAGGAACCTCCCGTACCAGAATTGGTGAACCTAGGTGCCATAGTTACTGAGATATTTGCCGAAAACACCAATTTTTTCCGAGGTGTGTCCAGTTTTTTGCTTATTGTGGGCGAATTGGGCGTGGCATCGAAAAAAAAAAAGATTCTTGTATTGACTGACCAAATATGTGATCGTTTGACACCAAGCTTGAACTTGTAGCTCTTACCATCTCTGAAATCAGTTTGTTCATACGGACGGACAGACAGACAGACAGACAGACAGACAGACAGACAGACAGACAGACAGACGGACAGACGGACATGGCTATATCGACTCGGCTTGTGATGCTGATCAAGAATATATATACTTTATGGGGTCTGCCACGCTTCCTTCTGCCTGTTACATACATTCCAACGATTACAATATACCCTTTTACTCTACGAGTAACAGGTATATAAATGCATACTTGATTGAAAAAATTATAAAATCTAGAAAAAATAAAGTTTTTGTTAAGTGGTTAGGCTTTGATGAGTCACATAATTCCTGGATTAATAAAAACGATATAATTAAATAAAAGACTTTTTTTTATTTTTATTATTTATTTAGAATATTTTTATACTCTCTGCAAGAGTATATTGGGTTTGTGCAAAAGTATGTAACAGGCAGAAGGAAGCGTGGCAGACCCCATAAAGTATATATATTATTGATCAGCATCACAAGCCTAGTCGATATAGCCATGTCCGTCTGTCCGTCTGTCCGTCTGTCTGTCTGTCTGTCTGTCTGTCCGTATGAACAAACAGATTTCAGAGATGGCAAGAGCTACAAGTTCGAGCTTGTTGTCAAACGATCAGATATTTAGTCAGTCAATACAAGAATCTTTTTTTTTTCGATGCCACGCCCCATTCGCCCACAATAACCAAAAACTGGACACACCTCGTAAAAAATTGGTGTTTTCGGCAAATATCTCAGTAACTATGGCACCTACGATCACCAATTTGGGTACGGAGGTTCCTAGCGACAGCATAGTTGCATTGCCATTTAAAAGTTTGGACTGCCACGCCCCCTTTTCCCACACTTGAAAAAACTTCAAATGCCGTTTTTTGCGAACTTTTTCTTATCATACAGTATTGTTATACTCTCTGCAAGAGTATATTGGGTTTGTGCAAAGTATGTAACAGGCAGAAGGAGGCGTGGCAGACCCCATAAAGTATATATATTCTTGATCAGCGTCACAAGCCGAGTCGATATAGCCATGTCCGTCTGTCCGTCTGTCTGTCCGTCTGTCTGTCTGTCTGTCCGTATGAACAAACAGATTTCAGAGATGGTAAGAGCTACAAGGTCGAGCTTGGTGTCAAACGATCAGATATTTAGTCAGTCAATACAAGAATCTTTTTTTTTTCGATGCCACGCCCCATTCGCCCACAATAAGCAAAAAACTGGACACACCTCGTGAAAAATTTGTGTTTTCGGCAAATATCTCAGTAACTATGGCACCTGGGATCACCAATTCTGGTACGGATGTTCCTTGCGAGAGCATAGTTACATTGATATTTAACATTTTTGACTGCCACGCCCACTTTTCCCACAATTTATAAAATAGTTTTCAAGCTTCAATGCCGTTTTTTCCGTATCGTACAGTATTGTAGTTTATAACTGGTGTGGAGACTAACTATATTAAACTATCCTGAAAGGCCCATTAAAATCGGACTATAAACAAGAAAACTAGAAGCGTTACAATATTGATAATTGAACGCAATATCAACCCATAGGTGCAAGCGAGATAGAAACACACAAGCACATGTTCGAACGTTTTCGCTGCCTGTGTGTCGGCAGCGTTGCCGGCCGCCGCTGGCTGCGCCGAATACACACATACATACATACATATTTGCATCATATACATATTGCCAAACGTATGTGTATTCGCATACAAACCAACAAACAGATGAGTGTTTGATTATGCTTAGATTGTTTTTGTTTCAATATGTGGATACCGATTTTAATAATTTAATCGGGACAAATGCAGAGAGTATTATACGGTCGGGCGCGCTCGACTGTACTTTTCTTTCTTGTTTTTGGGTACGGAGGTTCCTCGCGACAGCATAGTTGCGTTGCCATTTAAAATTTTGGACTGCCACGCCCACTTTTCCTACATTGGATAAAATAGTTTTCAAACTTTAATGCCGTTTTTAAAATCGTTTGTTAAAATCCGACTATAAACAAGAAAATTAAAAGCGTTACAATATTGATAATTGAACGCAATATCAACCCATTGGTGCAAAAGAGATAGAAACATACAAGCACATGTTCGAACGTTTTCGCTGCCTGTGTGTCGGCAGCGCTGCCCGCGGAACTTGGTTACGACCAGTGCACACATATATGCATCATATATTGTCAAACGTATGTGTATTCGCATACAAACAAACATACATGTGTACATATGAATTTTTGATTATTATACTCTCTGCAAGAGTATATTGGGTTTGTGCAAAAGTATGTAACAGGCAGAAGGAGGCGTGGCAGACCCCATAAAGTATATATATTCTTGATCAGCATCACAAGCCGAGTCGATATAGCCATGTCCGTCTGTCTGTCCGTCTGTCCGTCCGTATGAACAAACAGATTTCAGAGATGGTAAGAGCTACAAGTTCGAGTTTGGTGTCAAACGATCACATATTTAGTCAGTCAATACAAGAATCTTTTTTATATATACTTTATGGGGTCTGCCACGCCTCCTTCTGCCTGTTACATACTTTTGCACAAACCCTATATACTCTTGCAGAGAGTATAAAAACTGGACACACCTCGGAAAAAATTGGTGTTTTCGGCAAATATCTCAGTAACTATGGCACCTAGGATCACCAATTCTGGAACGGGAGGTTCGTAGCGACGGCATAGTTGCATTGCCATTTAAAATTTTGGACTGCCACGCCCAATTTTCCCACATTTGATAAAAAAGGCTGGAACCTTCAATGCCGGGTTTGGCGAACTTGTTCGTATCGCACAGTATTGTAATTTCGTGTGGAGACTAACTATATTAAACTATACTGAAAGGCGCATTAAAATCGGACTATAAACAAGGAAACTAGAAGCGTTACAATATTGATAATTGGACGCAATATCAATACATGTGTGCAAGCGAGACACAAACATATGAGCATATGTTCGGATGTTTTCGCTGCCTGCGTGGCGGCAGCGCTGCCCGTAGACTCTGGCCATGACAAACAATGCTATACATACATACAAACGAAATTATATGTGCACACACATACAGATTTATGTTCGATTATACTTAGTTTTATTTTGTGTCAACGTGTTCTATGCAAGTACTAAATATCTATTGTAAGACCTAGATACACTCTGCTTCATCAGGTTTTTTGTTTGTTTGGAAAATTCGCACGGGGTCATTTACAGTCGGCTCGCTCGACTGTAGCCTTTCTAACTTGTTTAAATTAACTCAATCTGCATATTAACATTTTTCTTTAAAAGCAAATTTTTTGAAAATTGTTTCCAATTAGGAGACCTTTTCTCTCTCGTAAATTCTACTAGAAGTAGAAAACACTCTTTTGTTTGTTGCAGGACACGAGCAATATTTCGTGACACTAAATAATGGAAAGAATTAATTAACTCGATAAATTAAGGAAATTTTATGGAGTGTAAGATATTGTAAACATGTGAACAACGATAATGTATGTAATGTTAAGTGACTGCCGATATATCGTCAAGCAAGTAATTTTAAGTATCCATTAAGTAATATCGTCTAGAATAAGTATCGATTAGGGATTGCTAAGAACCTGCTGACATTAGGATAAGCTTGGCTTGATTCGTTCTTTTTATCCGTTATTCGTGATGAGATACAGATGTGTTCAGACTCTGCTCTCATTGTATTAAATAAAATCTGACAATAAACCAACCATCCAAACGAAAATAATCAACTTTTCTGTCTTTTACAACTCAGAAGTGGGATATGAACTCGAAGAGAGTTATATTTCGGCCGCCTGATGTCCATCCGTCCGTTGCCAATGACGTGTCTCTGTCGACTTGTGCCTCAGTTACTGTCGCCGCAGTGCCGACTTGTGTCCATCCGAACGATGCCAAAGATGCCCCTCTGCTGACTTGTGTCTCAGTTACCGCATCCGCCGCCGCAGAGCCGACTACTGTTGCGGATTGTGTCCGCACGCCTGATGTCCACCCGACCGCTGTCCCTGATGCCGCTCTACTGCAGTGTGCCTCAGATGCTGCCTCCGACGCCGTTTTGCCGATGGCCAGACGGTTGATGATACTGCTGGCACTCTGCTGAATTGCGCCTCCGCTGCCGCTGCTGTGCCGGCACCCGTTCGCCGTCCGTCCGCCTGATGTCCAGCCGACCGATGCTCCCGCTACCCATCTGGTGATTTTCCCCGCAAAAGCCTTTTACAGGAGTACATTTTTCTGACTCTCAACTAGTTTTTGGGTCCCGACTATTTTTTTGGGATTGATTTTTTGGGATTGATCTTTAAAACCAAATTTTTTGAAAATTGTTTCCAATTAGGACACATTTTCTGTGCAGGACACGAGCAATATTTCGTGACACTAAATAATGGAAACAATTAATTAATTCGATAAATAAAGGAAATTTTATGCAGTGCAAGATATTGTAAACATGTGAATAACGATAATGTAAGTATCGATTAAGTAGTATCGTCTAGAATAAGTATCGATTAGGGATTGCTAAGAACCTGCTGACATTAGGATAAGCTTAGCTTGATTCGTTCTTTTTATCCGTTATTCGTGATAAGATACAGATGTGTTCAGACTCTGCTCTCATTGTATATTAAATAAAATCTGATGATAAACCAACCATCCAAACGAAAATAATCAACTTTTCTGTCTTTTACAACTCAGAAGTGGGATATGAACTCGAAGAGAGTTATATTTCAACGCACTACGCATAGCCTGAGGAAAATCCAGAAGTTTGCAAGATGTCACCATGAGCAAGAGAAGGTTAAGACTTTGTGCAATAGTCATGTCGAGGTGCCGCTGTCAGACATACTTACGAAAATGGAGAAACTGTTCGCAAAGGCCATCAGGGCAGTTAACCCGCGTCCGAGCTTCGGATGTGTATAACAGTCTTAACTGCTGCTAAATCTGCTGACACGCCTACTGACTCGCACATGGTCCAACCCAGAACTTCCGCCATGGCTCCGTCGCCTTCTATATTTGCTGTCCAGCACGAAGCTGTTCTGAATGCCTCGCCGCCTGTCCAGACTCCTGTGACGCCGGCTGCCCACCCCAAGACTAAGTGTTCTACCCTACCAGTACCCGTTCAGCTGGCTGTCGTCTTAGCTGCTGCCCCCGCCGACGCTGCACCGACTACCATTCCGATTTGTGTCCGGCCGCCTGATGTCCATCCGTCCGTTGCCAATGACGTGTCTCTGTCGACTTGTGCCTCAGTTACTGTCGCCGCAGTGCCGACTTGTGTCCATCCGAACGATGCCAAAGATGCCCCTCTGCTGACTTGTGTCTCAGTTACCGCATCCGCCGCCGCAGAGCCGACTACTGTTGCGGATTGTGTCCGCACGCCTGATGTCCACCCGACCGCTGTCCCTGATGCCCCTCTACTGCAGTGTGCCTCAGATACTGCCTCCGACGCCGTTTTGCCGATGACCAGACGGTGGATGATCCTGCTGTCACTCTGCTGAATTGCGCCTCCGCTGCCCCTGCTGTGCCGGCCCCCGTTCGCCGTCCGTCCGCCTGATGTCCAGCCGACCGATGCTCCCGCTACCCGTCTGGTGATTTTCCCCGCAAAAGCCTTTTACAGGAGTACATTTTTCTGACTCTCAGCTAGTTTTCGGGTCCCGACTATTTATTTGGGATTGATCACTTATCCGGATCGTCCGGGTTATTTTAAGACATTTCCATTCCGCCCGGTCCCGATACATTTCACGGGTCCTGCGGGATTTTCGAAAATCCCGATCCCGATTGCGATTCATAGCTAATATGACACTAAGCGTCGCGGATTTAAAGGAATTTTGTATGGTTTATTTATTGCAATTTTTGAAATGAATACCTAATACAATATATACAATCGAACTATGCCACTGATACTATTTTGAATGTCGCAAAATATGTGAATTTAGTTACTGCGAGCAATCTGTGTCTCCAAATCTCTCACGGTACTTGTCAGGTACGTTCACAAACGAACCTATTGCTCAGAATTATGGCATTTATGACAGCCGGTGATATTTTCTAGGTATGTCACACTTATTTATATTACTTTTCTTATTTATCCAAAGGTATTTCATAATAATAAATAAATGAATATAATCAACAAGTCTAAAAAAATAACTTTGTGTTATTATACACTTTTCAAGAGATGGGTTTGTTGGGCTTGTGCAAAGTATGTAACAGGCAGAAGGAGGAGTGGCAGACCCCGTAAAGTATATATATTCTTGATCAGCATCACAAGCCGAGTCGATATAGCCATGTTAGTCTGTCTGTCTGTCCGTATGAACAAACAGATTTCAGAGACGGTAAGAGCTACAAGTTCGAGCTTGGTGTCAAACGATCACATATTAAGTCAGTCAACACAAGAATCTTTTTTTATACTCTCTGCAAGAGTATATTGGGCTTGTGCAAAGTATGTAACAGGCAGAAGGAGGCGTGGCAGACCCCTTAAAGTATATATATTCTTGATCAGCATCACAAGCCGAGTCGATATAGCCATGTCCGTCTGTCCGTCTGTCTGTCTGTCCGTATGAACAAACAGATTTCAGAGATGGTAAGATCTACACGTTCGAGCTTGGTGTCAAACGATCAGATATTTAGTCAGTCAATACAAGAATCTTTTTTTTTTTCGATGCCACGCCCCATTCGCCCACAAAAAGCAAAAAACTGGACACACCTCGGTAAAAATTGGTGTTTTCGGCAAATATCTCAGTAACTATGGCACCTAGAATCACCAATTCTGGTACGGGAGTTCCTAGCGACAGCATAGTTAAATTGCCATTTAAAATTTTGGACTGCCACGCCCACTTTTCCTACATTGGATAAAATAGTTTTCAAACTGCAATGCCGTTTTTTCCGTATCGTACAGTATTGTAGTTTATAACTGGTGTGGAGACTAATTATATTAAACTATCCTGAAAGGCCCATTAAAATCGGACTATAAACAAGAAAACTAGAAGCGTTACAATATTGATAATTGAACGCAATATCAACCCATAGGTGCAAGCGAGATAGAAACACACAAGCACATGTTCGAACGTTTTCGCTGCCTGTGTGTCGGCAGCGCTGCCCGCGGAACTTGGCTACGACCAGTGCACACATATATGCATCATATATTGTCAAACGTATGTGTATTCGCATACAAACAAACATACATGTGTACATATGAATTTTTGATTATTATACTCTCTGCAAGAGTATATTGGGTTTGTGCAAAGTATGTAACAGGCAGAAGGAGGCGTGGCAGACCCCATAAAGTATATATATTCTTGATCAGCGTCACAAGCCGAGTCGATATAGCCATGTCCGTCTGTCCGTCTGTCTGTCCGTCTGTCTGTCTGTCTGTCTGTCTGTCCGTATGAACAAACAGATTTCAGAGATGGTAAGAGCTACAAGGTCGAGCTTGGTGTCAAACGATCAGATATTTAGTCAGTCAATACAAGAATCTTTTTTTTTTCGATGCCACGCCCCATTCGCCCACAATAAGCAAAAAACTGGACACACCTCGTGAAAAATTTGTGTTTTCGGCAAATATCTCAGTAACTATGGCACCTAGGATCACCAATTTGGGTACGGATGTTCCTTGCGAGAGCATAGTTACATTGCCATTTAAAATTTTTGACTGCCACGCCCACTTTTCCCACAATTTATAAAATAATTTTCAAGCTTCAATGCCGTTTTTTCCGTATCGTACAGTATTGTAGTTTATAACTGGTGTGGAGACTAACTATATTAAACTATCCTGAAAGGCGCATTAAAATCGGACTATAAACAAGAAAACTAGAAGCGTTACAATATTGATAATTGAACGCAATATCAACCCATAGGTGCAAGCGAGATAGAAACACACAAGCACATGTTCGAACGTTTTCGCTGCCTGTGTGTCGGCAGCGCTGCCCGCGGTCGCTGGCTGCGCCGAATACACACATACATACATACATATTTGCATCATATACATATTGTCAAACGTATGTGTATTCGCATTCAAACAAACAGATGTGTGTTTGATTATGCTTAGATTGTTTTTGTTTCAACGTGTTTTAATGCAACTAATTCACATTGTAATATGTGGATACCGATTTTAATAATTTAATCGGGACAAATGCAGAGAGTATTATACGGTCGGGCGCGCTCGACTGTACTTTTCTTTCTTGTTTTTAGATTGTTTTGGTTTCAACGTGTTTAAATGCAAGTACTACATATTGTAATATCTGGATACCGATTTTAATAATTTAATCGGGAACAAATGCAGAGAGTATTATACGGTTGGGCGTGCTCGACTGTACTTTTCTTTCGTGTTTTTTGATGCCACACACAATTCGCCCACAATGAGGCAAAACTTGGACACACTTCGGAAAAAATCGATATTTTCGGTGAATATCTCAGTAACAATGGCACTGGGGATCACCAATTTACGCACTAGGTACACAGGTTTCTAGCTACTGAATAAATGCAATGGCATTAAAATGTTGGGCTGCCACTTTCCCTTTTCAAACAATAAGTCAAATAATTTTCTCCATTTTTAGCCATTTGTTCTTATCGTACAGTATTTACATTTACAATTTGGATAGGGTCAAATTACATTGAACTATCCTGAAAGTTGCATAAAAATCGGGCTTTAAACAAGAAAGCTAGAAACATAGCAACATTGAGAATTAAACGCAATATCAATTCATGAGTGCAAGTACCGACCAATGGAATACATACATACATACATACAGATGTATGTGCGTAGTATATAAAATGACAAAAGTATATAAAATATATATATATATATATATATATATATATATATATATATATATATATATATAGTGGCAGATATATATATATATATGGGGTCTGCCACTCCTCCTTATGCCTGTTACATACTTTGCACAAACCCAACATACTCTTGCAGAGAGTATTTAAATACGCTCATAATATGAAGATGAAAGTATGCTCTAAACATGAATTTGAAATTATTTTGTGTTTACCAAGATATCTTACCCATCACCTTATCGATTGCAATAATTTTATATTAAATTCATATCCGACTGTTAATGACACATTGAAATTAAGTAACGAGTGTACTTCAGTCTTACGAAATTGAAATTCAAAAGATATTTCACTTTAAGTATGCGAAAACAGTAAGAAAAGCTACGGTCGAGCGAGATGACTGTAAAAGTTGTTATAGTTAATCAAACTGATGAACAATAATTACAAATTTATTATTCTCAGTTTGGGCTTTGAATATATGGTTTTTGTTACTAGATGGATACCTCTTCCCTTAATTTACATTCTTACATTCTCCCTTGAGCAGGCTTTTAGTATGCACATCATGTTCCTCGCCGCATATTCGCAAGTTGTATTTCCACTTCCAGTAATGGTCACTGCTAATAGCTGTAGGTATCCGCTTTGCTCTGCGCGAAGGAGCAGGAGTAGCGCCCATGCATCGTCACTGCCACCATCGCAGTCCAGTATAACAAAGTTCTTGCATTGATAAACTTCACACATATTAATGTTTAGCTTCGTAGAAGACGCGTTGATTTCGTTCTAAAATCAAGGGACTGAATAGTGCCGTTCTCGTTAGTTGATAACATTTATCTCTACTAATTTTTATACTCTCTGCAAGAGTATATTGGGTTTGTGCAAATGTATGTAACAGGCAGAAGGAGGCGTGGCAGACCCCATAAAGTATATATATTCTTGATCAGCATCACAAGCCGAGTCGATATAGCCATGTCCGTCTGTCCGTCTGTCTGTCTGTCTGTCCGTATGAACAAACAGATTTCAGAGATGGTAAGAGCTACAAGTTCGAGCTTGGTGTCAAACGATCAGATATTTAGTCAGTCAATACAAGAATCTTTTTTGTTTTCGATGCCACGCCCCATTCGCCCACAATAAGCAAAAAACTGGACACACCTCGTGAAAAATTTGTGTTTTCGGCAAATATCTCAGTAACTATGGCACCTGGGATCACCAATTCTGGTACGGATGTTCCTTGCGAGAGCATAGTTACATTGCCATTTAAAATTTTTGACTGCCACGCCCACTTTTCCCACAATTTATAAAATAGTTTTCAAGCTTCAATGCCGTTTTTTCGGTATCGTACAGTATTGTAGTTTATAACTGGTGTGGAGACTAACTATATTAAACTATCCTGAAAGGCCCATTAAAATCGGACTATAAACAAGAAAACTAGAAGCGTTACAATATTGATAATTGAACGCAATATCAACCCATAGGTGCAAGCGAGATAGAAACACACAAGCACATGTTCGAACGTTTTCGCTGCCTGTGTGTCGGCAGCGTTGCCGGCCGCCGCTGGCTGCGCCGAATACACACATACATACATACATATTTGCATCATATACATATTGCCAAACGTATGTGTATTCGCATACAAACCAACAAACAGATGAGTGTTTGATTATGCTTAGATTGTTTTTGTTTCAACGTGTTTTAATGCAAGTAAAACATATAGTAATATGTGGATACCGATTTTAATAATTTAATCGGGACAAATGCAGAGAGTATTATACGGTCGGGCGCGCTCGACTGTACTTTTCTTTCTTGTTTTACCCATGCAATCTATACTATAGCTAGTCTATGTGAAGCTTATCATATTTCTGTTATAAATTTAGTTAAACTAAACAAACATTAAACTGAAAATGAAACAGAAGTGCAATCGAGCGCGCCCGATCGTTTAATACTCTCTGCATCCGTCCGTGTATCCATGTACTACAATTAATAGTACATGCAGGGGAGCACATTTGAACAAAAAATAACAAGAATGAAAAGTACAGTCCATCACGCCCGACCGTTTGCATTTCATTCCTGATTAAATTATTAAAATCGGTATCGAGATATTACAATGTTTAGTACTTGCATTAAAACACGTTGAAACAAAAACAATCTAAGCATAAACATGCATCTGTTTGTTTCAATGCAATTACACATACATAAGTTTAAAACTATATGTATGCACATATATATGTATGCATGCGTGTCTTCGGTGCGGCCAGCGACCGCTGGCAGCGCTGCCGACACACAAGCAGCGAAAACGTTCGAACATATGCTTGTGTGTTTCTATCTCGCTTACACCAATGGGTTGATATTGCGTTCAAATATCAATATTGTAACGATTCTAGTTTTTTTGTTTAGAGTCCGATTTAAATGCGCCTTTCAGGATAGTTTAATATCGTTAGTCTCCACACCAGTTATAAACTACAACACTGTACGATACGGAAAAAACGTCATTGAAGCTTGAAAACTATTTTATAAATTGTGGGAAAAGTGGGCGTTGTAGACAAAAATTTTAAATGGCAATTTAACTATGCTCTCGCTAGGAACATCCGTACCAGAATTGGTGATCCCAGGTGCCATAGTTACTGAGATATTTGCCGAAAACACAAATTTTTCACGAGGTGTGTCCAGTTTTTTGGTTATTGTGGTCGAATGGGACGTGGCATCGAAAACAAAAAAGATTCTTGTATTGACTGACTAAATATCTGATCGTTTGACACCAAGCTCGAACTTGTAGCTCTTACCATCTCTGAAATCTGTTTGTTCATACGGACAGACAGACAGACAGACGGACAGACGGACATGGCTATATCGACTCGGCTTGTGATGCTGATCAAGAATATATATACTTTATGGGGTCTGCCACGCCTCCTTCTGCCTTTTACATACTTTTGCACAAACCCAATATACTCTTGCAGAGAGTATAAAAAACCAATTATAATCAAACACACATCTATTTGTTTGTATGCGAATACACATACGTTTGACAATATATGATGCATATATGTATGTAAGTGTGTATTCGGCGCAGCCAGCTTCCGCGGGCAGCGCTGCCGACACACAGGCAGCGAAAACGCTCAAACATGTGCTTGTATGTTTCTATCTCGCGTGCACCAATGGGTTGATATTGCGTTCAAATATCAATATTGTAACGCTTCTAATTTTCTAGTTTAGAGACCGATTTGTATGCGCCTTTCAGGATAGTTTAATATCGTTAGTCTCCACACCAGTTATAAACTACAACACTGTACGATACGGAAAAAACGTCATTGAAGCTTGAAAACTATTTTATAAATTGTGGGAAAAGTGGGCGTTGTAGACAAAAATTTTAAATGGCAATTTAACTTTGCTCTCGCTAGGAACATCCGTACCAGAATTGGTGATCCTAGGTGCCATAGTTACTGAGATATTTGCCGAAAACACTAATTTTTTCACGAGGTGTGTCCAGTTTTTTGCTTATTGTGGGCGAATGGGGCGTGGCATCGAAAAAAAAAAGATTCTTGTATTGACTGACTAAATATCTGATCGTTTAACACCAAGCTCGAACATGTAGCTCTTACCATCTCTGAAATCTGTTTGTTCATACGGACAGACAGACAAACAGACGGACAGACGGACATGGCTATATCGACTCGGCTTGTGATGCTGATTAAGAATATATATACTTTATGGGGTCTGCCACGCCTCCTTCTGCCTTTTACATACTTTTGCACAAACCCAATATACTCTTGCAGAGAGTATAAAAAACCAATTATAATCAAACACACATCTATTTGTTTGTATGCGAATACACATACGTTTGACAATATATGATGCATATATGTATGTAAGTGTGTATTCGGCGCAGCCAGCTTCCGCGGGCAGCGCTGCCGACACACAGGCAGCGAAAACGCTCAAACATGTGCTTGTATGTTTCTATCTCGCGTGCACCAATGGGTTGATATTGCGTTCAAATATCAATATTGTAACGCTTCTAATTTTCTAGTTTAGAGACCGATTTGTATGCACCTTTCAGGATAGTTTAAAATAGCTAGTCTCCACACGAATTATAATTAACAATACTGTACGATAAAAACAAATACCTTAAAAATGGCTTCGAAATTAAATAATTAGTTTATAATTTGTGGGAAAAAGAGGCATGGCAGTCCAAAAATTTAAATGGCAATGCAGCTATGCTGTCGCTAGGAACCTCCGTACCCAAATTTGTGATCGTAGGTGCCATAGTTACTGAGATATTTGCCGAAAACACCGATTTTTCCCGAGGTGTGTCCAGTTTATTGCTTATTGTGGGCGAATGGGGGAAGGCATCAAGAGAAAAGTACAGTCGAGCGCGCCCGACCGTATAATACTCTCTGCATTTGACCCGATTAAATTATTAAAATCGGTATCGAGATATTACAATGTGAATTACTTGCATTAAAACACGTTGAAACAAAAACAATCTAAGCATAATCAAACACTCATCTGTTTGTTTGTATTCGAGTACACATACGTTTGGTACACATATTCGGTGCGGCCAGCGACCGCGGGCAGCGCTGCCGACACACAGGCAGCGAAAACGTTCAAACATGTGCTTGTGTGTTTCTATCTCGCTTGCACCTATGGGCTGATATTGCGTTCAATTATCAATATTGGAATGCTTCTAGTTTTCTTGTTTATAGTCCGATGTTAATGCGCCTTTCAGGATAGTTTAATATAGTTAGTCTCCACAAGAATTATAAATACTACAATACTGTACGATAAGAACAAGTTCGCCAAAAACGGCATTGAAGATTCCAGAATTTTTTATCAAATGTGGGAAAAGTGGGCGTGGCAGTCCAAAATTTTAAATGGCAATGCAACTATGGTGTCGCTAGGAACCTCCCGCACCAGAATTGGTGAACCTAGGTGCCATAGTTACTGAGATATTTGCCGAAAACACCAATTTTTTCCGAGGTGTGTCCAGTTTTTTGCTTATTGTGGGCGAATTGGGCGTGGCATCGAAAAAAAAAAAAGATTCTTGTATTGACTGACTAAATATCTGATCGTTTGACACCAAGCTCGAACTTGTAGCTCTTACCATCTCTGAAATCTGTTTGTTCATATGGACAGACAGACAGACGGACAGACAGACAGACGGACATGGCTATATCGACTCGGCTTGTGATGCTGATCAAGAATATACATACTTTATGGGGTCTGCCACGCCTCCTTCTGCCTGTTACATACTTTGCACAAACCCAATATACTTTTGCAGAGAGTATAAAAAAGAGAGGGAGAACAAATAGTTAGAATATAGGCAACCGGGGTGAGATTCTGATATTAAGTCGGCCAAACTGAATCACAGAATATTTGTTACGCCTGATGTTCCCCGATTAAAACAACTGGATCCTCACTATTTATGTAGGACACAAACCATATTTCAGTTTCCCTAATCTCCGCTAGAAGACGCTAACAAGAACATCAATATGAAACAAGAAAGAAAAGTACAGTCGAGCGCGCCCGACCGTATAATACTCTCTGCATTTGTCCCGATTAAATCATTAAAATCGGTATCGAGATATTACAATGTGAATTACTTGCATTAAAACACGTTGAAACAAAATCAATCTAAGCATAATCAAACACACATCTGTTTGTTTGTATTCGAATACACATACGTTTGGCAACATGTATATGATGCACATATATATGTATGTATGTGTGTATTCGGCGTAGCCAGCGACCGCGGGCAGCGCTGCCGACACACAGGCAGCGCTGCCGCCACACAAGCAGCGAAAACGTTCGAAAATGTGCTTGTGTGTTTCTATCTCGCTTGCACCTACGGGTTGGTATTGCGTTCAATTATCAATATTGTAACGCTTCTAGTTTTCTTGTTTATTGTCCGATTTTAATGCGCCTTTCAGTATAGTTTAATATAGTTAGGTCTCCACACGAATGATACAATTAAAATACTGTACGATACGAACAAGTTCGCCAAACCCGGCATTGAAGGTTCCAGCCTTTTTTATCAAATGTGGGAAAAGTAGGCGTGGCAGTCCAAAATTTTAAATGGCAATGCAACTATGCCGTCGCTACGAACCTCCCGTTCCAAAATTGGTGATCCTAGGTGCCATAGTTACTGAGATATTTGCCGAAAACACCAATTTTTTCCGAGGTGTGTCCAGTTTTTTGCTTATTGTGGGCGAATGGGGCGTGGCATCGAAAAAAAAAAGATTCTTGTATTGACTGACAAAATATCTGATCGTTTGACACCAAGCTCGAACTTGTAGCTCTTACCATCTCTGAAATCTGTTTGTTCATACGGACAGACAGACAGACGGACAGACGGACAGACGGAAACCAAACGAATTTTAATTTTGGACACAAAGGATGGCGCTAATAAATTCCCTAATTTCCTAATTTTCTACTCACCGCTAGATGGCGCATACAAATTTCCCTAGCTTTCTACTCACCGCTAGATGGCGCTTTACCGTCGGAGAGGGATGGAAATTCCCGGTTGCCTATATTCTAACTACTGGCATTGAAGTTTGAAAACTATTTTATCAATTGTGGGAAAAGTGGGCGTGGCAGTCCAAAATTTTAGGGGCGTGGCATAGAAAAAAAAGATTTTTGTATTGACTGACTAAATATGTGATCGTTTGACACCAAGCTCGAACTTGTAGCTCTTACCATCTCAGAAATCAGTTTGTTCATACGGACAGACAGACGGACATGGCTATATCGACTCGGCTTGTGATGGTGATCAAGAATATATATACTTTATGGGGTCTGCCACGCCTCCTTCTGCCTGTTACGCACATTTCGCTTCTGACAAACCTAATAGACCCCTATACTCTTTTTTAGAGTACGGGGTCTAATGATCTTAACGAGCCTATCCTTATTGTATTAGATGATCTAATGATGGGATCATTTAACAAAAGTGTTTGTGAATTATTTACAAAAGGCTCTCACCATCGCAACTTATCTGTAATAGTAGTAACTCAGAATATATTTCATAAAGCATCACATACTAGAGATATATCATTAAATACAAAGTACATTGTCGTTTTTAAAGACCCCAGAAATAAACTTCAATTCCATTGTTTGGCTCGAGAAATTTATCCTGAAAATGCTAGTGAATTTATGCGCATATATAAAGAAGTAACCGAAGAACCCCATGGTTACTTGTTAATTGATCTTACCCAAAGGATAAACGATCTTTTACGTTTTCGTTCAAATATTTTTAATTCAACATACTCAATTTGTTATTGCAACGAAAATGGTTTACAAAAAGAGTGTAAAACGGTTGATGGCGAACAAACATTTATTATTTGTTCTGAAAAGAGCTAGTACCAAGTTACGAAAAGCTATTTTAAGCAATAGTGATGATGATCTGGTTAAATCATTAATTGAGATTGTATTAAATACCTTACAAGGCAATCATCAACTAACAAGGAAACAGCTTACACTACTTAAACGGTATAAAAATGTACTGCGTAAAATTTCATCTTCAAAGCGCACCATATAATCAACGAGGAAAGTTCTTGTTCAAAAAGGTGGATTTCTTCAAATTCTAATTTCATCATTATTGGCCGGAGTATTTGGAAAAATATTAAAAAATGCATAACTCTAAAAGTAATTTAATTAATGTTAAGTTAATTAAACGAATATCAAAAGTTAATATTCAACACAGACATTTGAAGAGTGGCCTACCAGTTCAAAAAGAGAAGCAAAGACTGAAAACAAAGAGTTTATGAAAAATATAAACGTTAAAGCAGACAAGAGTATGAACATTACAAAAAAACATACAGACGAAATACCAAATAATACTAAGGAAGACTTATTTGCTGATTCTTAAAGTCAAGACGTTAACCCTAAGCGGAAATTCTCTGAAATCGATGATGATATATGTAGGTATGATTGAGGCAACTCCTAAAAGGAGATACATTGAAAGTCAAATTAAGTCACCAGAAAACATGAAAGAAAAGTACAGTCGAGCGCGCCCGACCGTATAATACTCTCTGCATTTGTCCCGATTAAATTATTAAAATCGGTATCGAGATATTACAATGTGAATTACTTGCATTAAAACACATTAAAACAAAAACAATCTAAGCATAATCAAACACACATCTGTTTGTTTGTATTCGAATATTTACACATACGTTTGACAATATGTATATGATGCAAATATGTATGTATGTATGTGTGTATTCGGAGCAGCCAGCGACCGCGGGCAGCGCTGCCGACACACAGGCAGCGAAAACGTTCGAACATGTGCTTGTGTGTTTCTATCTCGCTTGCACCTATGGGTTGGTATTGCGTTCAATTATCAATATTGTAACGCTTCTAGTTTTCTTGTTTATAGTCCGATTTTAATGCGCCTTTCAGGATAGTTTAATATAGTTAGTCTCCACACCAGTTATAAACTACAATACTGTACGATACGGAAAAAACGGCATTGAAGCTTGAAAACTATTTTATAAATTGTGGGAAAAGTGGGCGTGGCAGTTAAAAATTTTAAATATAAATGTAACTATGCTCTCGCAAAGAACACCCGTACCAGAATTGGTGATCCTAGGTGCCATAGTTACTGAGATATTTGCCGAAAACACAAATTTTTCACGAGGTGTGTCCAGTTTTTTGCTTATTGTGGGCGCATAGGGCGTGGCATCGAAAAAAAAAAGATTCTTGTATTGACTGACTAAATATCTGATCGTTTGACACCAAGCTCGAACTTGTAGCTCTTACCATCTCTGAAATCTGTTTGTTCATACGGACAGACAGACAGACAGACAGACAGACGGACAGACGGACATGGCTATATCGACTCGGCCTGTGATGCTGATCAAGAATATATATACTTTATGGGGTCTGCCACGCCTCCTTCTGCCTGTTACATACTTTTGCACAAACCCAATATACTCTTGCAGAGAGTATAAAAACAATCAAAGCATAATCAAACAAACATCTGTTTGTTTTCATGCGAATACACATACGTTTGACAATATGTATATGATGCAAATATGTATGTATGTGTGCATTTGGCGCGGCCAGCGTCCGAATCCATATGTGTATGGATAGTTATAAAAGGGAGGATGGGGGAGAGAACACAAGGTAAAACTTTTGACTGCGTCCAACTTGGTGGGCGCCAGTGTGATCCTCGTCACATCACTCTTCAAGTCGGCACACTACCTCCAAATGGTTCCTCCTGGATTGTAACTCAGAACCCGCTGAGAGGCGGGATCCTAATTCTTAAATTAGGTTTTGGTGTAAGACTTGATATTCACCCATGGAAAAACCAGTATCAGTGAAGGATGTAAGAGGAGCCTCGGATAGAAACCAAAACTACGTTGACAACCACGGCAAACATAAAAAGGACAACGATTTGAGAGTATGCACTTGGAATGTACGGAGATTGAACAGACCCGGTGCTGCTCAACAACTTGCAGATACCCTCAATAAGTTAGATATGTCAGCTGTTCAGCAAATGCGATGGATTGGAAAAGGTTGCATGAAGAAGAAAATCTGTGACATATACTACAGCTGCATTAAACAATAGGCATGAGTTTGTTTGCGATTTCGTCGTAGGAGCCGCGTTGTGGCACCGTGTCGCGCAGTTTTCACCACATAGCGAGAGAATTGCGATGATCCGAATTGCTGGCAAATTCTTTAACATCAGCCTCATTTGTGCGCACGCCCCACCCAAAACAAAGACGATGCTACAAAGGATGCTTTCTATGCAAAGCTCGACCGAGCGTATAGCCGATACCAGTTACACGTTAAAATTCTCTTAAGAGATTTTACTGCCAAAATAGGACGGAAGGGTATCTTTGGAGCAACCGTTAGGAGCCATAGCCTGCATTAGTCTTGTATGACTCAAGGGTATAAGTCTGGATCGCTTGTCACAGATGAGGAGATGGTAGTGAGTTTATGGCGGGATCACTTTTGGCTGGAAACAGTAAAAATGAACCTGATGATGGTGTCAATGTTCCCATCCCTAGCTATACGAAGGTCGAAGTAGCAACACGCCCACTTAAAGACAATAAAGCCGCGGGAGTTTTTGGGATACCGGCTGAATTGTTTAAGGCTGGAGGTGATGAGTTGGAAGGGTGCATGCACCAGCTCATCAGCAGCGTATGGCTAACGGAAAGCATGCTAGTTGATTGGAACCTTAGTATGATCTGCTCCTTCCTGAAAAAGGGTGATGCAAGGGTGGCATTAGCTTTCTTCCCGTCGCATACAAGGTTCTCATGAGCGTAATGTGTGAGAGGCTTGAGCTATATGCTGAAGCATTGATCGGACCGTATCAATGCGGCTTTCGTCCTGGGAGGTCGACACAGTCACAGTCGACTAGATCTTCACATTGGGCCAGATCTTGGAGAAACCGACACTTACCACCTGTTCGTCGATTTTAAAACTGCTTTTGATAGCCCACGGCGAGATCGCCTGTATGTTACCATATCTGAGTTTGATATACCTGCAAAGCTAATACGACTTTGCAGAATGACATTGAGCAACACCATAAGTTCCGTCAACGTAGGAAATGATCATTCCGAAACTTTCGTTACCAAGTGGGGTCTCAGACAGGGCGACTCGCTATCATGTTTACTCTTCAATCTGCTGATGGTTACGCCGATGATATTGATATTATTGGTCGTACCAAGCGTGATTTTACTGCGGCTTTTCCTCTCTGGGAAGACGAAAGGTTACACTCTTCAAGACGCTCATCACTCCAGTGTTGCTGTATGGTGCGGAAGCCTGGACAATGATGCAGTCAGATGCAGCTGCTCTTGGTGTCTTTGTGTTCGCGATATCTATCGCATTAGGTGAAACAACGAGCTGTACAAGCTATACGGCGATTTGGACATGGTCAAGTGAGTTAACACATTGGCCACATTGCCCGTAAGGAAGGAACAACTCCAGGTCACTTTGTTTATGATGCGAAAGTGCGCGGACAACGGAGGAGAATAGACGGAAGCACGTTAGCACCAATTAGCACATCAATTTGCGAGCTTCGGTGGGAGAACGGGTCGGCCAATTTCAAATTTGGTAGATCTTTGAGGGAACCGTCGGGTATGGAAGTAGAAGGAAGAACGCCGTTTAATCGAGGCAATACGAAGGATTCGGTGTCGATGCACAGAGAATGCTTGGCAGGCGGCGTGAATTGCCTAATGACACGTCTTCTGTGATCGGGCGGAGACTGAGCCATTTAGACCACTGACTTGCGCGATGACTAATCGAAAGGCAGGTCGAATCAGGTGGCAAATGCGTACGAAAATGAACGTGCTATCCGATTCAGAATCGATCAGAGCACGACCAGGATAACTTTTACCCAAATGCTGAATGTTTGTCATTGCCATGCCTAGGAGTACTCTACAAGTCTGAACGGCAAAGTAGAAAGAAAGTAAGAAGACTCGGACAGAATGTTCTAGAGCAGTCAGCGCCCCATGAACCGTGCTTTGCAATCCCTTCATGGCTGCTCCGGATTTATGTGCCAGGGGAAGAATGCCAAAAATTACGTTCAGTTGGCTTGGGACGAAAAGACGTTTGTTCTCACTCCACTAAGGTTATGCCACGCCGATGAGAAGCCGTCATTAGTGAGTGACAAGTTTTAGCGTTGAGGTGGAAAAGTTTCTCAACAGATCTGGACAGATCACGGAAAGTGGGCCATTTAAGGTAGTCACCGCTAAACACATCTATCTCACAGGGAGGCACACGGCACCCACGAGTGTTTATAGATACGGCGGACGATTCCGTTATCGCAATAGCATTTGCAGCGGTAATGAAGTCAATAGTTTCGCCGAACCGACTAGCACATCGTTCATACATGGCATAGCAGTATTCGTGCTTGGCTTGAACGGTTGCTAGGTCAATCTTACTGTCCTCGGTTTCGGAGGAAGACAGGCCCCTTATCGTTTTCCGATTGGTCGCTTAAACCTCGTTCTAAATAGACTTAATTTGGTCCAAGCGAACTTGCCAAATTCGCTGTTGTGGCCTACTCGTGTCGAATTGGCTCAATTCATCGGAAACGGAGATGTAGTCGGACAGGGACAGGTTTTCCGTGTCTCGCAGACACTTGGTAGTGGATCGGGTAAGTACTTCGGAAGCAGTGGCCGTCAGTGGCCGTCAAAAGTGATTCAATGTTCGTAACTCTTGCCTTCAAAGGGCTGCTGTACGAATAAAGATCAAGTAAATAACACAAAAGTAATTTCAAACGGTACCTAGATTATTTTCTATAAAATTATGCAAACTGGACTGCAAAGAAGCGAACACAACAAAAGAGAGAGGTGCAAAACAAAAAGAACATGCATTGACTCAGTTTTGACTATTTCTATTTTTAGCGTTTTTATCAGTAAATACATCTTAATTTACAGTTATTATGGCAAATTCTTTTTCGAAAATTCTTTTGATGAATTCATATTTATATTAAGATTTAAAGACATAAAGTCATTCGTTGTATTAACTACACACCCAATTTGTACAAAGTTTTGTTAAACTGCAAAAATGAAGTGTGTCTTGCCGAATTGGATCCGCGTCGCGTTGCCAAGTCACTCACTGTCAGTCAGTCGACAGTAACTCGAGTGTTAAAAAGGCATGGAGTCGAGTTAAAAAGTACCTCGAACGGACGACCAAGACTGATTACTGATGGTACTGCACGGCTTATGATCACCCAGATAAACCCAAGGATGCTGCCAGAGCAATAGGGAAACTCGTGAGTGAGTCGACAGCAAGGTGGGCATTGCGACGTATCGGGTATATTTCTATGATCAAAAAGGAAAAATCAGCACTATCCGAGAAGAACGTAAAGGCCCGATTGAAATTTGCCAAAATCCATCGGAATTGGACCATTGAAGATTGGAAGAGAGTAATTTGGTCAGACGAATCCAAATTCAACCGATACCAGTCCGATGGAAAGAAATATTGTTGAAAAAAGCCCGAAGAGAGGCTTCAAAGGCGACACGTGAGCGAAACAGTGAAACACGGTGGCAGCCACATTATGGCATGGGGATGTTTCACATGATGGACCTCAGTAAAATTGGTCAAAATTGGCGGCATTATGAGAAAAGAGGACTATTTAAACATATTGCAGACCAATCTTCCAAATTGACCGATGTGATTATGGAAAAGATGATCTGACATTCCAGCAAGATGGTGACCCAAAACACACGGCTAAAATTGTGCAAGATTGGTTATCCAACCAAAAATTTAAGCTGATTGAGTGGCCAGCACAAAGTCCCGACCTCAATGCAATTAAGAATCTGTGGTCAATTGTGAAAAGGTTGGGACAATATAAAACGGCGCCAAAAAACATTGACGACCTATGGCAGCGCGTGGAGAAAGAGTGGTCCAAAATCTCTCAAGAAATATTTCATAAACTTGTGGAAAGCATGTCCTCTAGAATGTCCTCTGTAATTAAAAATAAAGGACTTTGGACAAAATAAACATTAAAAACAAGAAAGAAAAGTACAGTCGAGCGCGCCCGACCGTATAATACTCTCTGCATTTGTCCCGATTAAATTATTAAAATCGGTATCGAGATATTACAATGTGAATTACTTGCATTAAAACACGTTGAAACAAAAACAATCTAAGCATAATCAAACACACATCTGTTTGTTTGTATTCGAATACACATACGTTTGGCAATATGTACATATATGATGCAAATATGCATGCATGTATGTGTGTATTCGGCGCAGCCGGCGACCGCGGGCAGCGCTGCCGACACACAGGCAGCGAAAACGTTCGAACATGTGCTTGTGTGTTTCTATCTCGCTTGCACCTATGGGTTGATATTGCGTTCAATTATCAATATTGGAACGCTTCTAGTTTTCTTGTTTATAGTCCGATTTTAATGCGCCTTTCAGTATAGTTTAATATAGTTAGGTCTCCACACTAATGATATAATTACAATACTGTACGATACGAACAAGATCGCCAAAACCGGCATTAAAGGTTCCAGACTTTTTTATCAAATGTGGGAAAAGTGGGCGTGGCAGTCCAAAATTTTAAATGGCAATGCAACTATGACGTCGCTAGGAACCTCCCGTTCCAGAATTGGTGATCCTAGGTGCCATAGTTACTGAGATATTTGCCGAAAACACCAATTTTTTCCGAGGTGTGTCCAGTTTTTTGCTTATTGTGGGCGAATGGGGCGTGGCATCGAAAACAAAAAAGATTCTTGTATTGACTGACTAAATATCTGATCGTTTGACACCAAGCTCGAACTTGTAGCTCTTACCATCTCTGAAATCTGTTTGTTCATACGGACAGACAGACGGACATGGCTATATCGACTCGGCTTGTGATGCTGATCAAGAATATATATACTTTATGGGGTCTGCCACGCCTCCTTCTGCCTGTTACATACATTTGCACAAACCCAATATACTCTTGCAGAGAGTATAAAAATTTGTTTAAATAGTAAAAACTGAGTCAAATTAGTCGAATTATCTAGGAAAAACCCGTAAAATTTTGTTTGGTTCACTTGGATTTGTTTTTTTTTTTATTTGATTTTGACATTGAATCACTTTTGTATATAAATATATATAATTTTGGAGTTGAGCCTGTAGCGAACAAATTCGATAAATATCACACGCGGGGTTGTTGGTTGCAACAACGAAAACTTTTTGTATATTTTTATTCTTTTAAAAACATAAGCACAAGAGCTGAAAAAAATATGCCGTTGCCCAGTGAAAATTAATTATCATCGATCTCAGTGTGCCATAACCGCATTGCCGGCTGCGATACCAAAATATTTCTATCAACCGGTAACTACTACGCGTAATCACACTTTTTGGCGTGAACAGTGATTATATTTCTTCCATCCCCGCTATCAAAAACGCAATGGCCAAGGTTTTTACAATTTCAGAACATGGTACAACACGCTTTATCTGGGCCAAGGTTGTAAAGTTGCAGAGTATCGCGTTCACCACAACTGGATTGACCACGGACCTTTCTGCATGAAGAAGGGAATCTTCGTTGACAAATTTGATTAAGTGCCGCGTTTTTTCCCCAAACAATATGAAGTTTCTTTTCATGAGAAATCGCTTTTCAGCGCTTGATTTAAGCGTTAGGAATTCCTTTGGACACCACAAACGTGAACGGATGTTGGTCCGTAAAAATGTTAATGTTATTCACCCCGTACAGGTAGTGACGAAGTTTGGCCAAGGCCCAGACAATATCGTAATTTGCTCTCCTGTCTTTGAAACCTCGGGAAATCATCATTATGAACCTGCCGTTCTGCGAGAGGACTGCCCCAATACCATAAACATATGCATTAGTGGCCAGATCAAACGGTTTTTTATAGCCGGGGTACATGAGTTACATCATCAGAGGATAAGATATTTTTTAGTTTCTCGAAAGCGTTAAGATGTTTCTCGGTGAGTTTTACAAAGATTTTTTTCTCCCTGTACTTACTCACTATCATTTTCTCCTCTAAGGATGTCACAAAGAGGTTTTGCTTTGTACGCAAAATATTTTATGAAGAAACGGTAGTAGCTAGAACGACCTAATTGAGAACAATGAGTTTGCGTACTGCTGGATGGCTTTCACCCTCTCAGAACCCGTTCTTGCGCCATTATTTGACACAATATAAAACAAGTAAACGATTCTGTTCGTGAAGAACTGGGACTTTTCTTGGGCTAACCTCATGCTTTTGTCCCGAAAACTTTTAAGGATCGACAGGACATGTTCTCTTTCGCTTTCGAAAAAAAAAAAAATAATGCCGTCGTCAGAGACTGCATGATTAGCCAATCTGCGCTCGCAGAGCGATGTCAATGGCCCTTACAAAGATGCTTCCAGCATAGGACGAAAGGCAGTCGACAGAATTCATACTTTCCGCCGTTCACCGAAAAAGCAGTTTTTTCCCTGTCTTGCTCCTCCAGAGTTACTTGATATTAGCCGGACTTGACGTGAAGCATTGTAAAGGACTTTGGTTTACCTAAATTCGCCAAGATTATTGCAATGATTGACATTGTGTATTTGTCGTAAATTTTTTTTTTAAATTAGTTTCCTAAAATCAAATACCAAACGCTTTTTGTCCACCGAAACTAGGTTATAGTAAGGTGAACGAGATTTCGCGGCGGATGTATGGCAACATAGTTGCAAGCCATCGCATAGTTGATATATAAAACTTGCCGAATTTGGCACTGTCTTACGTTAACGTTTACGCTACTTCGCTGACCACTGATAACGTTGAGCAAGTTCATCTGAGCGTCAGTGCCAGTGTGGCAAATACTATTTTTTACAGCGAGTCAGTGAAAGCTCATAGTTAAATTAATGGCGGTACAATAAGTGACCTGCGTATTTGACTCAAATTTTTGCCCGGCGAGTGACTTTTTTAAATTTGGAGACAAAAAGAAGCGGCACGAGGCCAAGTCAGGATTGTGGCTGGGCCACCAATTCATAGACCAATTCGACCAATTTATCATGGTTATCATAGTGGAACAGAACTTTTTTTTAATGTGTCCGATTTGTCCACAATTCGGCGACGAATCGGTCCAATAATTCAGCATAGAAGAGACCTGTAACCGTTTTGCCCTTCTGTAGGCAGTCAATGTAGATTAAACTTTGTGAATCCCCAAAAAAAAAGTTGCTATCACCTTTCCGGCTGATTGGACAGTCTTCGCCTTCTTCGAAGCACGTTAGCCAAGTAAAGCTCACTGTTTGGACTGTTCCTTGATCTTTGGTGTGTACCAGTGAGTTCACGATTCGTCGACGGTCGCGAAACGACGCGAAAATCCTTTGGAATAGGCTTTAAAAGCGTCAAACACTGCTCTGAAGCTGTCTCACCTTTGTGCTTGTTATCCTGAGTGAGCGAATGCGGCAACCATCGTGCCGAAAGCTTTCTCATGCCAAAGATTTCATGTAGGATATGACCCACACGGTCTTTGGGGATGCCTACTGTCTCAGCCTCACATTTAATCGACGGTCTGCCAAAATAAAATCGTGGACTTTGTCACATTTTCCTCTGTAGTAGCCGTTTTAAGAGCACCTGGTCGTGGTTCATCAATAACCGACGTGCGACCACGTCGAAACTCGGTATACCATTTTTTGTCGGTTGTCATCGAAGGAGAAGAGTCACCATAGAGAGGTTCTTTGATTTCGCTGGGCGATTTCCCTTCCAAAAATAGAAATCGAATCACCGACTCAAATTGCTCGAGTCCGATTCAACTGAAATATTGTCAGTAAACGTTTAAAGAAATATTGTACACGATAGTAAAATTCTCATGCGATAAAAGCTTCATCTGGTGGTGAGGCCAATTACTTATCGGATTGCCCTCGTACATATAAGATCGTTCGTTTAGTTTCTTGGTTTTGGTTTTATTCTTGTTCAGCATACCCCCCCAGCTTGCTGGTTGTTAAATTTTATTTATAATCAAAATTTAACGACAGCATAGCTAAGGCAGTTGGCCCAAATATTATTTTCGACTAAAAAATACCACTCAAATTCCTGATCGTGAATCAAGACGTGAAGCATTGGAAAAGTACCAGCTGAATTAAGATGATATAATCAATTTTAAGGCCTTTCTACTTAGCCAAGTTTTGATAATGAACAAAAGAGTTGAGTACAGTCGAGCACGCCTGACCGTATAATACTCTCTGCATTTTACTCCCGGTTTAAGGATTATAAATATTAAAGATTGTTAATTCACCTCGGACAACACAACACATGTTCATAGTTTCACCACGAAGTGTGGTGCTTTTGGCATAAGTGTGTTGTATTACTTCAGTTCTCTCTTGTGCGCGGCTTTGTAAAGATCGACTTGAATACACATTGCAACTTATAATCATATACATACTCAATAAACTTTAAGTATTATAAACAATAACTTTTAACAGGTTATGAGCCCAGGACCCAAAAATTCTGATAATAAGTGATTGAGTGAATTGATGATAAAATGAAAAGACTCAAAGGTCAAGGGTGTATTAGGTCAAAGACAAGTATTTAATTTGGTGCTATTGTTGTGAAAAAGTGGTTGTCGGCAAGCTAAAAGTTATACATAGCTTTGTGCAAAATAATTTTAGTTGCGGCACAAATGTACCGGGTTCTTTGTGAACCAGTAGCGTACAGAAATTGAATGCAAAAACACCAAGAACAGAGGAGTAAAAGAGACAAGGAAAAAATTCTGTATCAAGCAGTAAAAAACAAGAAAGAAAAGTACAGTCGAGCGCGCCCGACCGTATAATACTCTCTGCATTTGTCCCGATTAAATTATTAGAATCGGTATCGAAATATTACAATGTGAATTACTTGCATTAAAACACGTTGAAAGAAAAACAATCTAAGCATAATCAAACATACATACATCTGTTTGTTTGTATTCGAATACACATACGTTTGACAATATGTATATGATGCAAATATGTATGTATGTATGTGTGTATTCGGCGCAGCCAGCGATCGCGGGCAGGCAGCGAAAACGTTCGAACATGTGCTTGTGTGTTTTTAACTCGCTTGCACCAATGGGTTGATATTGCGTTCAATTATCAATATTGTAACGCTTCTAGTTTTCTTGTTTACAGTCCGATTTTAATGCACCTTTCAGGATAGTTTAATATAATTAGTCTCCACCCGAATTATAAACTACAATACTGTACG
Organism: Drosophila arawakana; assembly: GCA_018151165.1. Lineage (NCBI taxonomy): Eukaryota > Metazoa > Arthropoda > Insecta > Diptera > Drosophilidae > Drosophila > Drosophila arawakana. Next base: position 710,855 of record JAECWX010000430.1, on the reverse strand, counting down.
ATAAGAACAAGTTCGCCAAAAACGGCATTGAAGATTCCAGACTTTTTATCAAATGTGGGGAAAGTGGGCGTGGCAGTCCAAAATTTTAGATGGCAATGCAACTATGCTGTCGCTAGGAACCTCCCGTACCAGAATTGGTGAACCTAGGTGCCATAGTTACTGAGATATTTGCCGAAAACACCAATGGATTGACCACGGACCTTTCTGCATGAAGAAGGGAATCTTCGTTGACAAATTTGATTAAGTGCCGCGTTTTTTCCCCAAACAATATGAAGTTTCTTTTCATGAGAAATCGCTTTTCAGCGCTTGATTTAAGCGTTAGGAATTCCTTTGGACACCACAAACGTGAACGGATGTTGGTCCGTAAAAATGTTAATGTTATTCACCCCGTACAGGTAGTGACGAAGTTTGGCCAAGGCCCAGACAATATCGTAATTTGCTCTCCTGTCTTTGAAACCTCGGGAAATCATCATTATGAACCTGCCGTTCTGCGAGAGGACTGCCCCAATACCATAAACATATGCATTAGTGGCCAGATCAAACGGTTTTTTATAGCCGGGGTACATGAGTTACATCATCAGAGGATAAGATATTTTTTAGTTTCTCGAAAGCGTTAAGATGTTTCTCGGTGAGTTTTACAAAGATTTTTTTCTCCCTGTACTTACTCACTATCATTTTCTCCTCTAAGGATGTCACAAAGAGGTTTTGCTTTGTACGCAAAATATTTTATGAAGAAACGGTAGTAGCTAGAACGACCTAATTGAGAACAATGAGTTTGCGTACTGCTGGATGGCTTTCACCCTCTCAGAACCCGTTCTTGCGCCATTATTTGACACAATATAAAACAAGTAAACGATTCTGTTCGTGAAGAACTGGGACTTTTCTTGGGCTAACCTCATGCTTTTGTCCCGAAAACTTTTAAGGATCGACAGGACATGTTCTCTTTCGCTTTCGAAAAAAAAAAAAATAATGCCGTCGTCAGAGACTGCATGATTAGCCAATCTGCGCTCGCAGAGCGATGTCAATGGCCCTTACAAAGATGCTTCCAGCATAGGACGAAAGGCAGTCGACAGAATTCATACTTTCCGCCGTTCACCGAAAAAGCAGTTTTTTCCCTGTCTTGCTCCTCCAGAGTTACTTGATATTAGCCGGACTTGACGTGAAGCATTGTAAAGGACTTTGGTTTACCTAAATTCGCCAAGATTATTGCAATGATTGACATTGTGTATTTGTCGTAAATTTTTTTTTTTAATTAGTTTCCTAAAATCAAATACCAAACGCTTTTTGTCCACCGAAACTAGGTTATAGTAAGGTGAACGAGATTTCGCGGCGGATGTATGGCAACATAGTTGCAAGCCATCGCATAGTTGATATATAAAACTTGCCGAATTTGGCACTGTCTTACTGTCTTACGCTACTTCGCTGACCACTGATAACGTTGAGCAAGTTCATCTGAGCGTCAGTGCCAGTGTGGCAAATACTATTTTTTAAAACACCAAGAACAGAGGAGTAAAAGAGACAAGGAAAAAATTCTGTATCAAGCAGTAAAAAACAAGAAAGAAAAGTACAGTCGAGCGCGCCCGACCGTATAATACTCTCTGCATTTGTCCCGATTAAATTATTAAAATCGGTATCGAAATATTACAATGTGAATTACTTGCATTAAAACACGTTGAAAGAAAAACAATCTAAGCATAATCAAACATACATACATCTGTTTGTTTGTATTCGAATACACATACGTTTGACAATATGTATATGATGCAAATATGTATGTATGTATGTGTGTATTCGGCGCAGCCAGCGATCGCGGGCAGGCAGCGAAAACGTTCGAACATGTGCTTGTGTGTTTTTAACTCGCTTGCACCAATGGGTTGATATTGCGTTCAATTATCAATATTGTAACGCTTCTAGTTTTCTTGTTTACAGTCCGATTTTAATGCACCTTTCAGGATAGTTTAATATAATTAGTCTCCACCCGAATTATAAACTACAATACTGTACGATAAGAACAAGTTCGCCAAAAACGGCATTGAAGATTCCAGACTTTTTATCAAATGTGGGGAAAGTGGGCGTGGCAGTCCAAAATTTTAGATGGCAATGCAACTATGCTGTCGCTAGGAACCTCCCGTACCAGAATTGGTGAACCTAGGTGCCATAGTTACTGAGATATTTGCCGAAAACACCAATTTTTTCTGATGTGTGTCCAGTTTTTTGCTTATTGTGGGCGAATGGGGCGTGGCAAAAAAAAAAAGATTCTTGTATTGACTGACTAAAAATCTGATCGTTTGACACCAAGCTCGAACTTGTAGCTCTTACCATCTCTGAAATCTGTTTGTTCATACGGACAGACAGACAGACGGACATGGCTATATCGACTCGGCTTGTGATACTGATCAAGAATATATATACTTTATGGGTTCTGCCACGCCTCCTTCTACCTGTTACATACTTTTGCACAAACCTCTCTTGCAGAGAGTATAAAAAAAAGACCCTGTTTCTTCCCTAATTTGCGATCGGGATATCCTCGTGGTTCAGGGTGATTTTAACATTGCAGGAACTACTTGGTTATCCACTCCAGGCTCTGCTGTATTGACTCCTAACCCTTGCAACAAATGTTGGACCAACGTTTCTTAATTGTTTTTTAATTTTTTTAATACTTCCCCAGGAAGTTAAGTTCATTAATTAAACTTACATTTAATTATAATGTCAATTTCAAACCTTTTTTATACTCTCTGCAAGAGTATATTGGGTTTGTGCAAATGTATGTAACAGGCAGAAGGAGGCGTGGCCGACCCCATAAAGTATATATATTCTTGATCAGCGTCACAAGCCGAGTCGATATAGCCATGTCCGTCTGTCCGTCTGTCCGTCTGTCTGTCCGTATGAACAAACAGATTTCAGAGATGGTAAGAGCTACAAGTTCGAGCTTTGTGTCAAACGATCAGATATTTAGTCAGTCAATACAAGAATCTTTTTTTTTTTCGATGCCACGCCCCATTCGCCCACAATAATCAAAAAACTGGACACACCTCGGAAAAAATTGGTGTTTTCGGCAAATATCTCAGTAACTATGGCACCTAGGATCACCAATTCTGGAACGGGAGGTTCCTAGCGACGGCATAGTTGCATTGCCATTTAAAATTTTGGACTGCCACGCCCACTTTTCCCACATTTGATAAAAAAGTCTGGAACCTTCAATGCCGGGTTTGGCGAACTTGTTCGTATCGTACAGTATTGTAATTATATAATTATAACTATATTAAACTATACTGAAAGGCGCATTAAAATCGGACTATAAACAAGAAAACTAGAAGCGTTACAATATTGATAATTGAACGCAATATCAACCCATAGGTGCAAGCGAGATAGAAACACACAAGCACATGTTCGAACGTTTTCGCTGCTTGTGTGGCGGCAGCGCTGCCTGCGGTCGCTGGCTGCGCTGAATACACACATACATACATACATATTTGCATCATATACACATTGTCAAACGTATGTGTATTCGAATACAAGAAAACAGATGTGTATTTGATTATGCTTAGATTGTTTTTGTTTCAACGTGTTTAATGCAAGTAATTCACATTGTAATATCTCGTTACCGATTTTAATAATTTAATCGGGACAAATGCAGAGAGTATTATACGGTCGGGCGCGCTCGAATGTACTTTTCTTTCTTGTTTTTTCTTTCTTTTGTTTTTAAATTTAATGTAAATCTTACTTTTAATTATTTTCTTATACTTAATTACATTAATTTAATTAAATTTTCTTTTTGTGTCGACTGTTAATAGTCAGACAATAAATAAATAAATAAATAAATAAATTTTAAAGCAGAATGTCGTGTTAAAAATAAACAGAAAAACAACAATAAACCTGAAAAGAATCTACGTACTATGGTGTGCATAGACGAAAGTCAGAAGTCCGGGAATTCTGAAACAGTTTTGAATTTAGTAGAATCGGAGTGCATACCAAATGTATGGTGCATAGATAGCGGTGCTACGGCTCATCTATGCTGAGACAGGGAGCTTTTCACAACCTATTGTGAAGAAAAACAGAAGATTTGGTTAGCAGGTGATAAATATATTACAGCTGAAGGCTGTGGTAACGTCAAAGTAAAGTTTGACTGCGGATGGGTGCTGTCAAATGAAGTAATATATGTTCCAAACTTGAAGAATAATTTTATATCTGAGGGAAAAGTCATTAGACAGGGAAAAACTATGGTTTTTAAGAAGGAAAATGCATCAATTTGGGACTCTTAAAGCTATGCTGGTTAACGGATTGTTTATGGCAAAAGACTTCCAAGAGAAATGCGTGAGTATTTTAAAGGCGGATTCAGAAGCATTTAAATGGCACAGTAGATTCGGACACGTGAATTTTGATGCATTGAAAGAAATGTCAAATAAAGCTATGGTAAAAGGTCTAAATAACATACAGAAACCAAGCCAAATATGGATAACATGTGAAAATAGAGCAAAGAATATACTGGATGTGATTCATAGTGATGTACTCGGACACCTCAAAGACTTATCGTTTATACAATAAAGAATCGGGAAAAATTATTGTAAGCAGAGACGCCATTTTCGTAGAACCTGAGGGACGGAAATATGAAGGAACAGTTTCCTGCGAAATGACTCCGATGACAATTAGAAGCGGAAGCGAATCTGAAATTTAAATAGCTCAGAATGACCCAGAAGAGCATGAAGAGCTGGATGTAAACAATACCCTGCATGAAAATCCTTCGGTACAAGAAAGTAAAAGAGGGCCAGGTCGTCCAAGCAAACTCAGAACGGGGAAACCAGGTAGACCGCGAAAAATATTTAATACTCTAAATGCTATATTTGCAGCAACAGTTAAGACTCCTGAAAGCTTCGCTGAGGCTGTGCAATCGGAAGAAAGCGAACTTTGGATGGCATCCATGAAGGAGGAGTACACATCCCTGTTAAAAAATGGAACTTGGGAATTAACGGCTGCAATCCAATCGGCTGCAAATGGGTTTACGCCATAAAATCGAATCCAGATGGTGGCGTGAACCGGCTGAAAGCACGCTTGGTGGCAAAGGGCTGCAGTCAGCGCTATGGGATCGATATCAAGGAAACATTTGCGCCTGTTCTTCGTCATGCTACAACTAGACTTATTATAGCACTTGCAGTGGAGTATGGACTTCACCTACATCATGTAGACGTTGACTACTTAAATGGCGAGTTGGAGGAGGAGGTTCTCATGCGCCAGCTTGAAGGTTTTGTCAGTGCTGATCATCCCAATCACGTACTGAAACTAAACAAGAAAGAAAAGTACAGTCGAGCGCGCCCGACCTTATAATACTCTCTGCATTTGTCCCGATTAAATTATTAGAATCGGTATCGAAATATTACAATGTGAATTACTTGCATTAAAACACGTTGAAAGAAAAACAATCTAAGCATAATCAAACATACATACATCTGTTTGTTTGTATTCGAATACACATACGTTTGACAATATGTATATGATGCAAATATGTATGTATGTATGTGTGTATTCGGCGCAGCCAGCGATCGCGGGCAGGCAGCGAAAACGTTCGAACATGTGCTTGTGTGTTTTTAACTCGCTTGCACCAATGGGTTGATATTGCGTTCAATTATCAATATTGTAACGCTTCTAGTTTTCTTGTTTACAGTCCGATTTTAATGCACCTTTCAGGATAGTTTAATATAATTAGTCTCCACACGAATTATAATTAACAATACTGTACGATAAGAACAAGTTCGCCAAAAACGGCATTGAAGATTCCAGAATTTTTTATCAAATGTGGGAAAAGTGGGCGTGACAGTCCAATATGCAACTATGGTGGCGCTAGGAACGTCCCGTACCAGAATTGGTGAACCTAGGTGCCATAGTTACTGAGATATTTGCCGAAAACACCAATTTTTTCCGAGGTGTGTCCAGTTTTTTGCTTATTGTGGGCGAATGGGGCGTGGCATCGAAAAAAAAAGATTCTTGTATTGACTGACTAAATATGTGATCGTTTGACACCAAGCTTGAACTTGTAGCTCTTACCATCTCTGAAATCTGTTTATTCATACGGACAGACAGACAGACGGACATGGCTATATCGACTCGGCTTGTGATGCTGATCAAGAATATATATACCTTATGGGGTCGGTCATGCCTCCTTCTGCCGTTTACATACTTTTGCACAAACCCAATATACTCTTGCAGAGAGTATAAACAAGAAAGAAAAGTACAGTCGAGCGCGCCCGACCGTATAATACTCTCTGCATTTGTCCCGATTAAATTATTAAAATCGGTATCGAGATATTACAATGTGAATTACTTGCATTAAAACACGTTGAAACAAAAACAATCTAAGCATAATCAAACACACATCTGTTTGTTTGTATTCGAATACACATACGTTTGGCAATATGTATATGATGCAAATATATATGTATGTATGTGTGTATTCGGCGTAGCCAGCGACCACGGGCAGCGCTGCCGACACACAGGCAGCGCTGCCGACACACAGGCAGCGAAAACGTTCGAACATGTGCTTGTGTGTTTCTATCTCGCTTGCACCTATGGGTTGATATTGCGTTCAATTAACAATATTGTAACGCTTCTAGTTTTCTTGTTTATGGTCCGATTTTAATGCGCCTTTCAGTATAGTTTAATATAGTTAGTCTCCACACGCATTATAGAATTACAATATTGAACGATACGAACAAGTTCGCCATAACCGGCATTGAAGGTGCCACACTTTTTTATCAAATGTGGGAAAAGTGGGCGTGGCAGTCCAAAATTTTAAATGGCAATGCAACTATGACGTCGCTAGGAACCTCCCGTTCCAGAATTGGTGATCCTAGGTGCCATAGTTACTGAGATATTTGCCGAAAACACCAATTTTTACCGAGGTGTGTCCAGTTTTTTGCTTTTTGTGGGCAAATGGGGCGTGGCATCGAAAAAAAAAAGATTCTTGTATTGACTGACTAAATATCTGATCGTTTGACACCAAGCTCGAACTTGTAGCTCTTACCATCTCTGAAATCTGTTTGTTCATACGGACAGACAGACGGACAGACGGACAGACGGACATGGCTATATCGACTCGGCTTGTGATGCTGATCAAGAATATATATACTTTATGGGGTCTGCCACGCCTCCTTCTGCCTGTTACATACTTTGCACAAACCCAATATACTCTTGCAGAGAGTATAAAAACCAATTATAATCAAACACACATCTATTTGTTTGTATGCGAATACACATACGTTTGACAATATATGATGCATATATGTATGTATGTGTGTATTCGGCGCAGCCAGCTTCCGCGGGCAGCGCTGCCGACACACAAGCAGCGAAAACGTTCAAACATGTGCTTGTATGTTTCTATCTCGCGTGCACCAATGGGTTGATATTGCGTTCAAATATCAATATTGTAACGCTTCTAGTTTTCTAGTTTAGAGACCGATTTGTATGCACCTTTCAGGATAGTTTAAAATAGTTAGTCTCCACACGAATTATAATTAACAATACTGTACGATAAGAACAAATACCTTAAAAATGGCTTCGAAATTAAATAATTAGTTTATAATTTGTGGGAAAAAGAGGCATGGCAGTCCTCCGTACCCAAATTTGTGGTCGTAGGTGCCATAGTTACTGAGATATTTGCCGAAAACACCGATTTTTCCCGAGGTGTGTCCAGTTTATTGCTTATTGTGGGCGAATGGGGGAAGGCATCAAAAGAAAAGTACAGTCGAGCGCGCCCGACCGTATAATACTCTCTGCATTTGTCCCGATTAAATTATTAAAATCGGTATCGAGATATTACAATGTGAATTACTTGCATTAAAACACGTTGAAACAAAAACAATCTAAGCATAATCAAACACTCATCTGTTTGTATTCGAGTACACATACGTTTGGCAATATGTACATGATGCATATATGTATGTATGTGTGCATTCGGCGCAGCCAGCTTCCGCGGGCAGCGCTGCCGACACACAGGCAGCGAAATCGTTCGAACATGTGCTTGTGTGTTTCTATCTCGCTTGCACCTATTGGTTGATATTGCGTTCAATTATCAATATTGTAAGGCTTCTTGTTTTCTTGTTTATAACCCGATTTCAATGCGCCTTTCAGGATAGTTTAATATAGTTAGTCTCCACACGAATTATAAATAACCATACGAACAAAATCGTTAAAAACGGCATTGCAGTTTGAAAACTATTTTATCAAATGTAGGAAAAGTGGGCGTGGCAGTCCAAAAATTTAAATGGCAATGCAGCTATGCTGTCGCTAGGAACCTCCGTACCCAAATTTGTGATCCTAGGTGCCATAGTTACTGAGATATTTGCCGAAAACACCAATTTTTACCGAGGTGTGTCCAGTTTTTTGCTTTTTGTGGGCGAATGGGGCGTGGCATCGAAAAAAAAAAAGATTCTTGTATTGACTGACTAAATATCTGATCGTTTGACACCAAGCTCGAACGTGTAGATCTTACCATCTCTGAAATCTGTTTGTTCATACGGACAGACAGACAGACAGACAGACGGACAGACGGACATGGCTATATCGACTCGGCTTGTGATGCTGATCAAGAATATATATACTTTAAGGGGTCTGCCACGCCTCCTTCTGCCTGTTACATACTTTGCACAAACCCAATATACTCTTGCAGAGAGTATAAAAAGGGCATTTACGGTCTTAAGCAATTAGTCCGAGTGTGGAACACAACACTGGATACAACACTACGTCGTATGGGCTGTATGCCGACCATCAATGAACCATGTTTATATAGCAATCCAGGAGACATGAGTTTCATCGCAGTCTACGTTGATGACACCATTGTGGCATGCAAGGATAAAAATGAGGTAGAAAACATCAAAGCAAGGATCACAGCGGAGTACAACGTTGTTGATAAAGGGCCTATGAATTATTTTTTGGGCATAGAAATAAAGCGTGACGGCGAAACCGGACCAATTTCCATCAGTCAGAGTTGCTATAATAGTACAACATGAAAGAGTGTCGTCAAACATCTACACCATTAGAACCTGGTCATCAGGTGGCTTGCGCACAGAAAATGTCTCGCAAGGTTGATTGTACCAAAAACTAATTGGTGAATTGTCTTATATTGCAGTGATGACACGACCAAATATTGCTCACTCGGTCAACAAGTTGGCACAGTGTAGTACTGATCCTCATTCCGAACATAAAGCGACAGCAAAGCATATTCTGAGATATTTGGCCAAAACGATAGATCTCGAAATATGCTATACCCCAACAGGCAAGGCCGTGCAGATTTTTGTCGATGCTGATAATCAATAATCAAAAACAAGAAAGAAAAGTACAGTCGAGTATGTCCGACCGTATAATACTCTCTGCATTTGTTCCCGATACAATTTTTAAAATCGGCATCCAGATATTACAATGGGTAGTACATTAAAACACGTTAAAACAAATAAAAAACCAAATATAATCAAACATACATATGTTTGTTTGTATGCAAATAAATATACGTTTATAATTTCAAACGCATATATATGCAAATATGTATGTGTGTACTCGACGCAGCCAGCATCTGCGAGCAGCGCTGGCGCCACACAGGCAGCGAAACATGTGCTTGCATGCTTCTGCCTCGCGTATACAGTATTATTGCAGTTAAATAACATAAACTTTGTTACGTGATAGCTCTCATGTATATAGTAGGATTTTTATGAAACTTTCAAGATAGTTTGAAATATGTCTCCAAACAAGTGCCTTAAAATGGCATTGAAGTTTGAAAGTTTTTTAGTTCTCAGCTGGTGAAGCTGATTATGAATATATATATGTATATATATATATCTCTGCCACGCCTCCTTCTGCCTGTTACATACTTTTGCACGAACCCAATATACTCTTGCAGAGAGTATAAAAATAATTTCTAAGCATAATTGAGCACACATATATTTGTCTGTATGCACATATATATCGGTTGACATTTAATGTACGCACATATAAAGTATGTTTCAAACGCCGCCCATATTTTGGCTTTATTGCTGTAACTGTACATTTTTCACGAATACGATATCTTTGAAATATCTTTTTGGATGAAACAACAATGCACACGAACTTTGGACTTTTTTATATAACGGTATTCATTAACTTTTACAAAATGAATGGTCTAAATTTGATTTCCATGATTAGAAATTAGCTGAAAAACTATATTTGGCATACTACAAATCAAGTTTTGTTTCTGGCTCAACTTCTATCCTTGCAGCCTCAATCGCTGTTTTCAGCTCTTCTGCAGTGTCGAACTGGCGATTATTTATATACGAACTAAGATCCCCCATAGGTTCTCTATTTGATTAAGATCCAGAGATCTTGTTAGCCAGTCCATGAGAGTTACTCCGTTGGAGGAACACCAGACTTTGGTCTCTCTGCTAACATGGATTGCTGCGTTATCTTTTTGGAAAATCCAAACAAAACGCTTGTCAACTTCACTTGGCTTAAATTTGACCAACTGGTTTTCATGTTCCTTCGCCCGTAATCCATTCAGCATTAGCTGGAACACATCTCATTACTTCATTTTTAATAAATGTGGAACATTTTAATGTCTTCCAAATATTGGTGCGACTAACATTTTTGCTAATAACACCCTCTAGGTCACGCAAACTCCGTGTGAAATATATGGCCTTCCTCTGCGCGTATGGGATACATAAAATTCAGGATCCCTTACAAATTTTGAATTAGCAGCGCTATTAAATTCCCTTCCACTGCATCCTTCGTCTTTGCAAGCCACTCTTTTTCGCTTATTAAGTTCTGTTCAACTTTTTCCACGCGGCATAGCTTATTTATAATAATAAACCTTTCCGCGTAATAAAATACAGACATCGTAAACGTTCGAACATATCTTTGAATATTTCTTGTACACACGCATTGAAATTGCGCTGAAATATAAACATTGTTTTGCATTTTCATTCATAATAATAGTCGGATTTTTATCCTACATTCAGGATAGTTTGCTACAAATTGTCTAGAAACGAAACTCAAATATTAATACTAAACGATAAGAACAAATGCCTTAAAAATTGCATCCAATTTGAAAAGTTTTTAATTGCTTATGCGAAAAGAGGGCAGGGCAACTTAAAATTTTAATTAATATTGCATTTGTGCTGTTTTTAGGAATTTGCTTACCAAAGTTTGTGATCCTATGCAGCGTTTGCAAAAACTACTCTACCAGCAAGAGCAACACAATTCGTGTTATGCCAACGCTATCAGTCTGAGTTTCTTCGACAGCTGTAGGAGGAGCCGTAGCCCAACGATCGAAAATGTATGCTCGCGTAATAAACTACCGCTATAGCAAGTAGCAAGACACAATAATGATATGCTCGCAACGCCGTGGCAGTAGCAGAAAACGAAGAGAGCAGAGCAAATACTTTATTTCTTGTGTTACGGCTCTCGTGTGCGTTTCTTTTTGTGATAGTTTTTCATCGTTTCTTCGCTTGTTTGTAAAACAACTTATTTTCTTTGCTTGCTTTGTAACAAAATCAAATGTACTAAGTATGTACATATATAAGGTGTACACCAGAAATTAAAATATATTTTATTCTATGTAGAAAAGAAAATAATTCAAAAATTTATAATAATTATGGATTTATAATTATGTATTAATTGTTATTTATATTTATGAACGTTCTTATCAATTATGAGAAATTTAAAAATGATAAACATACTTATAGTCCGGAAAACAAAATTCAAAAACTTATATATATAAGTTATTATTATTTAATTCCTTTGTTTTATTATTTGTGTTGCACAGCGGATAATTTCTTTACTGTTTGCTTTATTAGTCAAACTCCAACTAAAAACTGGAATACGACATGGTCCTAGCCCTGACCTATAATCGCTGTGTCAGCGATTATGTTAAATGGATTGTATTTCGGACTCGCGACGTCGCCTAATATGTCGACGTCGATGGCAGCACTGTACAGAATTCCCACGAAACATTGTTGCAGCTTTGCTGATCATGCAGAATTGCAGTTCTTCACTTTCAACTGGTCGGATGTGTTAACTCCTCCCTCGCTAGATTGAAGGCCGTCCTCGGTTTTCTTTAAGGTGTCTATGACAGCTCGTATCAAGTTTTGCTGCCTATTCATTTGCATCTTTGATAAATCTTAAAGGAAAGGAAACCAATAACCAGAGCGAGGGAAACTTCAAAAGTGGTGGGCCATTGTGACAGTTTCTTTGCGATGTTGCCGATATATTCTCAATTTCAGACTCTGAAGATATTGCATACTCAAAATCTCTTGGTTGCCGAACATGGCTGTCGTCTGGCCATGTTTTTTGTATTTTCGTACAGAGACCCATTTAATTTGTGGCAAAATTCAGCTCATTGTCTCGTAAAGTCCATGGTGATAGGTTTTTTGTTTTGTGATAAAACAGCACCTAAGCCAGCGGACGAAGCGTCTGTCGTTAAATCGAATGGTTTTTGATAGTCAGGAAAGGAGCATTACATCCTCCGAGACTAAGATATTTTTCAACTGTTCGAACGTCAATATTTGCTTATCATTAAGGCAGACTGGAATTTTTTTCGATTGTCCTGCACTAATTTTACCATTATCAGCATTTAGTATGTCTGTTAGTGGTTTGGCTATAGATGCAAAATGTTTTATAAAGCGTCTGTAATAGCTTGCTAAACCAAGAAATGATCTGACTTGAAACAGATTTGTTGGATGTTCGAACTTGTCAATTGCTTCGATCTTGCTAGGGTTAGTTGTAATACCGCCACGGGAAACCACGAATCCAAGATACTCATATTTTCTTTAAAAAAATTAGACTTTTCTCGAGATACCCTCATATTGGCTTCCTACAATTTGTCAAGCACCCAGGCAGTGTGATAAACGCGATTTTCCATATCCTCAGAGAATACGATTACGTCATCTACATAATCGTATCATGACTTTCCAATCTGTTCTCATCGTCAATTGCACGCTGAAAAATTCCTGGGGCGTTCTTCAGGCCAAAGGGGAGTCTGTAAAATTCCTACAGAAAACGCAGTTTTCTCCCTATGGCTATATCGACTTGTCGGCTTGTGATGCTGATCAAGAATATATATACTTTATGGGGCCTGCCACGCTTCCTTCTGCCTGTTACATACTTTTGCACAAACCCAATATACTCTTGCAGACGTGTTCTAAAACAAGTACTATCCATTGTAATACCTGGATACCGATTTAATTAGTTTAATCGGGAATATAAGCAGGGAGTATTATAAAGTCGGGCGTGCTTGACTACTTTTCTTTCTTGTAAATTGTAAAAACAGTTTGACTTGTAAATATAAACTATTAATTTTTTTAAATTCGTTTTAAAATTGTAATTTAAATTAAATATAAATGCGGTCTACTATACGAGTACGGGGTCGTTTAAACTCGGCTCGATCGGCTGTTGCCTTTCTTACTTGTTTTGCATCGTTTTATATTGTATTTTATAACTTTCAGTCTTGTTTAATTAAGATATATTTATTACATAATTTTTTGGTTCCTAAAAAATACGTGCCAATTATGCGAGCCATTTTAGAGCTATTTTGTTTAATTGTTATCATATTTATTTTAAACCTAATCTGAATTAAAGTTTAACAGGTTAGAATTAATTTTTAATCAGTTTTAAATGCATTTTTGTATTTTTATTATTGAGGAAGGATATTCGAATTTTAATGAAAACAGATATATATATGTACATATTTTTCATTTTTGTATTTGTTAATCTTAAATAAGTGCACAAATAATTTATGCGTAATATCTGCTCAATAGGTTTCTTTTTAGTCTCACGTCCGTAATATTATTGTTATAGTAATATTAAAATATATGGTAAAGTGGGCGTTAAGTTAATAATTCTTTGTCTTTCAACAACAAAAAGTTGACATATTGACAGAAACTTATCTAATTTCTACAACAAATGAAAAATTGAGGAAAAACAGAGAACATGAGGTATGTAAATGTAAAACGGGACCTTTTAGAATTGGAAGTAAACCTTACATCAAGGCATTCTGATGCTCATTTTTTGATACTCGTTGCTTATATGATACTTATACTTATGTAATTGATAAATTAAAATATGTATTGGTTATATAACATAGACTTTTTGGAAAGACGACATTTTCTCTATCGATCTGGTGGTATTCGTAGTCAAAAGATTGTGTTATGAAGACCTTCTCATGGATTGTGTTGGCGAAATGTCATCGATTGATCAATTTTGTGGGACAATGAAAATAAATATTAGCTGACGGGTTCGGATATTTTGTTTGTAAAATAGAGGCTTCCGTCTACCAATTGTTTATGCTGAATTTTGGTATAGACATAGAAAAGTTGTTTCTTTTCCATTTAGTAAATGAAGTTAACCAGATGGACATATCCCATGGTATTCGGTTGGAAAACGGTGATTTGAGGAAATAGAATCCAATGTTTTCGTTTCATGGTAGGCAGGTGCGTTCGAGTTGCTGTAACTTGGGAACCAATTGTCCGATCGAAAAATGTGTCTTTTAAAATGAAAATAAGATTCGATATGGTCGACACAATCCATGAGAAGGTAAACATTTTTTTTACTTAAAAGAGTAATGAAGAGAATTGTTTTACATGTTAAGGGGGGAGGGCTGGCCTTAAAGTTTGAAAAAATTGAAAAAAAAAAAAAAAAACTAAGAACATTTTATTTTAGATCCAAGACAAAATTAAAGAATTACCGTCTTTGCCATGGAACCTAAAAAACATAGTATAAAAACACGTCCTCGGAGTAATGCTGGACAGCGGCCATTTTGAAAATAGTTCACACGAAAAATGTATATGTGTATGTATGTAAATTGAAACGTATATATATTAATCTAGTTTAAAAGACTTTCGATAAATCAATTATGACAATTTTTTGCGCTCTAGACTAGCCTCCACCCTTAATTAAACTCCTTTCACATTGTAAGTTATGTATATACATATTTAATTAAGGGGCCGTTTCTGAATTACTTAATTCTTGAGAGGAAAATTGCTATTATTGTACTCAAAAATAGTTAATCAATTGTTTTAAGACGCTTTACCGTCCCGTCACTTCCCTGTGAATTAGAATCCTCAGAAAATGGCAGTCCAGATGCAAAATCAGCTCCTTGACTGTCACTTACGACAGAAAAACCTTTTTAAATGTAATAAAAACAGTGAAGATAATGTTTACTTATGACAGTTGAAAATATTGGCCCATTTGGAGAACTTACAGGTATTGGAATCATCGGCAGTCAGACCTGCGTAGCTTGGTGTTATTTGTGGAGGAGTAGGAGTACCTTTCTGAGAGTTCTCCTTGTCACAAATCTTGTTACTAAGCTGCATTTTAGATTTTTTTTCACTGTTGCACGAAATTGGAACCCATTTATAGATCTTCATGGTAGTATCACTGATGGTGACCCATTTTTTTTCCCAGTGACGTACCTTATCAACGGCCTGCATGACACGTTTGATATCATCCTTTGCACGGCTACGAGTCTCAGCGCGTACACTTCGTGACATGGTGGCTATGAGGTGGTGGCACCCAACCCAGACTCGAGGCGAGAAGCAAGAAACAAACTATTAGGCGTGATTAACCTTTATATCATGGAAATCAGTTCAATCGTATTTAAAGAATTTAAAAAGGTTGTTTTTTAACCTGAAATTTTATTACAAAATCAAAATACTTGTTAACTCTAGAGTTGAGTCGTTTCGTTCTGAAAGACTTTAAATGACCGTATCAGTGTAATGAACGAATGAACTCATTCAGTTCTTCGTAAACAATATCGTTCATTTGATGTAGAGAACAGTGTTGCCAAATTAGCTTTTTTCCGTCAAATCTGGCTTTTTTGAAAGTCCGATTGCGGGATATATTCCAAAATAGCGGGCAGCGGGAATTCTGGATTTTTTTTAATATATAAATTGCTTTTTTCCTACTGAACAATTTACAATTTTTTCGATTAATCCAGTGTTGATAATTTGTTGATAATTTTTCAAGCAAAAATATTTTGCGATCAAATAAAAAGACCATTGTTCCAATACTAGAGTTTTTAAACTCAAGTAACATTGTAATCTTTGAGAAAACGGACACCACTAAATTTTGCGTGAAAGTACTTGCGAATAACGATTCGTGGGGGAATAGCAAATTCAAAGAGTTGGCCACTTTCGCAACTTCATTGCTTTCGTTGCCGTGGTACAATGCGGAAGTGGAACGAATTTTTAACCAAGTCAACATTGTAAAACAAAGCTGCGCAATAAAATGAATGTTGACATGCTAAACTCAATTTATAGCGTCAGGTAAAATATATCATAAAATTAATATTTTAAAGTTAGTAAAGAAATGTATTTATATACAGATACGGTTTTCGTCGACTTAGCAAATTTATTTATTTATTTATTTATTAACGCAGACTAAGATCAGTCGCGAGTATTAACCAAAAATAAGTTTGTAAATATAATTAAAATTAATATTAATAATTTTTAAAAGGTAAAAATATAAAAAGAAAAAAAAATTTTATTTTAAACTGAAAAGGTTTAAAAAAAAAAAAAAAAAATTAGTAATTTAGATTGATAAATTAATTAATAGTTAAAAGTTAATCTGGGGAGAAAAAGTATTGAATCTGATCCAACATATGTTCCGAGGATTGGGAAAAACCCAGAAAAACCCAACCAGATCAATAAAAGTGTGTGCCAAAACTAACACGAAAGATCTCTGATTTAAAGGGACGCATGGATGGAAGGGATTCCAAACATACTGCCCATGGAAATCAGAGATTTAACGGAGTTGGCTGAAAAGTGAAGCTTTAAGTTGGAAAAGAGAGAGAGATGTATCAATTATTCAATAGTATTGATTATAATTAGCGCATAGTACCCGAAAACGATTGTGCAAAGCGTAGTCAGTAGTGCATGTAGGAAGAAACAAAGGGATGTAGTACCTGGTTGCCCTGGCTGGAATGTTCAAATTAAGGCGTTCCAAGAGGGATGGGGAGCAGATATCGCCAATTATAAGTTTATGAAGAAAAATAACTCCAAGAACTCTCCTGCGATTAATAAGGGACGGAAGATCGAGGAGTAAGAGCCTGTTGGTGTAGGATGGAAGACGAAGGTTAGGGTCCCAATTGAGTCCGCGAAGTGCAAAGAGTAAAAACTGCTTTTGCACCGACTCAATTAAATCTTGAGTATGTGCGTGTTGAGGAGACCAGACACATGAACAATATTCAAGAATGGGTCGGACAAGGGATGTATAAAGAAGTTTAGTGACGAAGGGATCATTAAATTCCTTAGACCAGCGTTTAATAAATCCAAGAGTGCCCTTGGCTTTATTAACAATTGTGGAGATATGATGTGTGAAACTTAATTTATTATCAAAGAGAACACCAAGATCTTCAACTAATAGTATGCGTTTTAAGGGTACATTGTCGATATAGTAATTGGCTATGTAAGGAGTAACCCTGTTAAAAGTCATAAACAGGCATTTAGAGAAATTGAGGTGCAAGTGATTGGTTATGCACCAGTTATGCATTGTGTTTAAATCATCTTGTAATAACGCATGATCCGAATGGTTCTTATAAGATAATAATAATTTCACATCATCTGCATACATAAGTATGCGACAATGGGATAGCGAACAGAGAAAGTCGTTTATAAAAAGATTAAATAGTAAAGGTCCTAGGTGACTACCCTGGTGAACTCCAGAAGTAACAAAAACATATTTAGAGATGGCTGATCTAAGCATAACCCTTTGGGTCCTACCTGTTAGATATGAAGATATCCATAAAAGAATGGAAGGTGGGAAGCCTAAAATACTAAGTTTGTGTAAAAGGACGTTATGATTCACAGAGTCAAATGCTTTACTAAAGTCAGTATAGATGACATCAGTTTGCATTCTATTAAGGAATGCCTCATTTATGAAAGAGGTAAATTCCAATAGATTGGTCGAGGTCGACCGACTCTTAACGGATCCGTGTTGGGCAGGGGAGATAATTGACTTGCAGAGATGTTGCAACGTCAAAGTATTTATCTTTTCGAAGAGCTTAGGGATTGCGGACAACTTCGCAATTCCCCTGTAGTTGGATATATCCGACTTACATCCCATTTTATGCAGTGGGATAATATAAGATTCTTTCCATAAATTAGGAAAAACAGAGGATTCTAAAGAAAGTTTAAAAAGAATTAGGATAGGTTTTATTATGGAAAAACAGCAAAACAGCAAAGGTAGCAAAGAGATCGGAAGCAGCCGAATCATCGATTACTTTACAGGAATTGAAAAAAAAGGAATTGGGTAAGGTACTAGATTTACGTTTAGAATTAACAAAATTAAAGAATTGTTTAGGATCACGCGCAAATTGATTCTTGCAGCGAACGAGATAACTTTCATAGCATTGAGAATTGAGAAGGGTAAAGGCAGCTTTTAATTTAGAATAATTTAAACAGTCTAAGATAGAACCTGTCTGCTTAAACTTTTTAAAATATTTAGATTTTTTTGTTTTTTAAGTTGGATAGTCTTGGTGAAAACCAAGGTGGTTTACGTGAAACGAACTTTACAACACAAAATGGAATGCAGACATCAAAGATTGATTTTAAAATGTTGTAAAAATACTCGACAGCTATGTTAATATCATTCGTGCTGTATAGTATAGACCAGTCGGTAGCAAGAATCAGTTGATTTAGCAAAGGATAATTTCCTTTGCGGAAGCAACGGCGCGACTTGGAAGAGAAAGAAGGAGCTAAATGGGTTAAGTTAGGAATAATCAAGGATAGTTCAAGAGTGGGATGAAAAGAATCTTCAGGTACAACTACAGGAGAAGATCTAGTGACAACGGCACTGGATGAATCATTTACAAAGATGAGATCCAGCATTCTGTTTAGACGATTATATATATGATTGACTTGAAAAAGAGGAAGAGCAATCAAACCATTTAAAAAGTCATTATCAGGTGTGGGAATGTAATTAAACTTGTCAAAACACGTCCAGGAAACGTTTGGCAAGTTAAAATCACCAAGTGTCACAAAGAAATCTTGATCACGAATGTGACTAAGTGTTTCTTTAATGAAATTGAAATGTTGCAGATAAATCGACATTTCAGACGATGGAGGAATATAGGAACAAGTTACATAAAGCGCAAATGACGAAAAAGAAACCTTAACGGCAAACATTTCAATTTCATCTAGTGGTGAAACATCTATTATTTCAGCATTAAGGCTGGATTTCACTGAAATAAGGGCTCCACCACCACGTCGACTAGGACGATCGCGTCTAAATATATTATATTTTTATGACATTATTTCATTATCAGCTATACTAGAATTAAGCCAAGTCTCTGAAAATGCAACAATGTCAGAATAAAAAGAGAAACTATTCTTATGTAATTGTTTTTAATGCTGCCACGACTACGTCTTGCCAAAAAAGTATTCAGATAATGTCGATCTTATCTGTGTGAGAATTTTTTTGTGTTAGTTGAATCATGTAAGTGGATACTCTAGCCAAAATTTTTTTCATCAAATACAAAAAGTGTTAAGTTTATTTTATAAAAAATTAATTAGTACTAGTAAACATTCCATATTGCAACAGATAATATAAAAAAAATTTTTCGTTTAATAATAATCAGAACCAAGTAAGAGTGACTGCGTTGAGAATTTTAGTTTACTTTGTGTTGCTTTCTGTGTGTCTAAAATTGTGCATACAGTTCTCGTGGCTCGGAGCTGCGACGTAATTCGACCCATCTTTTGACGGCCCGTTTTATTTTTCGCGGCCACTGGCCTGCGCATGTCACGCTTCAACCCATATAGAAACCCTCGCAAGCAGTCTAGTGACTCAGATTCCGACTGTGACACTCGCATCAGAGTTCCGGCTACAAGACTTCTTCCTGCAGTTCCCCCACCATCAGGTAAAATGGATCCAGATCAGCTTAGGGAAGTGATAAGGTCGGCTATAAGCAGTGCTTTAGCCGAACAGGCCGCTGCAAATCAGCAGAGGAGCAAGCATTGACTCAAAGAATTAATGAGTTAGCTGAACAAATAGCAGCAGCAAACGTTGCCGCCCCACAAGTAGTAGCGTATGCTGCTATAGAAATTAGAAACGACATTCACTGTGTGGAGCCGCTAGATGTCGGCAAGTGCTTACCTGAGTTTGCAGGTGTACAAGAATCTTATGTATCTTGGAGGCAGGCAGCATTAGCAGCTTACGAGATTTTCAGACCACATAATGGCAGTTCTCGTCATTATCAGGCTGTTATTATCATAAGAAGCAAAATTAGGGGCCACGCAGACGCGGTGCTGGCCTCATTTGGTACTGTATTGAATTTTGATGCGTCAATAAATCGCCTTGATTTCACATTCAGTGACAAGAGACCAATTCATGTCATTGAACAGGAATTATGCACCTTGAGGCAAGGTGGCCTGTCCCTGCTTCAATATTACGATGTGGTAGAGAAGAAACTCACACTTCTCACTAACAAAGTTAACATATCATTTCTAGGCCTCGCAAGCTATTACAGATGTTTCATTAGGGACTTCGCCGCAATAGCAAGATCCATCTCGAACATATTGAAGGGTGAAAATGGAACAGTCAGTAAGCATAGGTCCAGAAAAATAAAGGTTTAATTCTCTGAAGTGCAGCAAAGGGCGTTTCAAAAGTTGCGCGATATTTTGTCATCTGAGAATGTAATGCTCAGGTACTTCGATTTTAAGAAGCCATTCGATCTAACGACCGATGCTTCGGCTCACGGCATAGGTGCAGTTTTGTCTCAAGAGGGTCGTCCTATAACAATGATTTCAAGAACATTGAAGGACAGCGAGGTTAACTATGCAACAAATGGGAGAGAGTTATTGGCCATCGTATGGTCACTTGCCAAATTAAGGCACTACTTGTATGGGGTGAAAGACATTAATATCTTCACTGACCATCAACCCCTGACCTTTGCAGTTTCGGAATCTAATCCAAATGCGAAGATTATAAGGTGGAAAGCGCGCATAAACCTGGCAAGGACAATCTGGTTGTGGATGCCTTGTCAAGACAGCAGCTCAACGTTGTACATGAGCAAGAAATTGAGTCATGCGCAGCAACGATCCACAGTGAGGTATCTCTCACCAACACCATTGAGACAACAGAATTGCTTTCAAAACCAAATAGTGCTAGAAGAGGCGCGTTTCCCCTTAAAACGAAGTTTTATTCTTTTTGGGAATAAGAAACGCTACTTGATCAACTATACTTGCATCGAATCGCTGCTAGACGAGCTCGAAGATGTAGTCTCACCCAGATGCGTAAATGCCCTCCACTGTAATTTACACACGCTTGCAATGATACAAGATACATTGGTTCGAAGATACCCGGCGACAAAGTTCTGGCACTGCAAAAATCGCGTTGTGGACATACTTGCGGTTGAAGAAAGGAGGGAAATCCTCACAAAAGAGCATAATAGGGCCCATAGGTCTGCACAAGAAAATTTTAAGCAGGTACTTTCGGAGTACTACTTTCCAAAGATGGCAAAAATAGCCAATGAAATAGTACAAAATTGCAAAAAATTGCTAGGGGTAAATACGATAGACACCCCAAAAAACAAGAGCTTGGGGAGACGCCGATCCTTTCACATGTAGGAGAGATGTTACACATAGACATTTTCTCCACTGACAGGAAATACTTTCTCACTTGCATCGACAAGTTCTCTAAGTTTACTATTATCCAACCGGTCCCTTCAAGAACCATTGTGGATCTGAAACCAGCCTTATTGCAACTCATGAATTTTTTTCCAAAAGCCAAATCCATTTACTGTGACAATGAACCGTCATTGAATTCAGAGACCATCGTGACTTTGCTAACAAACAACTATGGGGTCAGCATTTCAAATGCACCACCATTGCATAGCATCTCGAATGGACAGGTTGAGCGCTTTCACAGCACTCTATTAGAGCTAGCCAGATGACTAAAGATCGATAAAGGCATAAGTGTCACCGTAGAAGTCATTTTACTGGCTACAACTGAGTACGATAAGTCGATACATTCGGTCATCGACCAGAGGCCAGTTGATGTGGTTCAGATCTTTTAGAAAAGATCAGAAATGCTCAGACGACGCTCAGAGCCAGGGAGAACGCAAATCGGCAGAATAGTGACAAGTGACAAGGTTTTGGTCAAGTCCAACCGACGGCTCGGAAACAAACTCACATCTTTATGTGATGAGAAGGCCGTGGAAGCAGACCTGGGGACCGAGGTCCTCATTCGAGGAAGGGGGGTCCACAAGGACAACGTAAAGTGACTCCCTTGTTTTTTTTACACCTTTTTTTAAGCCACTAGGCATACTCGTATAATTTAGATATAGTTTTTAAATTTACTTTTAGCCACTTGGCATAGTTTTTATAAAACATTTTTGGTGGTGGACAGACCTCCTTAAAAAAGAAAACAAAAAAGTTGCTAAAAAGAAAGAAAACAACTTCATTTCACAGGTTTGGATCCATATTACTCCTTTCCTTATCAGTCGCTTCGGCACATGTCACCGACTACTCGCGTGCCAAGTACATTCCCATCGTCGATGGCGAGATCTTGATATGGGAGGAATACGCATATGTTAGGCACTCGGCAATCCTCTCAGAGTACGTGCGAATGGTGGAAGAAACGGTCAAATTAATTGACATGTTCCCGCTATCGCACATGAAAAAACTTCTAAGTGTGGACACGGCGCACCTACAAGACCTCGTGCAGGCATTAGGCACACACCATAGAGTCGCCAGGAGCTTAGATTTCCTAGGATCCATACTGAAGGTTGTGGCGTTTACACCCGATGCCGGTGATTTAGAGCAGACTAGGTTCACTGAAAGGCAACTAATAAATGCCAACAATAGACAAATAGAAATAAACAATAGAGTTCAAGACCAGCTTAACCAGTTAACAATCACTGTCAATAAAATTCTCAAGATAGCCAAAAACTCACAAGTTGACACTAGCCATTTATTTGAAACACTACTGTCTAGAAACAGAATGCTGATGATGGAGTTGGCAAATTTAATGATTGCTATTACTCTCGAGAAGGCTAACATTGTTAGCCCAAACATTTTAGACCACTCAGATTTGAAATCAATTTGGCTAGAGGAACCCACCAACACTCCCATAGCACTATGGGAAATTTTCCCATTTTTCCGGTATTTATTAATAACTTTTAAACTAAGCTAGATATTTTGGTACGGTTTTTTTATTACTATCATGTTCATGATGACAAATTTTTTTTGTTTAATGTGGGCGTGTCAACGCCCACGAATTTTTTTTTTTTTTATTTTTTATAATTAAATTAAAAAATTAATTTTTTTTTACTAAAATACAGTCCTATAAATATAAAACTATATTCATGAACAAAAACAATAATTTTTAAAAAATTAACAAAAATATGAATTTTTTTCGTTTTTATATTTTTCATCGTAAGCGCATGGTAAAACATTAAATTCAGTGTCAAAGTCGCCTGCAAAAAGTTAATTTGCGCCGATAGTGCGGAAAAGTGCACTTTTAGACAAACTGCTTTTAATTAAGAATTAATGACTCTACTCTAAAAGATTCGGCATTAAACGATATTACAGCGTCTTCTTGGCGGTTGTTGCAGCGCCAAATTTCCAGCAGCACTGAGCGTATAAACTTAAGCGCACCTACAACATGTCAATTTTCGGGAAAAGGGGCAAAAACGGGCAAAAGTTATTAATTGGACCTTATAGTATAAGGTTTAGTTAATTACACTTAAGTAAAACTGCCGAGGCCTAGCGAGGACTGTTAAAGTAATACTCCACAGAACACAAACATATTTGTTAGGGTTAAGCCAAAAATACACATGAACAACACATTGCACAGTTACACAAAAACACAGAAGTATACAAAATCACTACGGACACTTATTATACATACCTTTATTATCTTTTTCGATATTAACTTTTAATTTATGCGATTAACAAACAAATTTTATACAGCTGAAAAGTTGCGATCTATTCGGCGCGCTTTTTCACAGTGCAATCTAACTCTGAATCAACTGACTTTGTAAAATTATCAAATAATAGGGGTAGTCCCAAAAAATTAAAAAAATATATTTTTATTCTATCTAATGAATTTAGAATTGGAAAAAAATATTTGTTTGGCGATTTGAGACTACAAAAAAATTTGATTAATGCCAAAATATCGTACTTTTTTCCCATAGTGCATAGGAGATCTTATGTCCGTTGTGTCCATAAAAGTTCTTCAATCCATTAACACTATACATTTTATAATCAAATTCCCAAAGATTAAAAAAGCTTGCAGAAATATTACGATTTATCCTGTCGTTCCCAAGAACTTCATATTGCGATTGTTTGACAATGTCATAGCCGAATGCGATGGAGAAACCCTCGCACTGCAGAGTTGCGCCACTTCACCTGGAGCCACATTTTGTCGTCTGGCATTAAAAAGCTCATGTGCCAAGGATCTCCATGCAGGTGGCACGGCACATTGCGATGTCCAGCCGAGCAACCTGGAAATAATCACCCATGTAGATGACGTGTCCGCACGGATTCAGGTGGACAACGGCACTGAGATCCAGGTACAAGGCACGCATCTCATCACGTTCGGAGACCGAGTCGCAATTAACGGGACTCTGTTTTACAATCACAACAACGCACGCAATAGAGTCCCGGGTATTGCCAATTCTCCCTTGCTGAACATCACTGCCAGCCAAGATTTCCTCAGCCTCCCTTACCTTCATCTTTTGAATGAACGTAATTTGGAGGTGATATAGCAATTCAAGAAGGACGCCGGAACTGATGAAGCCTATCGTGTGGCATTCATCCCTGGAGCCATATGCTGTGCTTTAATCTGCATTGGCCACACTCTTTGGCGGATCATCGACGCAAAGAAGTCTGCGAAGCAGTTACGAGAAGTTGTCGCCGGAATTGGGTCGGCCGAGGACGGCCTTATACTTGAGGGGTGAGTAGTTAACACATAGCACTTAATATAAAATATTAAGCAACCCTCGCTATAGAGGGCTTTTGTAAGTTAAGGAACAGCCATCGCAATAGCGACACTGCATACTTTGTATCAGCGCGCTATAGATGCAATGGTCAGCAGCGGTAACCGGACACTTTTGTTTTGCTGCAAGAGTTTCCGTTATTGCCTAAGATTGCTGAGCCGACTTGCCGACCATGACATTGTGTTGTGATGCGAGTTTTGGCTTATGTTAAATGAAACATAATTTGTATTAAGAAATCAGTTTTGAATACAGCGCTCTTCCAGTAAGTCGCTTAAAAAAATATTCACTCCGCCACTTAGCCGTTAAATAATTTGTTTTATTGTCGGAGCCCGGGGCCAGCAATAGGAGACTCAGTCGCCTCTCAACCTAATCATCAATCCTTAGAGAAAGAAAATCAATTAATTTATACATACTGACCAAGTTTGATCCAAATCGGACTATTATATCATATAGCTCCCATAGGAACGATCGGTCGAAAATATGCTCTAAACATGAATTTGTATGAAAATGTTCTGTTTGCTAAGTTATCTTATTTATCATCATTGCTAATAACATATTGAAACTGAGTAACTGGTATCCTAAAGTATCGAGGGGACTATAGCGTTCTTTCTTGTTTATATTTTAAAACTAAACTTGTAGATAATTTATTTTTCACAGACTTTGCATATTAAGAAAGTATCAATCACTGTCAGTAGATAAAGACAACCTCCATTTTGCTTATTAAATGAAATCATTTCAATTAAATCTATTTGCCAAGTATCATTTATTCCTTTTTGTACAAAATTACGCTTTCTAAATTTTTTTCTGGACTGCTTATGAATTTCTGTTACAACCTGTAATTTACTCATTATGTTTATTATTACAATCCTAAGTGTTTTGATAATACTAACTGTTTATATTGAGTTACGTCGTTTTTTATTTCTTTTCGCATCTTCTTTGAAATCTCAAAACACAAACGAGTTAAGTCAATCTCAACGTCAGACTCATACGATGCTTCTAAATCTGTAAGTCGTATTTCATACTTATTCATTTGGGCACACTTAGGTATAATATGTTTATAATAGATATTTGTTATTTGTTTTTTAAGAATTGTGTTCCAGCACAAAAATGTGGTTAAAACAAGAAAGAAAAGTACAGTCGAGCGCGCCCGACCGTATAATACTCTCTGCATGTGTCCCGATTAAATTATTAAAATCGGTATCGAGATATTACAATGTGAATTACTTGCATTAAAACACGTTGAAACAAAAACAATCTAAGCATAATCAAACACACATCTGTTTGTTTGTATGCGAATACACATACGTTTGACAATATATGATGCATATATGTATGTATGTGTGTATCCGGTGCGGCCAGCGACCGCGGGCAGCGCTGCCGACACACAGGCAGCGAAAACGTTCGAACATGTGCTTGTGTGTTTCTATCTCGCTTGCACCAATGGGTTGATATTGCGTTCAATTATCAATATTGTAACGCTTCTAGTTTTCTTCTTTATAGTCAGATTTTAATACGCCTTTCAGTATAGTTTAATATAGTTAGTCTCCACACTAATTATATGCGAATTGGGCGTGTCATTGAAAAAAAAAAGATTCTTGTATTGACTGACTAAATATGTGATCGTTTGACACCAAGTTCGAACTTGTAGCTCTTACCATCTGTGAAATCTGTTTGTTCATACGGACAGACAGAAGGACAGACGGACAGAAGGACAGACGGGCATGGCTACATCGACTCGGCTTGTGACGCTGATCAAGAATGTATATACTTTATTGGGTCTGCCACGCCTCCTTCTGCCTGTTACATACTTTTGCACAAACCCAATATACTCTTGCAGAGAGTAGAAAAAGATCAGGGCAGGTTGCGTTCGTATACTCGTTCGAATACTCGTTTGACAACTCGAACGATCAGCAAACGATCTATGGGGCTGATCGTTTGAAGGTTTGAAAACGGACAACTGATCGTTGTGATTCGAACATCTTTCGAACAGCCCGTTGAATTACTCGTTACCCGATCGTTTGATGAATAGTTCGAACGTACTCGAGTATACTCGTTATATATACACACAGTGAGAATCGTTAATATTATTTATTTAAATTTCAATTCAAAATGTAAATATAAACTTTTAATTTTTAAATTTATTATTTACATTTTAATTTAAATTAAATATAAATGCGCACTACTATGGGAGTACGGCGTCTTTTACAGTCAGTTCGATCGACTGTAGCCTGTCTTACTTGTTATATTTATTTATTATTAAGACTCTGCCGGTTTTGATAATAATAACTGTTTATATTGAATTAGGTGGTTTTTTATTTCTTTGAAATCTCAAAACACCAACCAGTTAAGTCAATCTCAACGTCAGACTTATACGATGCTTCTAAATCTGTAAGTCGTATTTCATATATATTCATTTGGACAGACTTAGGTATAATATGTTTATAATAGATATTTGTTATTTGTTTTTTAAGAATTGTGTTCCAGCACAAAAATGTGTTTCAATAAATACCAAGTCGTAAAAGCGCACGCCAAGATTCGCTGTCAAATTCAATTTGGTTACCGTTCTGGTTTAACCGTTGCTTATGGACTTTTCTATATTTAAAATAAAAGACATTTAACTGAACTTAGTAAAAGGTGGTCGATAATAGTATCAGGCATTTTGCTGCATCCAGATCATTGGTGAACATTTTTTACTATTTGCAAATACATACTTTAATTTTAAATTGTGATATACATAATATTCAAAGCCAAAAATAATTTCATGATCGTGTGTTTTTCTTAAACCCTTTTTAACTGGAATGTATCCATCTTAGCTGAGCGTATTTTTCAAACTACCTGGTATATGTTAACTATAAATTCACCCTACAATAATCAAAATTGATAGAAATTTCGCTGGTTGATTGATTTTCAATACATAGTTGGAAATTATAGACAAATCTTTTTTAAGGAATTGACATTTATGCAAGCGGGTTATGTTATACCACTAACCATAGAATAAATAGATGCGTCACATTTAAGATTTTTTGAAAGCAAATACTAGCCTACTCATGGACCGCCACAGAGCTTCGGCAAAAAACAGAATGTCCTTGGCGTCCCAGAGAGCCTATCGCCTCTCAGAAAATTCAACGCTGATGAAAATAAATTGAGTCTGCATCAGTCAGCGAAGGATGAGCACGGCTATGTCGCTTGTGCTCTTATGTCTTATGTTCCTTTCTAGCATGCCAGATACACACATTTGGTGAAGTCTGGCAACAGCACATTTGAACAACAAAGAAAAGTACAGTCGAGCACGCCCGGCAGTATAATACTCTGCATTTTTTCAGATTCAATTATTAAAATCGGTGTCCAGATATTACAATGTATAGTACTTGCATTAAAACACATTGAAACAAAAACAATCTAAGCATAATCAAACATACATCTGTTTGTTTGCATGCGAATACACATACGTTTGACAATATGTATATGATGCAAATATGTATGTATGTATGTATGTGTGTATTCGGCGCAGGCAGCATCCGCGGGCATCACTGCCGCCACACAGGCAGCGAAAACTTTGGGCTTGTGTGTTTCTATCTCGCTTGCACCGTCTATGAGAGACAATAGTTATCCGTCTTAGAGAGACGATGGTTAACAAGTTCCAACATATATAATTCCTTATTGCAAGGAATTATACTTAAGTCCCCACCAAGCTCAGTTATAAATAAATGTACGTCATATTTAGTTAAGTTATGGAACACAACAGGTATTACTGGAAATCTAAACTTATAAGTTAACTTACATTTCTTATGTATTGGACCTTCAAATAGTAACATATCCGTTATCACAAATTCTCTAACACTCACATTTCAATATCGTTCCGGCACAAATTTTTCTCAGACAAAAAAGATACTTATAAATAATATGCGTTTTCAATACATCGATCTCACGCCAATAAACAATCTGCATTCGCGACCGTGAGTTCTGCGCTATCAGGAATTTTAGGCAAAGCTTCACTTTTCGATCTGCACTGTCAGCAAAGCTTCACTTTGCTTATCAAATACACAAACCTCAAAACCCAATAATGTTAATACCAGAACTGAAACAGAACTCATATTGTAAACAAATGTTAAGAAAAGCTTTACAGTGCAAAATTTTAAATGGCAATGCAACTATTATGTCGTTAGGAACCTCCGTACTCAATTTGGTGATCATAGGTGTCATATTTACTGAGATATTTGCCGAAAACACCATTTTTTCCCGAGGTGTGTCCAGTTTTTTGCTTATTGTGGGCAAATGGGGCGTGGCATCGAAAAAAAAAAATTCTTGTATTGACTGACTAAATATGTGATCGATTGACACCAAGCTCGAACTTGTAGCTCTTACCATCTCTGAAATATGTTTGTTCATACGGACAGACAGACAGACAGACGGACATGGCTATATCGACTCGGCTTGTGATGCTGATCAAGAATATATATACTTTATGGGGTCTGCCACGCCTCCTAAAATAATGAATCCACTCTATTCTATCAAGTCTGGAAAAGGAAGTATTGTCTGGGACGTTGAACTCGAGAATATTCGAAAAAACAATAGTAACTGTCCTTACAAACGAACCTGTTTTGGTAATTTTTGACCCACAATAACCCATTGAGTTACACACTGACGCCAGTTCCTGTGGATATGGTGCAATACTCCTACACCGTATTAATGGTAGTCCTCATGTGGTGGAATATTTTAGCAAAACAACTTCGCCCTCTGAGGCTAGATATCACTCATACGAGTTGGAAGCATTGGCTGTGGTTGCTTCTGTAAAACACTTTCGTCATTATCTGCTTGGCGAAAGTTTGTGGTATATAACGATTGTAATTCGCTTAAGGCTTCACGGACAAAGATTGACTTAACACCAAGAGTCCATCGCTGGTGGGCCTATCTGCAATTATTCAATTTTAATATCCAATATAGAGAGGGGAATCTAGTTAATTTAAAGCCACAACTCGTGTTAGAAAAAATCACCGAGAAGCGAGTAAACTTAGCTGAGATTTCAAGTGAGTGGCTTCTTACGGAACAGAAATTCGATCCATAGATTACAGAAATAGTTCGTAAGCTCAATTCCAACGAACACCAAGACGATTTAATTAAATCCTATGATTTAAGGAAAGGTATCGTACATCACAAGATTCAAAGAAACAGTAGAACACGTTGTCTACCGGTGGTGCCACGAACATTTAGATGGTCCGTGGTAAACCAGGTACACGAGTCAGTTATGCACCTTGATTGGCAGAAAACTCTTGACAAGGTTTACCAATATTATTGGTTTCATAACATGAATAAATATGTTCGCAAGTTTGTAAACGATTGCATAACTTGTAGGACTTCCGAGTCGCCTTCTGGGAAAATACAAGCTGAGCTCCATTCAATCGCGAAGGTGAACATCCCTTGCCACACTGTTCACATAGACATATCCGGAAAGTTCAGCGGTAAAAGCGACCTAAAAGAATATGTCATCGTTCAGATTGATGGCTTATACCCTTAAAATAGACACAGAAAGCTGCGTAGCTGACCAGGGAAGGTGATTTTCAAGTTCTCGATTCTCTGAATTTTGTTCCTCACAAAATATAAAACTTCATCTAATAGCAACTGGGGCAAGTCGTGCAAACGGGCAAGTTGAGCGTGTTATGAGTATGCTCTAAAATTTGCCAACTGCTGTCGAATCGAGCCAAAGATCCTAGCAAGATGCACTTGGCGTGATTAAGCTTGCACAGTTAGTCGTGCAACTGAAGCGAGCCCGTTGGAAATGTTGATAGGAAATGAGGCTCGACCGATAGGGTTAATTCCACCAGTGGACACAGAAATCGAAATTGATTTCAACAATGTTCGGACTCGTGCCAGTGATATGCTGATCAAGAATATATATACTTTATGGGGTCTGCCACGCCTCCTTCTGCCTGTTACATACTTTGCACAAACCCAATATACTCTTGCAGAGAGTTTAAAAAGAGTATAGGGGTCTATTAGGTTTGTCAGAAGCGAAATGTGCGTAACAGGCAGAAGGAGTCGTGGCCGACCCCATAAAGTATATATATTCTTGAGCAGCATCAACAGCCAAGTCGATATAGCAATGTCCGTCTGTCCGTCTGTCTGTCCGTCCGTATGAACACCTTGATCTTCTAAACTACAAAAGCTAGAGCCACCAAATTTGGAATGAAAGTCCGTCTATATGCCTGGCAGTTTAAGCTTATTTCAAATTTTTTCCACGCCCCCCAACGCCCCCGCAAATTGTAAAAAACAGTTTTCATTGCACTACAACTTTGAAACTATAAAAGCTATCGTAACCAATTTTACACAGTAGGTGTATGGTACAACTATCCTCACTAAGTTTCATCAAGATCGGACAACTATAGCTTATAGCTCCCATAGGACAAATCGGTCAAAAACAAAAAATTTGTATGAAGACATGTAGTATTTGCTAAGTGATCGCAACCAAACTCATACAGAATGTGTACATAATTATTAAAAGTAACCTCACTAAATTTGGTCCAAATTTGACAACTTCAACATATGAAACAAATTGGTCGAAAATGTTAAAAATTGTAATTTATGTACACGTGTTTGAAGAAAAGTGGTAAATAGATGTTTATCTACTTTAGCCGTCCTGATTGTCAACAGTGCTGTGGTCCAAGTGAAAGACATGCATTAGAGAAACATGAGGTCTGCGGTGTAGTGTATGCACATACGAGTTCTTATTACTCAACATAAATATTAAGCGGCAACACTTTGTTAGCCGAATATGCATAGGGCATTGACTTTGTCACTCAGCGACAGCGTGCCAAGTGCCCGCACACAGTTCAAGTGCAAACGTAATATGATATGCACTTATTGCATTTATCGCTTAGAGCCGAGTCAGCATGTTTCCCATACTGACCGCTAATATACATATGTGCATGCATAACTCACACTCTCTGCCCGTCTTACATTAGTTACTTTACTTATATATAATGTTTATATAAAACGGCTGCTCTGCCGCTGCGCCGACAGCTAGCAAGCCTTTAGCCTAAGAGAACCAAATTCATTCATTCATTCAATAAAAGATATTGGCACATAATACATGGCGACCGTGACTAGAGTCACAAGGAGCAGCGTATCGGGAGGATTGTGGCAACAAGGAGATTGTGGCAACAAGGAGGATATACAAAAACAAGAAAGAAAAGTACAGTCGAGCGCGCCCGACCGTATAATACTCTCTGCATTTGTCCCGATTAAATTATTAAAATCGGTATCGAGATATTACAATGTGAATTACTTGCATTAAAACACGTTGAAACAAAAACAATCTAAGCATAATCAAACACACATCTGTTTGTTTGTATTCTAATACACATACGTTTGGCAATATGTATATGATGCAAATATGTATGTATGTATGAATGTGTGTATTCGGCGCAGCCAGCGACCGCGGGCAGCGCTGCCGACACACATGTTCGAACATGTGCTTGTGTGTTTCTATCTCGCTTGCACCTATGGGTTGATATTGCGTTCAATTATCAATATTGTAATGCTTCTAGTTTTCATGTTTATAGTCCGATTTTAATGCGCCTTTCAGGATAGTTTAATATAGTTAGTCTCCACACGAATTATAAACTACAATACTGCACGATAAGAACAAGTTTGCTAAAAACGGCATTGAAGTTTGAAGACTTTTTAATCAAATGTGGGAAAAGTGGGCGTGGCAGTCCAAAATTTTAAATGGCAATGCAACTATGCCGTCGCTACGAACCTCCCGTTCCAGAATTGGTGATCCTAGGTGCCATAGTTACTGAGATATTTGCCGAAAACTCCAATTTTTTCCGAGGTGTGTCCAGTTTTTTGCTTATTGTGGGCGAATGGGGCGTGGCATCGAAAAAAAAAAGATTCTTGTATTGACTGCCTAAATATGTGATCGTTTGACACCAAGCTCGAACATGTAGCTTTTACCATCTCTGAAATCTGTTTGTTCATACGGACAGACGGACAGACAGACAGACGGACATGGCTATATCGACTCGGCTTGTGATGCTGATCAAGAATATATATACTTTATGGGGTCTGCCACGCCTCCTTCTGCCTGTTACATACTTTTGCACAAACCCAATATACTCTTGCAGAGAGTATTAAAAAAACGTCTGAGTGAGTAGAGTGTACGTGATGGTACGTGGAGGTCAGAAAAATAAAATTAACAAATGAATAGCACACATAAAGTGGCTGCTATTTGCTCAATCAACACCGCCCGCGTGGACGACGGCGCAAAAATTTTTTAATGAGCTTGAATTTTTAAAAGAGACCCTCCAAAATAGAGTACCACAAGTCACAACTCACTCAGCACATCAAATAAAAGTTATAAACCAAAAAATATTAACAAAACAGAATATTCCCAAGCCACTGCCGAAACAACCAGAAATCTGCCTGCCCGACCGACCGACCGACTCAACTCTGCGGCATGCAATTCCGCATGCATGAAGCCGAAGACCTGTGCGAAGACCGGCACCGGCCCCGCCTGAGCCCATAGGCCCAGGACAACAGCAACAGATCAACAGCGGGAAGGGCAAACCGCCACTTTCGCCTGCGAGGGAGCGTCAGTGCAGCCAACTGGCGACGAGCAGCTGACGCAGAGAATGCGGATAAGCTATAAATATTTTAATTAAATATAAAACAAAATTGTTGCAAAAGCCTGCGGAACCTTTTCCGCTCGTTTAGAAGTGTAGCCTGTAAAGCTATACGAAACTATAGGTAGGATATATGTAAAAATAAAAAAAAAAAAAGAAAAAGGCATAAAATAGATGAGAAGTAATTCGATAAGTAAATTCAGTGAGGAAATAGATAATAATTATAATTATAATTATAAACAAAACCATAATGGGTTTAGTAGACGTTAAATCAGTGGATTCCACTGCTAACGTGATAAATAAGGTTGAACCAAATAACATTGAATTAGAATATATAAACGTAATGCTTCTAATAATTGTTATTATAATGTGTGCAAATTGCTTTTATAAATTGTACAAACTTCACAATAAATGTTTGAGGATAAAAAATATATGAGCCAAGCAAACGACTTGGAGATGATTTAAAAAAAAAAAGCGCACAAACAACAAAAGATACAAAACATAATTAAATGTTATTAAATAAGTAACGACAAGAAAATGAAATAAATAAAAAGAAAAAAATTAAAATATATATATGAATATTCAAGTATGGATACCAAAAGAGCCATACGAAAAACATATGAAAGGGACCCATATTTCAGTAGAAGAGTTCAGCAGTTAGTATCCACAACCCCTGTTAGTGTATACGAGTTAGAAATCCTTTATATAGAGACATTTAACTGTTATACCTCACCACTGTTTCACTGTACTGCAACCCAAAAAGGAATATTATAAACAACAATTCCGGGTGTGCAGGTTAGATCAAGAGAAGATGAACATCCAATTCTAGGTAGAGTAATTGTTATGATGGTATCCAAGAAATAATTCATATCCATAAAGTAATGGAGTGGAATGAATTATCAAAGGAATTATCAAACATTAAAGCAGAATTCGACAAATCGCATAAGTCGCTAACACAAAATAGACCGATACAGAAAACCACAGTTAGAAAACACGTGGAAATATTAGTTAAATGCTTCAATGAAGCCCGGATACTAATATATGAACACAAAGATAAACTTACTGAAGATCATTGGTCTCACGTATCAAGGTTTTTGATCAGACTATGATCCAATTTAACAACTATTAGAGAAAAGTTCACCCTCGATATATCAATACCTAATATTCTCAATACGTCAGTAACAATTGAAACTGGTGAAGAACCAGAATCAAAGGAAGTTATTAATATCGACCAAAAGGATTTGAAAGAAGAAGAAATCGATAATCTCACTATCCCCGCTATATTAATGTCTGATTTGGACAATTCTACAGATTCAAATACTAGATCGAGTGTAGTTGAAGGAAAATTGATTACAATGGCACAGTCAAATATTGATTTTATCAACACTGCATCAAAGCTTATACTAGTATTTGATGGTAAAGCAGAAAAACTAACAAGTTTTCTCGATGCATTGGAAATTATAGAATCAATAAAAGGCGAACACGAACAATTAGCTATTTCAATAATAAAAACAAAGCTAAAAGGTGTCGCCAGAAACCTAGTCGGAAATGAGACAACTATATCAGAAGTCATCTCCGGACTAAAAAGCAATGTCAATGGCGAAACTGTAGAAGTATTATCAGCTAAGCTGATGAATCTACAGCAACGCAACAAAACTGCTAACCAATATACTTCAGAGGTTGAGCAGATGACAAAAGCTGTAGAAAGTGCGTACATAACGGACGGACTACCCCATGCGTTAGCCAGAAGTTATTCTACACAGGTTGCAGTTAAGGCAATGACGAAGAATTGCGCAATTGATAAGGTAAAACTTATCATGCAGGCTGTCACCAATGTATTTGCACGGAAGCAACTGGACAACCAAATACTGTCCTTTATTATAGAAATTATCCTCAGCGTGGTGGAAACCGCGGACGTGGAAATTTCAGATGTAATCATCGTGGTCGTAATAATAATCACAACAACTACATTGGTACCAACTATAATAATAATGGAAGAGGTCAATATCGAGGACGTGGTAACTCAAATCGAGGCCACAATAACAATAACAACGTGAAAATAGCCCAAAATGCATCGGGAAACTCTCAAGACCCTTTAATTACCCAACGGTAGAAAATGTAATGGTCCATGCAATTAATCTCACTCCGAATATATTTGTCACTTTTGCTAACGTGTCCACAGGAAAAGAACTGGTTTTTCTAGTAGACACAGGTGCAGACATATCAATAGTCAAAGAAAACTCTGATGACTATCATGATATAAACGTTAACTATATAATAGACATAAAAGAAATAAGTCAGGAGGTAACAAAATCAAAAGGTTTAACCTCTATTGAGATACAGACAACTAAATATATAATCCAACACGACTTTCATATCGTGGATTTACATTTCGGTATTCGCAAGATCCCAAGTTATTAGGAAAATTCAATTAAATTCCCAAGAAGACAGTGTATTGATTCCAAACCAGGAAATTAAACATGGTATTTACAAAGCTAGTACAATAGCAACAACAAAAAATGCATTCATAAGACTACTTAATACTACAGATAGAGATCCAGTAGTCAATACAAATAACTTGGCATATGAATCACTTTCGAACTACGAAGTTGTTAAAACTAACAATGAAACTAGAGAAAAGTGTGTATTATCTCAACTATCAAAGAACTTTCCTTCACAATTTAAGTCACAGCTTTCAAGCTTATTCACCAAATACAGCGATATATTCGGATTGGAAACAGAACCAATCACTACAAATAATTTCTACAAACAGAAACTGAGATTAAAGGATGATGAACCAGTATATGTCAAAAATTATAAAAGCCCACACAGTGAGGTGAAAGAGATACAGAAGCAAGTCGGAAAATTGATCACCGATGGAAGAGTCGAACCTTCTGTATCTGAATATAATAGCCCATTATTACTTGTCCCGAAAAAATCATCTCCGACTTCAGATTCAAAGAAATGGCGATTAGTGATTGACTATCGTCAAATAAACAAAAAATTATTGTCTGATAAATTTCCACTCCCTAGAATTGATGTCATTTTAGATCAACTAGGGCGAGCAAAATATTTTTCGTGTCTTGACCTTATGTCAGGATTCCACCAAATTGAACTCGAAAAAAATTCAAGAGATATAACGTCATTTTCAACGACCAACGGCTCGTATCTTTTCAAGCAATTACCTTTCGGTTTAAAAATAGCGTCTAACTCATTTCAGAGGATGATGACTATTGCATTCTCTGGGTTAGAACCTTCACAAGCATTCCTTTACATGGATGACTTAATAGTTATGGGTTGTTCCGAGAAACACATGCTTAGAAACTTAACAGATGTTTTTGACAAATGAAGGGAATACAACCTAAAGCTACATCCAGAAAAATGTTCATTTTTGATGCATGAGGTGACATTTCTTGGTCATAAATGCACAGATAAAGGAATCTTGCCTGACGACACAAAATATGATGTAATTAAAAATTATCCAGTCCCGCACAATCCGGATAGCGCTAGACGTTTTGTAGCCTTTTGCAATTATTATAGACGATTCATTAAAAACTTCGCCGAATATTCCCGGCACATAACAAGATTATGTAAAAAGAATGTTCCCTTTGAATGGACAGTTGAATGCCAAGACGCATTCCAATATTTAAAAGATAAACTAATGGAACCAGCATTTTTACAATACCCCGACTTTAATAAAGAATTCTGTATAATTCGGATGCAAGCAAACAAGCATGTGGAGCTGTTTTAACTCAAAACCATGATGGACTCCAACTTCCCATTGCTTATGCATCTAGATCGTTCACTAAAGGAGAAAGTAATAAGTGTACTACTGAGCAGGAATTAGCTGAAATACATTGGGCAATATTACCCTTTAGACCATATATATATGGAAAACATTTCTTAATAAAAACAGACCATAGACCTTTAAATACCTGTTCTCAATTATCAATCCCAGTTCTAAACTGACACGTATGAGGCTCGAATTAGAAGAATATGATTTCACAGTTGAATACTTGAAGGGAAAAGACAACTATGTAGCTGATGCGTTATCAAGAATAACCATCAAATACCTACAAAATATAACTAGCAATATCAATAAAGTCACTACAAGATATCAGAATAGACAGAAAATCCGCGCGGAAAATAAAGAACAAGAATTGCTTACGCAATCTTTAAATACAGCTTCTAAGCTTCTATGAAGTCACAAACAATGACGAAGTACGTAAAGTAGAGACATTGCATGTAAAAGATACGTTATGGTTATTTAAACATGGCAGAAAAATTACTACAAGATATGATGTTAGCGATTTATATACCAATGGAATCCTAGACTTAGGTCCATTTTTCCATTTTTCCAAAGGCTTGAACTGCAAGCCGGTATAAATAAAATCAGCCAACTCAAAGTGGCACCGTGGGAAAATATCTTTGAAAAGACTTCAATAGATAATTTCAAATTAATGGGCAATAAAATATTAAAAACACTAAGAGTAGCGCTACTCAACCCGGTGACCCTAATAGATAAACAACAAGAAAGAATTCTATAGTCGCCTCGCGACTTTAGGATACCCGTTACTCAGTTTCAATTTGTTATTAATAATGGTGATGGATATAATAGCTTGGCAAACACAGAACATTTTCATACAAAGTCTGCTTAGAGCATATTTTCGACCGATCGGCCCTATGGAAGCTATACGATATAGTTGTCCGATTTGGATAAAACTTGGTCAGTATATATATATTATTGACAGATGTATTCTGTGTGAGTTTGGTTAATCTAGCTTAGTTAACGCAAAAGTTTTTCATACTTATTCATATTTGGAGCGTATTTTTGACCGATCGGCCCTATGGGAGCTATACGATATAGTTGTCCGATTTGTATCAAACTTGGTCAGTACATGTACTTCCTAGATATGTACATTCCGTGTAAATTTGGTTCAGATAGTGTAATGGTGCAAGTGTGGTTCTGGTGTGGTTCATAAGCATGGCGAGATTTCGAATAAATGTGTACCTCTAGCTATGCTCTATCTAGCTCGTCGGATTGTCGGGGTTCTTCTCTACTCTCTCGTTGATTCCATGAAAACACACATTAACATAATTTTTTTTAGGTACACTTTGCGATATTTAAAAGAAATGGAAATGAATAAAATAATATTAATACCGACAGGAGATCAGTTACATCTTTGCGGAAATATGGAGATCAGTTGATATTGACTCCTTCTCTACCCTCCCTGCCTATATGTCTCGGTGGACCCTTTTTAGTAACTACGAGCTGTCATCTTATTGGAACTATTCACCATTTACTCGGGACGAATAAGAAAAAAGATTAGAAATTCATTTTACGTTCTAAATATATTTAAACAATTTTTCATTATTAACGGGGATGATTCTTATAAAATTCAAATAATTCATATTCATATTAAATTTCGTTGAGATTTACAATGGAGTATACGACTTATTAATTTGAAAAAATATATAAATTACTGAAGAAATGTAATTCAATTGTAAAATAAATGATCTATCGAAAATCGGTTATTTTTCTTGACGTTGACAATAAGTATAGAAAATATACATACAATTCCTGATTTAATAATTCGACAAGTTTAATTCTTTTTCATGATCAAACATTACAATACGTACTCACTCCGATATCCTTGAGCTCAATGATGACGGTTAAATGAATACCTGTAAGGAAAACTAATTTCTGTGCTGGAATTGTATATATATATGTATCCATATACACATATTATAAATGTATAGAAAATATTAAACGTTTCGATGAATCCGATGTTCGTTCATCATTTAGTATATAAAATAAATGAAAGAATAAAAAAATGAGCAGATTCCGTCGATGTTAAACAAACAGCAGTACACATCAATCCAAAATAGCGAGGGTGGCAGTAACAAAAACCACTATAAAAGGGTCAGCATGAACAACATTTTGAATCCTAGCTTAATGCTGATTCAGCTGGCGACTTATCTTTCTCCTTGAGATGTCTCTTGGGGACTAGGTGACAAGACGGCTTCCAAGCCTAAGTAGCCCTGTTCATTCTTTGGTTAGGATGAACCACCAACTACGAGAGGGAATTTACTTCTCTGTAGTCTCCGTCGAAGATGAATACTTTCTCTTGGAAAACGTCCGAGTGCCTTTTCCACAGATGTATTTAACAAATACGGCTCCGAAGTGACAGCTGGTTTAGAATGTCGACTTGAAAAATATCCAACGAAACTGCCTAGTGATATGCCGCAATATATATATATTTTATATATATATATATATATTTTGACCACTACCGGC
Source organism: Drosophila arawakana (assembly GCA_018151165.1). Classification (NCBI taxonomy): domain Eukaryota; kingdom Metazoa; phylum Arthropoda; class Insecta; order Diptera; family Drosophilidae; genus Drosophila; species Drosophila arawakana. Next base: position 670,990 of record JAECWX010000430.1, on the reverse strand, counting down.
GGCGGGCGAGGAGAACACTGCACTAAATAATGTGGCTGTTATTATCACCAATCAGAACAATATATATTATATATTCATACCTCAAAGACAGTACAAATATATATGTATATATATATTTGCAACTTTTCTTGCAATCAACTTGATGCGTTGAATGGAAACCAAACGAGCGGAACTATACTGGGAAATTAAATTATTTTATTTTAATATATACGTATGTATTTAAATATATATATACATACATGTATAAAATAATTTATTGAAGATAACACGTTTCTGCACTTTTTAAAAATTTTATATACACCACTTTGCACACTTCTGGTTTGAGCCGATCACTTTTCTTAAATGAGGTATCAATGTCCAAAAGCTGCTGACCACTCAATTGCTTGCTTTTTGAAAAATAGAACAAGACAAAACACCTATCCAAAATATTCCACTCATTCACTCTCCCTTGCAGACATAGCGACCTCTCAAATAACTGCATTATCGTACGATCTTTTGCCACATGTAATTGAGTGAAAGCTCGCGATACCTATGCGCTGAGTGAGCTTTATCCGAAACGAACTCAAGCATAGTGTAAAAGCTTTATGCATGCATGCGAAACTTTGAGTCTAACATGTAACTTACAAACGTTTTATGCTTAGAGCTGGCGATGTAAGATAAGAGAATTACAAGCTCAGAACTCCAAATATAAGTTAAGAGAGTTAGAATATGTATTTATGTCGCTCATTAAAACTGACCATCACAGCACAGTTTAAGAGACGCTACGATTTATCTAGCGAGGCATAAACTGAAAAAGGGGCAGATGTTTATGTTTTAACTTGAATATCTTTGAGATGGAAAACTCCCAAATGTTTACCATCTTCGTTACTCAACTGGTAGTATGTAGTACTGATTTTCTTAATTGCTTGAGCTGGTATAAAAACAGGTGCTAATTTGGCACTAAACTTTTTGGGAGCGCTACTCTGACAAAAATTACGTGCAAGAACTTTATCACCAACTTTAAGTTGTATATTCCGACTACGCAAATTATATCTGCTTGCATTTCTCGAATGCGATTTTTGTACGTTTTCCTTCGCTGCTTGTCTAATGGTCTGCAGCGCATCAGGAAATTCAATTCTTGTGTCTTCCGACAAAAGCCTTAATTGACGTAAGAGCTGATAATCTTGGCCATTGAGAATCATGTTTTGTCCAAAAGCCAAGAAATACGGTGAATACCCTGTACTTTGATGAAGACTGGCTCGTAGCGACGCGCTTATTTCTGGTAATTTATTATCCCAATCAGAATGCTCCTGGCCGATGTAGGCGCGGATCGCTGCTAGTACAGATCTATTTAGCCTTTCACTTGCATTTGCCTGTGGTGAATATATGGCAGTGCATATTTGTGAGATACCATACCGAGTAAGAAAAGCTTTAAACGCACCTGAAACAAACTGGGTACCATTGTCAGATAAAATTGTTTCAGGAACTCCAAAAGTACAAAATAGATATTTCTCAAGATAATCACAAATTTTGTTCGACGTGAACTTTTTGAGTGGACACAAAAAATGAAACTTAGTAAAGTGGTCGACTATGATAAGTAGTCCTATATTACCCTGTTTCGATCTGGGATAGGGTCCTAAAAGATCAATACAGAGTTTTTGAAAAGGGCTCTCCGACGTCATAGGTCTACCTAGAGGTGGTTTTAATACTGTATTGGGACTTTTAGTTTGGTGACATATTTTACATTCAGATACGTATTTCCGAATTTGTGCTGTCATTTTCGGCCAAAATAAATACCTTTTAATTTTCTCTATCGTTTTGGCTATTCCACAATGGGCTGCGTTCGGCGGATCATGAGCTCTTGCAATTATTTCTTGAGCCATCGCTGATGGAATCGATAGTTTCCATGAGTAAGAATCTTTTTCTCCACCAAATTCGCTATCAAACTCTGTCTTCTTATATATGTACGTACTGATTTTCCACTCTAAGATCGGGTAACTTAGACTGGTTATTACGAACTCTCTCCAACAGATCGATATACTCCGCTGACTGGAATTCACGTGAGTTAAGGTCAACCATGGGTCCTTGCGTTTCAATCTCCAGAACAACAGGTTCCTCTCGGCGAGAAAGAGCATCCGCTACAACATTTTGTGTACCTTTGCGGTGCGTTATCTTAAACGAAAATCCCTGTAATTTAATTGCCCATCGAGCTAAACGGCCAGAAAGATCTTTCTGTTTCATTAACCATTGTAAGGCGGCATGATCTGTTATAACTTCAAAGTCTTGACCTTCAACGTATGCACGGAACTTTTTTATTCCTTTTATGACTGCTAAACATTCTAACTCGGTTACTAAATAATTCCTTTGGGCTTTTGAAAGTTTCTCTGACATAAATGCTATCGGTAATTCTTCTCCATTTTCGTTATTTTGTGCCAGAACACACCCAAAACCAAAGGTGCTAGCATCACAAAGAAGCAAAAAAGGCTTTTCAAAATTTGGAGTTGCCAAAACGGGTGCAGATGTGAGAAGATTTGTAATTCTTCAAAAGCACAATCTGCCTCGGAATTCCAACTAAATGTCTTTGCTTTCTTCAACAACTCTGTAAGGGGTACAGAAATAGTAGCATAATTATCGACAAATCGACGATACCAGCCGGCCATTCCGAGAAATCTCCTTAGTTGTTTCAAAGATTTTGGAATGGGAAATTCTGTAATGGCTTGAACTTTACTAGGATCTGTCCTAAGTTGTCCATTGCCTATAATAAAACCGAGATACTTTATCTCACGCATACAGAACTTAGACTTGGCAATGTTAATAGTAAGATTTGCTCTGCGTAAGTGTACAGCAATTTCTTGTAGCAAAAGCAAGTGCGATTCGAAATCCGTAGACAGAACTAAAAGATCGTCTAAATAAACAAACACTTGTGTGCGTAGGTTAGCAGGTATGACACTATCCATCAACCGGCAAAGTGTTTGTGCCGCATTAGTTAATCCAAAAGGCATTACTTTGTATTGGTAAAGAGGACGGTTTGGGACAGTAAAAGCGGTGTAAGGACGTGAAGCTTCCTCAAGCGGTATCTGCCAATAAGCATGCTTCATATCAAGGCCTGTAATATACTTCGCTGGTGGTAATCGACTAAATATACCCTCTATATGTGGAAGAGGATATGCATCTTTCCTTGTGTACTTGTTTATTTCCCTCGAATCCAAACAGAGTCTGTTTTTCGCTCCTTTCTTCACAAGTACACAATTGCTACTCCAAGGACTCATAGAAGGTTCTATTACGCCTAACTCGAGCATTTTCTGAACTTCCTCAAACATAAGTTTCTCTTTGGCTGGGGATATTGGCCAATGACGTTGCTTAACCGGAGTGTCTGTATCCATTATAATAGAATGCTTAATAATATTGGTTAAACCTAATCCATCTCGCTCAAATGAGGGTAACGATTGAATCACTGAATCTAATCTAAGCTTCTCTTCCATGCTAAGCTTATGCATTTTTAAATCTTCTTCATTTGTGGGATCCTTTCCCATATCTAATTCACTAATACTTAAATCTGGAGCAATTAAACTAGACAGCAGACCGAACTTCTTCCAGAAATCCATTCCTAAATAAACATTTTCCTTTAAATTAGGAATAATAAAAAATTCAACTTCTTCAACTTTGCCTCGAAAATTAATTCGGGAACAAACTCTCTTTTACAATCTGGGCATACATGAACACTTTCAAGGTGTTCGTTTAAACAATCACTATGAAAACGGTGACCACAAGGAATCGAAGCTATCAACTGTTCCCTTCGCAGTGACTCTTGACAAATACCACAACGCTGTAGTGTACTGCCAGAAGCGTCTTCCATTTCTGGACTATGTGTTACTGGCATGATGCACTGAACTGATTATTTATACATACGTACGAAATAAAATAACTTGATAATTTAAAAAAATATTTAAAAATGAATATAAACAGATTTTGGGTTTAGATTTCTTTAGACAAAATTAGTGTTCGTCCCTTTCAAAGGTGATGTGTTCCTAAGATGTTCGTAGTATTTATATTTCCTAAAATGTAACTAAATCATTCATTTTTATTTTGAATCTATTGAAGGTTAATACAGTATTGATAAATCAAATAATGGATACTTTCTAAATTATTTAATTTAGAAAAATATATATTTCCGAATATTCGAATCTACCTTTCCTGCAAACTATACTTGGTACACAAGTTTTTCCAACCATAAGATAGTCTTATGGCGGAGGGTCAGAATATAGTTTGGACAGCCATCTCATGACATGAAATGAAACTGTATTTTCTCAAACTAATTTTCTCATCCTGTAAAACTTGCTTTGTCGAAATAAAGTTTTCTGTTATGCTGTACATTCCACTAGTGTTCACTCAAAGCCTAAAGTATTATTAAATAGATCGCAGAACCGAGCTTTTATTGATATCTGTGATATTCCATATTAAACCTACTTAGTTATTGTGACTAAATGTGTACTAAATGCATAACAGTGAACTGATTGGTCTATTGATGCAAAAGAGCTTATTTATGGGGAAAGAAGTATATTATTCTCTTCTTGGGCCCCACCCGTTGGGCGCCATTTATGTAATGGTGTAAGTGTGGTATTGGTGGGGGGTGGTACAAATGTCCAACCTCATAAGCATGGCGAGATTTCGAATAAATGTGTACCTCTAGCTATGCTCTATCTAGCTCGTCGGATTGTCGGGGTTCTTCTCTAGTCTCTCGTTGATTCCATGAAAACACACATTAACATAATTTTTTTTAGGTACACTTTGCGATATTTAAAAGAAATGGAAATGAATAAAATAATATTAATACCGACAGGAGATCAGTTACATCTTTGCGGAAATATGGAGATCAGTTGATATTGACTCCTTCTCTACCCTCCCTGCCTATATGTCTCGGTGGACCCTTTTTAGTAACTACGAGCTGTTATCTTATTGGAACTATTCACCATTTACTCGGGACGAATAAGAAAAAAGATTAGAAATTCATTTTACGTTCTAAATATATTTAAACAATTTTTCATTATTAACGTTGAGATTTACAATGGAGTATACGACTTATTGATTTAAAAAAATATATAAATTACTGAAGAAATGTAATTCAATTGTAAAATAAATGATCTATCGAAAATCGGTTGTTTTTCTTGACGTTGACAATAAGTATAGAAAATATACATACAATTCCTGATTTAATAATTCGACAAGTTTAATTCTTTTTCATGATCAAACATTACAATACGTACTCACTCCGATATCCTTGAGCTCAATGATGACGGTTAAATGAATACCTGTAAGGAAAACTAATTTCTGTGCTGGAATTGTATATATATATGTATCCATATACACATATTATAAATGTATAGAAAATATTAAACGTTTCGATGAATCCGATGTTCGTTCATCATTTAGTATATAAAATAAATGAAAGAATAAAAAAATGAGCAGATTCCGTCGATGTTAAACAAACAGCAGTACACATCAATCCAAAATAGCGAGGGTGGCAGTAACAAAAACCACTATAAAAGGGTCAGCATGAACAACATTTTGAATCCTAGCTTAATGCTGATTCAGCTGGCGACTTATCTTTCTCCTTAAGATGTCTCTTGGGGACTAGGTGACAAGACGGCTTCCAAGCCTAAGTAGCCCTGTTCATTCTTTGGTTAGGATGAACCACCAACTACGAGAGGGAATTTACTTCTCTGTAGTCTCCGTCGAAGATGAATACTTTCTCTTGGAAAAGGTCCGAGTGCCTTTTCCACAGATGTATTTAACAAATACGGCTCCGAAGTGACAGCTGGTTTAGAATGTCGACTTGAAAAATATCCAACGAAACTGCCTAGTGATATGCCGCAATATATATATATTTTATATATATATATATATATATATATTTTGATCACTACCGGCGGCGGGCGAGGAGAACACTGCACTAAATAATGTGGCTGTTATTATCACCAATCAGAACAATATATATTATATATTCATACCTCAAAGACAGTACAAATATATATGTATATATATATTTGCAACTTTTCTTGCAATCAACTTGATGCGTTGAATGGAAACCAAACGAGCGGAACTATACTGGGAAATTAAATTATTTTATTTTAATATATACGTATGTATTTAAATATATATATACATACATGTATAAAATAATTTATTGAAGATAACACGTTTCTGCACTTTTTAAAAATTTTATATACACCACTTTGCACACTTCTGGTTTGAGCCGATCACTTTTCTTAAATGAGGTATCAATGTCCAAAAGCTGCTGACCACTCAATTGCTTGCTTTTTGAAAAATAGAACAAGACAAAACACCTATCCAAAATATTCCACTCATTCACTCTCCCTTGCAGACATAGCGACCTCTCAAATAACTGCATTATCGTACGATCTTTTGCCACATGTAATTGAGTGAAAGCTCGCGATACCTATGCGCTGAGTGAGCTTTATCCGAAACGAACTCAAGCATAGTGTAAAAGCTTTATGCATGCATGCGAAACTTTGAGTCTAACATGTAACTTACAAACGTTTTATGCTTAGAGCTGGCGATGTAAGATAAGAGAATTACAAGCTCAGAACTCCAAATGTAATTTAAGAGAGTTAGAATATGTATTTATGTCGCTCATTAAAACTGACCATCACAATAGCATAGCTAACAAAAAAGTTTTCTATACTAAAACATTCTAGGTTTACCTGTACATTTACCTTTATATGCAAATAAAACGCCCTCAAGTGGGCGTGTCAAAAAACAAAAACAAACTTGTACTGCTTGGGTAGTGTACCTTTCATTTGCGACCACTATCATTTTTCTAGCTCTTATAGTCTCTGAGATCCTTTTGTTCATACAGACGGGCGGACGGACGGACGGACGGACGGACGGACGGACGGACGGACGGACGGACGGAAGGACAGACGGACAGACGGACATGGCTATATCGACTCGGCTATTGATGCTGATCAAGAATATATATACTTTATGGGGTCTGCCACGCCTCCTTCTGCCTGTTACATACATTCCAACGATTACAATATACCCTTTTACTCTACGAGTAACGGGTATAAAAAGATAAAGAAGCTATTTGTCTAACTTCCATGACGATCCCATACAAGGAGGTTGTTGGGAGCTGCTGAGCTTTTTCAGCAACTTTCTGCGCGCCGTTGTCAATAATTCAGATCGCATGAATTATTGTCTATATAAAACAATTATGTTCAAATTGCGCAGATTAAAAACATTTATTTATTTAAAGTACGTGAACGTCTTTTTTCGTGAATTATTGATTTTAGTCTGCGCAATTTGAACATAATTGTTTTAAATAGACAATAATTCATGCGATCTGAATTATTGACAACGGCGCGCAGAAAGTTGCTGAAAAAGCTCAGCAGCTCCCAACATTTTGGTGACCCCGACGTGATATTAGTTCTTTAAAGTGAATCATTGATTAACTAGTTGTTATTTAAAGCACTCTAAAATTCGTACAGATAATCGCAAGAACATTATAAAACAATTCGGCGCGTTTTCCTTGCTCGTTTGATCGGTGCTCCGTAACATATCTACAGAGCAGTTAGAATTCTTGCCGTTATTGCATTCTCCGTTATTCGCCTACAGTTGTTGACCGCTTGCATTGGATTCTCTTTTATTCGCGTACGGTTGTCGATCACTTGCATCTGCATTCTCCGTTATTCGCTTACAGTTGTTGGTCGCTTGCATTGGATTCTCTTTTATTCGCGTACAGTTGTCGATCACTTGCATTTGGAGTACAGTCGGTAAAAGAAATTCTGTCACGCTTGCAAACAGAACAACTGATTGCGCAAAGCAACTGAGCACTGTAACATAGCCTTACTATGACTGAAGATGTACCCGTCAATAGCACTCCGCAAATTGCGACTCCGGAATCCAATGCTACTGTGCGTATCAGCATGCCAGCTGAAAGGATCGATTTTTTGACTCGAAAGGCTACGTTAATTTTCATTCGGCTTGAAACAATATGTAGCGATATCGACGAAAACAACTTGGCCAGTATAGATGAGTACTTCATAAACGGGCTTTTGGAAACTGTGAGTGAACTTAAGAGCAGCTTCTATTCCGCTCATGCTAGTTTGGAGGGGCTAAATTTTGATGCCATCTCCAGTGAACTACCTGGCAAGTTTGATTCACTGTTGCTTGACCTGAAAGCAACGCTTCAGAGCGAACTCGCCAAAAGAAATCCCGCACAGCATTGCTCTACGTTTCGGACAAACACAACAGAATCCCCATCAATTGTAGTTGTTTCTAATCGCTCTCGGTTGCCACAATTATCGTTGCCAAAGTTCAGTGGTTCATACATAGAGTGGACAAACTTCGTCTCCATGTTTAATGCAGTAATAAAGAAGGATGCAGAGCTCACTCCCGTCGAAAAGCTGCAGCATCTGCGTTCCTGTCTTAGTGGCACTGCGCTGGATACCGTGAGATCTTTGGAAATAAATGAAACAAATTATAGCATCGCTATGGGAATCCTAAAAGATCGATTCGATAACAAACGTCTTATTTTACAGGCACACGTCAGAGATATTTGGGCTAGACAAGATCGACACCTCTGCAGCGAAGTTGCGTGAACTTACAGACCGGATCACATCCCATATAAGGGCTTTAGAATCGCTGGCAAAGAAAGAGGAGATTGCTGACTGTTTTGTTGTGCATGCGCTGATCCAGAAGCTGGATAAACAGACCCAGGCGAAATGGGAGGAAGCGTCGACCAGCAATGATTTGCCCTCGTGGGAGAAGCTAAGCGCATTTCTTGAGAAAAGATGTCGGACGCTAGAGAACGTAGATTACGTCATGCAGTAAGATCGACTAAGCCAGTAAGTGCGCAGAATACAAAATCTTTTATTACTTCAAACTCTTCTACGTCTGGTTGCGTGCTTTGTGAAGACGCTGCGCATAAAATTTACAATTGTCCCCGTTTCGAAATGATGTCCCCATATGACCGCCAAAGAGAAGCAAAGAGGCTCTCCCTATGTCTCAACTGCCTAAAAAGGGGTCATATGGTTCGGGATTGCAAATCTGGATCCTGTCGAACTTGTAAAGCTAAGCATCACAGCTCCTTGCATTTCGCGCCAACACCTGCATCATTAGCGTGCATTTCCGCCCAGACGGTTGCAGCACCAACAGCTCGTCAAGCCCTCATATCTCATTCCAACTCTGACGCCGTGCTCCTCGCCACAGCAATTGTTTTCGTAAGGAATAGTACCGGCGAATATGTGCCCTGTCGAACCTTATTGGATTCCGGATCACAGCTGCATTTTATCACTCGTCGTTTTTCTCAGCTATTACACCTTCGAAAGGTCAAGTCATCTACAGCCGTATCCGGCATTGGAGATGCGAGTTTCCAAACCGAAGGCTACTCAATTGAGCTTGTACTGAAGTCGCGGACTTCAGAATACACAGCCTGCATTAATGCAGTCGTCGCACAGTCGATCACGGAAACCCAGCCAGGAGTTTCAGTACGAATTACGGATTAGGACATTCCCTCCAACATTCAGCTAGCAGACCCATCTTTTAACGTGCCGCAGCGGATAGATCTACTCATCGGAGCTGGTCTGTTTTTCGAGCTGCTGTGCGTCGGTCAGATTCAGCTGGCGCCCGGACTACCATTACTGCAGAAGACACACTTAGGCTGGATTCTCTCTGGTGGTGGGCAGCGCGCGCCAAAACTCTCGTCGTTCGTCGTAAGCAATAGATCTTCCGAAGCCAGTAGCCCTATAATCGGCTAACTGAATTGGTTCAATGGTTTTGGGAAGTTGAACATTCATTTGAGCCAGCGGCCAAGGTAACTAGAGAGGATATCGATTGCGAATTGCATTTCCAGAAGCATCACACTCGGTTATCTTCTGGAGAATACATGGTTCGCTTACCTGCAACATCCAGCTTGGACTCGCTAGGCGATTCGTTTCAGCAGGCCAAGCGCCGTCTCGAACATCTTGAGCGCAAGCTCGCTCGGAACCCAAACCTTAGAAGTGAATATTCTAAGTTCATAGCGGAATACATCGAACTCAAGCATATGTCGCTCGTTTCCCAAATAGACATCGCAAAATGCAAATACTTTTTGCCTCACCATTGTGTTATAAAGGATGATAGTACCACGACTAAGCTTAGGGTCGTATTCGACGGCTCCGCCACAACAATGTCGGGATTATCTCTGAATGATGTCCTCATGGCAGGACCAACTATACAAGATAAGCTATTTAATACGCTAATTTGCTTTCGGACATTTCCTATTGCCTTAGCTGCAGATATATGCAAAATGTATCGCTGCGTTCGTCTTGCCAATGACGACAGTTTCTATCAATGCATATTATGGCGCAATTCTCCAAAGGAAGAGATTAAGGTATATAAGTTGGACACTGTAACATATGGGACGAAACCAGCAGCTTTTCTTGCCATTCGCGCCATGCACCAGCTTGCTAAGGATGAATGCTCCTTGCTCCCAGTAGGCTCCCAAGTCGTGTTGCAGCACTTTTACGTGGATGATATGATATCCGGGGGTGCGTCCTTGGAAGATGTTCACGTAATCATGCAGCAGACATCAGATCTTCTTTCAAAAGGGAATTTTCAGTTAAGGAAATGGTGTTCCAGTCATCAGGAAGCGCTTCACGGCGTACCCGAAACTGAACGGGAAAGCTTCGTCAAGTTCAATGACAGTTTGGACGTCACAAAAACTCTTGGTCTAATTTGGGATCCCAAGGATGACAATTTTCTCTTTGCTTTCTCTTCTCATTTAAGCGGCTCAAACCACACGAAGCGATCTGTGCTATCAGCGATTGCGAAATTCTACGACCCTCTCGGTCTCATTGGACCAACAATGACTAGGGCCAAGATCATTTTGCAGCGCATGTGGAGAGATAAGCTGCAATGGGATGAAAGTCTGCCTCAATATCTTAACGCAGCTTGGTCAAGCTTTTGTAAGGAGTTCTCCTATATGCGCCACGCAAAGTATCCACGCTACGTGTTGTTGCCAAATGCCGTGTCTGAAATCCACGCCTTTTGTGATGCCAGTCTAGAGGCATATGGAGCCTGCATCTATGTGCTGTCTCGCCTTGATAATCAATCTCAATGCCATCTGTTGTGTTCGAAGGCTCGAGTCGCGCCGCTAAAGACTCTAACGGTGCCGAAGCTGGAGCTCTGCGCTGCGCATCTGCTCGCTCTTTTGATTCAGGATATCGTCAGCATGCAAATCTTCTCCTGTAAGTTTCATTGTTGGTCTGATTCATCAGTAGTCTTATCTTGGTTACAGGACGAACCGTCTAAATTCAACGTATTCGTAGCCAATCGAGTTTGCACTATCCAGCAGATAACAAAAGACATGAGTTGGCATTATGTCCCTACTGCATTGAATCCTGCTGACATGTTGTCTAGAGGATTTTCTCCAAAAGACTTGCTTAAATCAGATCTCTGGTTGCACGGACCAAAGTTTTTGCTGGGAGCAAGGACAGGATGGCCTCAGTCTCGTCTATCGGAGTCACAGCTGCCAGAGCTGCGAAACAAATCATTTTATTCCGCTATTGGCCCGTTGGATATATCCCTATCGTTTAAATATATCAACTCATTCTCCACCATGCAGAGAATTTTTGGATACGTACATAAGTTCGTTTCTCCTAGCAAACCGGCCGGCCAGGCGCAACTCAGTGCAGACCACATTCGTCGTGGAGCGCTTATGCTCATTCGCATCATCCAAAGGGCAAACATGTGGGAAGAGTATCGCCAGCTTCAAAACGGAAAGGGCATATCCTCAGCAAGCAGCATTATTTTGCTGTCGCCGTTCCTCGATGGCAGCGGGGTAATTTGTGTTGGCGGTCGACTGCGCCATTCCGCACTACCGTTCGATGCCCGCCATCCGATAATCTTGCCAAAGGATCACCCGTTTACGCTCGCCATGATAAGGCATTTGCACCTGTCGAACCTTCATGTTGGACCTCAAGCCCTGCTGGCCACAATTCGTCAGCAGTATTGGCTCATTGGAGGGTTAAAAGCTGTTTCGAAGGCTCTGCGAAAATGCATCATTTGCTCTCGTTCAAAACCTCGATTAATGGAACACATTATTGCCGATCTCCCAAAGGATCGTATTGAATACACCAGACCATTCTTCGTTTCTGGAGTGGATTATTGCGGACCATTCCAATATAAAGCTGACGTTCGCAATCGGCCGCCTCAGCGATGTTACATATGCATATTTGTGTGCTTTGCGACCAAAGCTGTATGGATGGAATTAGTAAAGGACTTGTCAACCGCCGCATTCTTGGGCGCCTTGAAGCGTTTTGTTGCCACTTGAGGATCGCCAGGATGCATATGGTCTGACAACGCTACAAATTTCGTCGGCGCTAAGAACGAGTTAGAAGATTTAAGGCAACTAGTTAGCAGCGAAAGCCATTGTGATGCAGTGCACGCTTGGTGTCTGGATCATAACATCGAATGGAAATTCATACCTCCACGGTCTCCCCATTTCGGTGGTTTATGGGAGTCAGCCGTTAAAAAAGCGAAGTATCACATGCGGCGTACCTTGACATCGTCGCTCCTTGGGTTTGACGAATTGCGTACATTAGTGTGCCAAATCCAAGCCATAATAAACTCAAGACCTATTATGTCCATTACAGAGAGCATAGCCGATATTGATGTGCTAACACCCGGTCACTTTCTCATTGGTGGTCCACTGAATGCACCGCCGGAGCCGGATGTCTCTTCGCTGAACTACAATCGTCTTGATCAATTGCAGAAGGCCACAGCCCTTCAACAAATTTTCTGGAAACGCTGGAGCGAGGAATATTTGACGCTTCTGCAGCAACGAGCGAAGTGGCGAGCTCCTCAGGCTCCCATTCGGATTGGTGATATCGTGAGCATCAAGGACGAGAATTTCCCCCCATTGAAGTGGCCACTCGCTCGAGTCATCGAAACCATATCTGGAGCTGATGGTACCATTCGAGTAGCAGTATTGAGGACACCGTCAGGAACCACTCGACGAGCAGTTAACAAGCTGTGCGTCCTTCCTGTTAATGATCCTGTTGAAAGCCCTGTACTTTCAACGGGTGGGATGATGTTCGGAGCAGCAGCAAATGACCAAGGTGGCATCTCAAAATGTTAACAACATACATTTAACATTCATGCATAGCAGCGCTCTCCACAAAGTACTATATAACATAACTAGTTTTGGTAATCTCTTTTTTTCTCATTCCCCAATTGCTGCAATTACTCTCATTCTTATTCGTCTTTCAAATCTCGATCTGATCGGTATGCTCTGAAGAGTGAAATTGTAAAATCTAAAATCAATAATTCACGAAAAAAGACGTTCACGTACTTTAAATAAATAAATGTTTTTAATCTGCGCAATTTGAACATAATTGTTTTAAATAGACAATAATTCATGCGATCTGAATTATTGACAACGGCGCGCAGAAAGTTGCTGAAAAAGCTCAGCAGCTCCCAACAGAGGTCATACGGGCATTTCAAAAACTTTAGCAAAAATCAAAAGACATTATTTTTGGAAGAATATGACTCGTGATATCACTGAGTACATATGAAAATGTCAAAAATGCCAGAAAGCTAAAATAACGAAACATAGTAAGACCCCACTAACAATAACAGACCCACCCATAAATGTTTTCGACAGAGTGATAGTGGACACTATTGGTCCACTACCAAAATCAGAAAATGGAAACGAGTATGCAGTCACTTTAATATGTGATTTAACTAAGTATTTAGTTGCCATACCTGTTCCGAATAAGAATGCTAATACTGTCGCTTAGCAAAATTTGAATCTTTTATCCTGAAGAAGGGTCCAATGAAGACGTTCATTACGGACATGGGAACAGAATATAATAATTTAATTATAGACAATTTGTGCAAATATTTAAATATTAAAAATATTACATCTACAGCACACCACCACCAGACAGTTGGAACAATAGAGAGAAGTCATAGAACTTTTAATGAATACATACGATCCTAAATATCGGTTGATAAAACTAATTGGGATGTATGGCTTCAATATTTTGTTTTTTGTTTTAGCACGACACCCTCTATGGCACATACTTATTGTCCATATGAGCTAGTATTTGGTAAGACAAGTAATTTACCAAAACAATTTAATAGCATAGATAGCGTAGAAGCAATATATAATATATGTAGATTATTATGCTAAAGAAAGCAAATATAGATTAGAAGTAGCATATAAAATAGATAGGATAATGCTAGAAGAGCATAAGAATAACAAGAAATAAAAGTACAGTCGAGCGCGTCCGACCGTATAATACTCTCTGCATTTGTCCCGATTAAATTATTAAAATCGGTATCCACATATTACAATGTGAATTAGTTGCATTAAAACACGTTGAAACAAAAACAATCTAAGCATAATCAAACACACATCTGTTTGTTTGTATTCGAATACACATACGTTTGGCAATATGTATTTGATGCAAATATGTATGTATGTATGTGTGTATTAGGCGCAGCCAGCGACCGCGGGCAGTGCTGCCGACACACAGGCAGCGAAAACGTTCGAACATGTGCTTGTGTGTTTCTATCTCGCTTGCACCTATGGGTTGATATTGCGTTCAATTATCAATATTGTAACGCTTCTAGTTTTCTTGTTTATAGTCCGATTTTAATGCACCTTTCAGTATAGTTTAATATAGTTAGTCTCCACACGAATTATATAATTACAATACTGTACGATACGAACAAGTTCGCCAAACCCGGCATTGAAAGTTCCAGACTTTTTTATCAAATGTGGGAAAAGTGGGCGTGGCAGTCCAAAATTTTAAATGGCAATGCAACTATGCCGTCGCTACGAACCTCCCGTTAAAGAATTGGTGATCCTAGGTGCCATAGTTACTGAGATATTTGCCGAAAACACAAATTTTTTCGAGGTGTGTCCAGTTTTTTGCTTATTGTGGGCGAATGGGGCGTGGCATCGAAAAAAAAAAAGATTCTTGTATTGACTGACTAAATATTTGATCGTTTGACACCAAGCTCGAACTTGTAGCTCTTACCATCTCTGAAATCTGTGTGTTCATACGGACAGACAGACAGACAGACGGACAGACGGACATGGCTATATCGACTCGGCTTGTGATGCTGATCAAGAATATATATACTTTATGGGGTCTGCCACGCCTCCTTCTGCCTGTTACATACATTTGCACAAACCCAATATACTCTTGCAGAGAGTATAAAAATAAGGTACTATATGATAAGAAAGTAAACAATATAGATATATCAGTAGGAGATAAAGTATTACTAAGAAATGAAACAGGTCATAAGTAAGATATTTATTCAAAATTTGCTACTCTCGAACAAATCAAAACAAAAGATTGAATGCAAAAACGCATTAATGCGCATATTTAATCAGTTACGTAAACCAATACTATTAAAAGCAGACCGAGACGGCGCATTCACCAGCTTAGCACTTAAAAGATGGCTTGACAGTGAAGGAGTAGAAATACAATTAAATAAATCAAAAACAGGTATAGCAGACATTGAACGACTTCATAAAACTATTAACGAAAAAATCAGAATGCTAAATACATTAAACGATGAAGAAAACAAGAAAGAATGCTATAGTCGCCTCGCGACTTTAGGATACCCGTTACTCAGTTTCAATTTGTTATTAACAATGGTGATGGATATAATAGCTTGGCAAACACAGAACATTTTCATAGAAATTCATGTTTAGAGCATATTTTCGACCGATCGTTCCTATGGAAGCTATACGATATAGTTGTCCGATTTGTATTAAACTTGGTTAGTATATATATATATATTATTGGCAGATGTATTCTGTGTGAGTTTGGTTAATCTAGCTTAGTTAACGCAAAAGTTTTTCATACTTATTCTTATTTGGAGCGTATTTTTGACCGATCGGCCCTATGGGAGCTATACGATATAGTTGTCCGATTTGGATCAAACTTGGTCAGTACATGTACTTCCTTGATGTGTACTTTCCGTGTAAATTTGGCTCATATAGCATAGCTAACTAAAAACATTTAGTACATTCTGTACTAAAACATTCTATTTTTACCTGTACATTTACCTTTACATATATGTAAATAAAACGCCCTAAAGTGGGCGTGTCAAAAAACAAAAACAAACTTGTACTGCTTGGGTATTGTACCTTTCATTTGCGACTATCATTTTTCTAGCTCATATAGTCTCTGAGATCCTTTTGTTCATACAGACGGACGGACGGACAGACGGACATGGCTATATCAACTCGGCTATTGATGATGATGAATGATAGCATTAAGCTCCTTGCCACCACCAAAGACGGTAGCTGGATTGCGACAGTTCATCGGATTGCCATCCTCTTTCCACAAGTTTGTTCCGGATTTACCGAAAATAATGAAACCCCTATATTCTTTAACTTCTCAAAATGGAATTGTTGCTTGGTACGCTGATTTAGAAAAAATTAGAAAGAGAATTGTTACCATACTCACGAATAAAACTGTTATATTTTATTTTATTTTATTTATTAACGCAGACTAAGAGCAGTCACAAGTATTAACCAAACAAGAAAGAAAAGTACAGTCGAGCGCGCCCGACCTTATAGTACTCTCTACATTTGTTCCCGATTAAATTATTAGAATCGGTATCGAGATATTACAATGTGTACTGATTGCATTAAAACACGTTGAAACAAAAACAATCTGAGCATAATCAAACATACATCTGTTTGCTTGTATGCGAATACACATACGTTTGGCAATATGTAAATGATGCAAATATGTATGTATGTGTGTATTCGGCGCAGCCAGCGTACGCGGCCAGCGCTGCCGGCACACAGGCAGCGAAAACGTTCGAACATGTGCTTGTGTGTTTCTATCTCGCTTGCACCTATGGGTTGATATTGCGTTCAATTATCAATATTCAATTCGTTTGACACCAAGCTCAAACTTGTAGCTCTTACCATTTCTGAAATCTGTTTGTTCATACGGACGGACAGACAGACAGACAGACAGACGGACATGGCTATATCGACTCGGCTTGTGATGCTGATCAAGAATATATATACTTTATGGGGTCTGTCACGCCTCTTTCTGCCTGTTACATACTTTTGCACAAACCCAATATACTCTTGCAGAGAGTATAAAAATACTTCTAAATATAAAACCACGCTCTGTCCTGTGCGTGGGGTACAACACCAAATTCTTAGAGCAGAACTGTACTCCGCTGCAATTTGTAGCTATATAAGACCTAGGATTTTAAGAAATAAAGTTAGTTCAATTTTTGTGCTCAACCAAACAAGTCTTGATGTCCATTTATTCATTGGTCCTTCGAGCATTCTGCTGTTTTCCCCCACCAGTGGTAAGAGACACAGAATTTTAAACCAGCACCTTATAGTGATGTACTTAAGGTTGCTAAATATTGGTCTGTTGCTATCATAAGAAGCGCAGTACTGATGGCTCTTGTTCTCCCTTTGAGGAGGCAGAGTGAGCGTTTTCGAGTCTGTGATCGAAACGCAGAACTGATGGCTCTTGTTTTCCCTTTGAGGAGGTAGAGTGAGAAATTTCGAGGCTGAAGTCGAGAAAAATATAATAAAGTCCATTTATTCATTGGTCCTTCGAGCATTCTGTTGCTTTTCCCCCACCAGTGGTAAGAAACACAGAATTTTAAACCAGCACCTTATAGTGATGTACTTAGGTGGCTAAAATATTGGTCTGAAGCGCAGTACTGATGGCTCTTGTTCTCCCTTTGAGGAGACAGAGTGAGCGTTTTCGAGTCTGTGATCGAAACACAGAACTGATGGCTCTTGTTCTCCCTTTGAGGAGGCAGAGTGAGCAATTTCGAGGCTTTACGTCGGAATTGTGTGCGGTCGAAAAAGTAAATCGGCACGAAAATATTATAGCGTTTCCGAGGCTTACATCGGAAAGTGAAAAAGAAGAAAAGTACGAGGTCTAAAAACGATTCTAAAGCAATAGAATCGGAAATCGGAGTGGCTAGAGGACTTACAACCCCAAGAGCCAGAAACAACGTCCGCAAAGACAGCAGCGACTAAGCGTCAGCGACATAAGTGTCAGCTTCAGCAGCGTGAGCAGAGGCATCAGCAGCAGCGTGAGCAGAGGCATCAACAGCAGCGTGAGCAGAGGCATCAGCAGAGCAGCAGCATCAGCAGCAGAGTCAGCATCAGGACAGAAGCAGCGTCAACAGAAGCAGCGTCAACAGCAACAGCGACTACAGAAGCGTCAGCAGCATTAACAGCGACAACAAAAAAAATGTGGTAAACATGGTTTAAATGTAATTTAATTGAGTAACCGCCGTTTCTGTGGCCCTTGGCAGAATGTTCAAGCACGAACATATTATATTAACAGAAATTAACAACGCAGCGATTATTTTAAGAAACGGTGTAAACCCTAAATTTCTAATCTATGAATGTACTTGTCTATCTATGCTTGCGACCCGTTTCCATGCTTGGCAACGAAGCCTATTATAACAAGAAAGAAAAGTACAGTCGGGCATGCCCGACTATATAATACTCTCTGCACTTTTCCCGATTAAATGATTAAAATCGATGATGTAGCACTTGCATTAAAATATGTTGAAACAAAAACAATCTAAGCATAATCAAACACACATCTGTTTGTTTGCATGCGAATACACATACATATGTACGTTTGACAATGCTGCATATATTCTTGTATGTGTGTATTCGGCGCAGCCAGCTTCAGCGGGCAGCGCTGCCGCCACACAAGCAGCGAAAACGTTCAAACATGTGCTTGTGTGTTTCTATCTCGCTTGCACCAATGGGTTGATAATGCGTTCAAATATCAATATTGTAACGCTTCTAGTTTTCTTGTTTATAGTCCGATTTTAATGCGCCTTTCAGGATAGTTTAATATAGTTAGTATCCACACGAATTATACACTACAATACTGTACGATAAGAACAAGTTCGCAAAAAACGGCATTTGAAGTTTTTCAAGTGTGGGAAAAGGGGGCGTGGCAGTCCAAAATTGTAAATGGCAATGCAACTATGCTGTCGCTAAGAACCTCCGTACCCAAATTGGTGATCCTAGGTGCTATAGTTACTGAGATATTTGCCGAAAACATCGATTTTTCCTGAGGTGTGTCCAGTTTTTTGCTTATTGTGGGCGAATGGGGCGTGGCATCGAAAAAAAAAGATTCTTGTATTGACTGACTAAATATGTGATCGTTTGACACCAAGCTCGAACTTGTAGCTCTTACCATCTCTGAAATCTGCTTGTTCATACGAACAGACGGACAGACAGACGGACATGGCTATATCGACTCGGCTTGTGATGCTGATCAATAATATATATACTTTATGGGGTCTGCCACGCCTCGATTTTTTGAATAATAACATAAGTACAGTAGTTTACTACGCTACACAAGTGAGCGCTGCCTGTCTCGTGACGTCAGGTATACAGTTCGCAGTTGGCGTAAGTCACATCTTGAGTTTTGATGCTTCTAATACTCCATCATACGGCAGTTGGGTAAGCTGAGAACCTTCCACATCGTGGTACGTGCATTAACTGGGGAATGATCACTACTACCGGACCTTTATCTGGTCGTTTCGTCAATTCATCTATCAGTGTACCTCGCTGTTCAACCCCAAAAAGCAGGACGGAGGGTGAAAACTTGGATGTAGAGTGCACGGAATTATTAAGAGCGATTTCAATTTTCGGCAGTTGTTTTACCCAATCCGCATGATCTAACGGTTCAGTTAGCTTACCAAGCATAGGACCTAAGACATGGTTGACACGCTCAACTTGACCGCTGGCACGAGGGGAGGCAGTGGCATTTTGCACATGAATAATGTGGTGAGACTCTAAGAATTCAGTAAATTCTGCAGATGTAAAACATGTTCCCCAATCGCTAATATAGCTATAGTTAGAAAAGTATTGCGTTTCTAAAGTATAACACACTTCTCGCGAACTGGTAGTGGCGGCATGATAAAGTTTCACAAACTTAGTGAAAGCATCAATAACAACTAGCAGATACTTCTTTCCGGAAGTGGACCCAAATGATCTACGTGAATTGTGTCAAACGGAAGCGGTGTCTTTGGAATACTGTGCAATGTGGCATTATGACTTTGTGAAGAGGCAGAGTAATAAATACACTTAAATCAGTTTCTAATGTAGTTATTGACGTAAGGAAACCAGTAATGTTCCTTGATCTGCAAACAACATTTATCAGTCGAAAGGAAGCGGTGTCTTTGGAATACTGTGCAATGTGCAATAAAAACACTTAAGGCAGTTTCTAATGTAGTTATTGACGTAAGATTTCATGTAAGGGAACCAGTTATGGTTTTTTGATCTGCAAACAACATTTATCAGTCGAAAGGTGACCTAATTTCTCATGAACGACACGGATGACACTGTTAATCATTAAAGAAGGGACATAAAGTTGAAGTATATTGTTCGGTGATCGGCGGTACACTACACCGTCTCGTAGCTCGAAATCAGGAACACCACCATCCTCCAAGCGACCACGGAGCTTAACAATTTCACTATCACGATTCTGAGTCAACTGCAGCTGGAAATCCAGATCCAAAACGTCGACGTGAGCGGCGGTGTCTAATCGACTAAGGGCATCTACATGTGGCATACAAACACCAGAACGATGAACAATTGTGTAATTATAATTCTCTAGCAACAGTGCCCCCCGGGCAAGCTTCGATTCGGAAGCGGAAGCAGTTTTGGAAAAATAAAATACAGGATGAAACTTGCCATCTGTTTCTGCAGTAACACCGCACCAAAACCTACCGAACTTGCATCGCAATGCAATTCAGTTTCTGACTTAGGATTTTAGATGGACAACACCAGGAATTCTATCAGTTTGGACTGCAGAGTTCGGAAGGCTTCGAGACAATCGTCTGAAAAGACATAAGGGGACATCGGGTACGCAATTTTTGCAAAATTAGATACGAATCGACAATAGTAAGAAAACAATCCCAGACAGTGTTCCAACGCTTTTCTATTTTTTGGCACTGGGAAATTACTTATAGCTTGAAGATGAGCCGGCTTTTGGGGTGATTCCGGCGGAATTTGCTAAATATCCTAAATATTCTAATTCTCTGAAGGCAAAACGACACTTCCATAATCCATTAACTCGTAGTATATGCAGCGTTTCCGTGAGCACCCTCAAATGACTCTTAAAGTCATGTGACGCGATCAGGATCATCAACTGACCCTGGTGAATCAGCTCCTTTAGTACAAAATACACAAATCGGGCGAAAACTGAAGGACCGTTACATAATCCGAACGGCATATATACATATTCAAACTGATCATCAGGCGTTACAAATGCGGTATGCTTAATGGAATCGGGATGCATTTTGACATGATGGAAGCCACAACAAAACGTTCAAAATCTGCGATACGGCGGGTACAAACTCATTTTCACTAAACATATTTTCTGTAAGCGTGTGTCTGACTTCAATTTTTAACAAATCGAATAAATTAAGGACAGCAGTGAGTTTTGGAGAGCATTTTACATTAAATTTATTCAAGGCAATCAGTCTACTTCGATTATACATCAATCTGAATTTGCATAATTTAATATCCGTTTTACGGAAGAAGTCTCTGCCCAAAATCATTTGAAAATTAGTAGCATTATTGGCAGTACATTAAGTGTATGTATAACTGTTTGCTGGAAGATACGTATTGCACATTGAATTTTGACAAGGGAGACAATTCGATTGTTTCCTAAACCACGGCAGTTCAACGCGGAATATACTGGACGGCAGCTGACAGGGACTTCAGATTGACGTATAAAACTTTTTGGACTGCCAAAATCGAAAAGAGAAAAAATATTATTAGACTCACTGCTCCTCAATCGATCTGATAAATCAGCATGATCCAGAGAAGTATACGGAACGTCAGTTATGTCGATAGCAGCAGCGTTGGTGGAGGCGGTTCTGGCCATTCGAGCAGGGCAATTGCAGTAAACCTTACAATTTGTTGCGGGGGTTGGGAAAAACCCAAATAGATCAATAAAAATGTGTGCCAAACCTATCACGAAAGATCCCTGATTTAAGGGCACGCATGAATGGCAGAGATTCTAAACATACGGCCCATGGAAATCAGGTTTAACAGAGTTGGCTGAAAAGTGAAGCTTTAAGATGGAAAAGAGAGAGAGATGTATCAATTATTGTATAGTATTTATTATAATTAGCGCATAATACCCGAAAACGATTGTGTCATATGTGTGTAGTCAGTAGTGCATATAAAATTAAAATTTTTAAATTTCATTTAAAAATTTGAAAAAATGCGCACTACTATGGGAGTACGGGGTCTTTTACAGTCGGCTTGATCGACAGTAGCATTTTTAATTGTTACAATATGCATTTTGAGAGTTAACATTTTTTAGACTTCATGCCAAATTGTGACTTAGAATATTCAAGCAATAAATAATAAATCATGTGCCATAATCAATCTGTAATCTGTTGCTCACCTCGATTCTAAATAATTTGAATATTTAAATATACAAATTTATGTAAAATGTTTATTTTATTTATTTATTTATTTATTAACGCAGATCACGCAGATTAAGATCAGCCGAGAGTATTAACCAAAAATAAGTTTATATGTATAATTAAAATTAATGTCAATGATTATTAAAAAGTGCAAATTATAAAAATTATTTTAACTGAAAAGGATTAAAATAAAATTAGTTAATCAAATTGATAAATTATTTAATAGTTAATAGTTAATCTGGGGATAAAAAGTAATGAACTTGATCCAACATTTGTTGCGAGGATCAATTAGGATCAAAAACCAAACCAGATCAATAAAAATGTGTGCCAAAACTAACACGAAAGATCTCTGATTTAAAGGAACGAATGAATGGCAGAGATTCCAAAAATATTGCCCATGGCGATCAGAGATTTAACGGAGTTGGTTGTAAAGTGAAGCTATAAGATGAGAAAGAGAGAGAGATTTATCAGTTATTCAATAGTATTCATTATAATGAGCGCATAATATCTGAAAACTATTGTGCAAACCGTAGTTAGTTGTGCATGTAGGAAGAAATAAAGGGATGTAGTACCTGGTTGCCCTGGTTGGAATATTAAAATTAAGGCGTTCTAAAAGGGATGCGGAGCAGATAGCACCAACTATAAGTTTATGAAGAAAATAAAACTCCAAGAACTCTCCTAAGATTTATAAGGGACGGAAGATCGAGGAGTAAGAGCTTTTTGGTGAAGGGTGGAAGGCGAAGATTAGGGTCCCAATTAAGTCCTCGAAGCGCAAACAGTAAAAACTGCTTCTGCACCGACTCAATTAAATCTTGGATATGAGCATGTTGAGAAGACCAGACACATGAACAATATTCAAGAATGGGCCGGACAAGGATGTATAAATAAGTTTAGTGACGAAGGGATCATTAAATTCCTTAGATCAGCGTTTAATAAATCCAAGAGTGCCCTTGGCTTTATTAACAATTGTGGAGATATGATGTGTGAAACATAATTTATTATCAAAGAGAACACCAAGATCTTCAACTAACAGTATGCGTTTAAAGGGTTCATTGTCAATATAATAATTGGCTATATAAGGAGTAATCCTGTTAAAAGTCATAAACAGGCATTTAGAGAAATTGAGGTGCAAGTGATTGGTTATGCACCAGTTATGCATTGTGTTTAAATCATCTTGTAATAACGCATGATCCGAAGGGTCCTTATAAGATAATAATAATTTCACATCATCTGCATACATTAGTATTCGACAATGGAATAGCGAAGAGGGAAGGTCGTTTATAAATATATTAAAGAATAATGGGCCTATGTGATGCAGTGTCTAGCTAAGGCTGGGTTCGGAATCTTGGCACGTCAAGACGTGACAGGAGCCGAAGCCAAGCCATGGCTAGAGGTAAACCTGGCTGTAGGTATAAAACGCTAGGGGTGGCTACCTGAATAAATGAGCCGGGAGGATCTAGGAAGCAACAATGGAAAGTTCGCTGAAAATTTCAACCGGGGCTGGGATGTCAGCCCAAACGTCGGTGGGAGGCGTGACCGCTACCACCGGCAAGCACAGAGAGGAGAAATCCTCTCTGCGTGTCGCCCGTGGTCAAACCTCAGACTTGGCGGGAGCAGGCCAGGTCTGTTGTACAGCTACTGCCACTAACGACAGGAAACTGGCCCGCACGGGTGCCGTAGTCGAGGCAGACTCGGACCTTGATAGTGTGGTGTCGGTTACCATGAACGCCTATTGCGCTCCCCTGCACGCGGTTTCAGCTCCCTGCGTAGGGAAGGGCCAAAGCGTGCAAGGGAAGGCCTGAAGGCTAAGGCACAGTATAAAGCGGCTCTCAAAATCCAGAGCCGACTCCAAGGAGCGGTGGGCCTGTCCCCAGAGTACACGGCCAAACTGACCTGGGCGACGCATCCTCGTCCATTCTCGGCCAGCTCATGACGAGAATGGACGAGGAACCGGAGGCCCCCATGCCCACCTTTGACGGTGCTAGGTGGCTCCACGGGGCCAAGATACTCAAGTGCAAGGCTGACCCGACGCTCAGCTGGCTGAGGCAAAAGGTCTCTTTGATGGGTGAGGTGTGGGAGGAGGCCAAACTGGAGGTGGTAGACAGGGATAATATCCCGTCGAAACCAAAGGTGAAGGTACTCTTCCCCATCCCTGTCAATGGGGACCAGGCGCTGAAGCTGCTGCAGTGCCAAAACAGGGACGTTCCAACCAATGATTGGAAGGTCCTTCAAGCTGGCGCCTTCTCCGCTGCAGAAGGGGGGTCAACATGTCATCCTGCAGATAAACAAGGAGGCGAAGGACCTGCTATACGCACGCTATGGCAAGATGGCATGGGGCGTAGGGAGCGTCTTCCTGCGCCTTAGGAAGCGACACCCTGAGGATAAGGATGCGCACACTTTGGCAGCTGGGGAGGTAGAGAAGGACCTTGGCCTTGAGTCGGTCGTCGAAGCTGCCCAGAGCATGCCTATCGCCTCAGACGATGACGACGAAGAGGACGGAGACCTGACCACCCGTCCGATGTAGGTGTGGCTGCAACCCCGGATGAGGGTACTGCAGCTCAACCTACATAAGAGTAATTTGACGTCGACGGAGCTCCTGTTAGTCTTAGAGCGAGGGCCCGTCGACGTGGCCTTGGTCCAGGACCCATGGAATGCGTCAGGCAATGTCGTGGCGGGGCTAAAGTCAACCAACTATAACACATATTACTCAGCAAAACAAGAGCCGCCGTACTCAAGGCATTCACGCTTATCTAATGTCCAATTACAGTACTGACGACCTAGCAGCGGTCCTCATTGAGTGCGGAACGAAGCGCCTGATAGCGGCTTCATGCTACATGGCGCACGAGAGGCCCGCACCTCCAGACGAACTAGAGAGACTATCCAGGGAGACAGCCTCCGGTACAGCCCAACTGATAGTCGGAACAGATGCCAACGCCCACTACAGCGTATGGGGGTCACCCGACACAAACATCAGAGGTGAGTCTCTCTTTGAATTCATACTTAACTCTAAGTTATACATTACAAATATTGGGGAGGTGCATACATATGTAGGCCCCACCTCCTCTAATGTTCTCGACCTCACGCTCGCGTCAGACGCAATCATAACCAACTGGAGAGTCCTCGAAACACCATCCATCTCAGACCACAAAGCTATACAGTTTGATTGTGACTTTAATAGCACTCCCAAACTCAACTTATACACGAACCCCCGGAACACAAACTGGGTAGAGTTCTATAGGCAGGTGGAGCCTGGACTGAGAGTAGTGAGGAAACTCTAGATGCTCTTATGACCGCCCACTTCCTAGAATCCGTAGAGCTACCGCTAGGGACGAAGCACAAGGATATTCCATGCGGGGAACATCAACTCGCCATAGAAATATTCACTACACAAATGATTCGATGGGCCATTGACTCTTGCAAGAGTATAAAGAGCCCTGGTCTTGACGGTATTATTCCAGCCATGCTGCAGACGACAAAAGATGTGATCATTCCATGGCTGCTCAGGATATTTAGAGCATGTCTCAGTACATGCCATATCCCTTCCGAATGGAGAGCAGCAAGAAAAGCATTTCTACCAAAAGCTGGTAAATGTAGCCACAGCAGCCCGAAGGATTATAGGCCAATAAGTCTAACATCCTTCCTGCTAAAAAAAACATGGAGAAGCTATTAGATCTCCACATTAGAAGTAATGTAGGCTGTCCACCAAACAGCACGCCTACACAAAAGGGAAATCGGTCGAAACAGCACTGCACTCGCTAGTAGCTTCGATCAAACGAGCCTTCTACCATCAGGAATATGCAATAGGGGTCTTCGTAGACATTTCAGATGCATTTAACAACGTCAGGACGGCTGCCATTATTGAGCGGCTAGTGACGATAAATTCACACCCAACTATCACCCACTGGATACACAATCTCCTGAGTTGCAGGAGAGTCCAGTCGGAGTGGGGAGCGGCCACAGTGGTTAGAGGCGTAAATAGGGGCAGCCCGCAAGGTGGTGTCCTGTCTCCACTATTGTGGAACTTGGTGGTAGACGAATTGATTAAGAGTTTTGACAGGGGGGCCCCGAAAATAACTGTCTATGCGGATGACATAAGCATAATTATTACGGGTGTCTGTCCATCAACCCTCAGCTCAATTATGGGGAATACTCTCATGGAGATATGTAGATGGGCTAGCAAAGCAGATCTACATAAAAATGCGGGTAAGACGGACCACATCCTCTTCACTAAGAAGTACAAGGTACCGCAATGGATCCCCCCGACACTAAACGGATTCCATCTAGAGCCAAGTTCCCAGGTAAGATACCTAGGGACGGTGTTGGACAGCAAGCTCACGTGGAGGTGCAATGGCGAGGAAAGGGTGAAAAAGGCAACCGTAGCGCTGTACGCATCCAAGAAGATGCTCAGCTGCATATGGGGTCTCCCACCCCGTCTTATGCATTGGATCTACATAGCGATTGTGCGTCCAACACTGCTCTACGGGGCTCTAGTCTGGTGGCAAGGTACCGAGAAGGTAACCTACCTATCCCGCTTGGAAAAAGTCCAGAGACAAGCGCTCCTCATCATCACTGGAGCGCCTCCCAACAAAAGCTCTGCAGATACTGCTAGGGATTGCCCCCCTGAACCTGCAAGCCCGACTTGTGGCAGTGATGTCAGCCCAGCGCCTAGCGGCAATTGGAAGCCTGACGTTGCAGGGTTATGGGCACAGTGAATTAGGGAGCTGCATGCCCAGGGACACCGACTACGTACTACCCAAAGATTGCCTAGAGGTCAAGGTCGTGGTGCACTTGGGATCTAAAGACTGGATCATCTGCCAGCAACAGCGTATAGGCCACGTGAATCTGTATACGGATGGCTCTAAGATGGCAGCAGGAGTGGGAGCCGCTGTTTATTGCGACAACCCAGTAATCAGACTATCCTACAAGCTACCGAATTACTGCAGCATCTTCCAAGCAGAAGTGTTTGCTATCGGTAAAGCGGCTGAACTGGCATTGCATATGGACACAAATGTATGCAACGTCAATATACTAGTAGATAGCCAAGCGGCAATAAAGTCTATAATGTCGTCAGCTCTTAGTTCCAGAACAGTCAGGGTGAGCAGGGAAGCATTAGATGACTTATGCATGACCAAGTCAGTGTACATTTTCTGGGTTCCCGGCCAACAGGGCATAGAAGGCAACGAAGAGGCAGACACTCTAGCCAAAGCCGGCGTCAATCTCCCAGCTAGCATGGAAGAAGACGTCTCAATCTGAAGAATGCCAACCACAGATACCCAAATTCCAAATACTGACGAAACCCTCGTGCACCTCCTATGCCATTGCCCCGCCTTAGCCCGTACCAGGCTGAAGTGTCTAGGAGCGCCATTATGAGACTCACTCAAGGATGCATCCAAAAGAGAGCCCGGAGAGCTGCTGGCCTTTGCCAAGCATTCTTGCATCCTGACAGACTACGCGTAACGGATCCTCCATGCACGGACTACTAACGCCATCAAATGGCCTATGCACTGCCCTCTGGAAGGGCGTCCGGCTTAACCTAACCTAACCTAATAGATTGGTCGAAGTCAACCGACTCTTAACGAATCCGTGCTGGGCAGGGCAGTTAATCGACTTGAAGAGATGTTGCAAAGTCGAAGTAATTATCTTTTCGAAGAGCTTAGGAATTGCGGGCAACTTCGCAATTCCCTTATAATTCGATATATCCGACTTGCACCCTTTCTTATGCCGTGAGATAATGTAAGATTTTTTTATAACGTAGGAAAGACAGAAGATTCTAAAGAAAGATTAAAAAGAATTAAGAGAGGGTTTATAATGGCACTCCTTAAGCACACAACTTGGAATGCTGTCAGGCCCAGAAGAGAAGGAAGACTTTAACGTGTTAATTGAAGAAAACATGCAACTATCTGTAATATGAGGCAAGAAAACAGAATTAGAGGATGGTAGTTTATAGGGGTAAGAGAAGTTAGTAGGCAAACTAGAGGTGTAAGTTGATTGAAAAAAGTTAGAAAAGTGATCTGGAGCAGCCGAGTCCTTACTTACTTTGATGGAATTGAAAAAAAAAGAATATGGTAAGGTACTAGATTTACGTTTAGAATTAACAAAGAGAGAAAGAAGGAGCTAAATAGGTTAAGTTAGGGATAGACAAGGATATTTCAAGAGTAGGATGAAAAGAATATTCAGGTACAACTACAGTAGAAGGTCTAGTGACATCGGCACTGCACACTCGGCCAGAAGACCCGAGTGAGTGGCCAAAACTCTTTTTTATTATAGTTTTTTAACTCTATGAATGAGAATCTGAAGTCAAAATTAAAAAATTCAAAAATGGCGGATCCAAAATGGCAAACATGAATTTTAAAAAATCCGTATTTTTGCTTCAAACTCAGAATCTAGGGGTTTAGAACAATGCACATTACGAATATAATGTCAACTTTGAGAAATTCAAAACGGCGGATCCAAAATGGCGAACATAAAATTTAAAAAATCAGTATTTTTGTTTCAAACTCAGAATCTAGGGATTTAGAACAAAGGAAATACGTCTAGAATTAGCTGTACTCATACACCCAGGATACACCGGGAGGAGGATTTTTATAATATTTTATATTCCCATTTTTTTTTTGTAATTATTGTAATTTTTAATTTTTTTTTTGTAATTTTTGTAATTTTTAAATTTTTCGGAATATCGATAAGTGTTGAGAATTCATCGCACACTGCTCAGCTGGAGGTGGCCATACTTGGCGGGACGGGGGGATATTAGTATAAGAGTTAGGTTATAAGAGTTAGGTTATAAGAAGTAGGTTATAAGAGTAGGAAGGAAAAGAGAGAGAGAGCGAGAGAGAGAGCATATTGGCTGAGCGGGGGCGGTCGTTGACTCTAGGGAACCGTTGCATGGAAGAGGGAATTGGAGGATGAGAATTTTGAATTTTGCTTAGCAACAGGTGGCCTTAGAGTCAACAGGGGAGTTTGCTTTTCGAGATCGGCACGAGCGGTTGCGTGACCGGATCAAGTAGAAAGTTTTGTTGTGCGTTTGGTGAACGGTCGGTGTGGTTTTGGCAGTCCGGTTGTTAATGTTCATATTTTTTTTTGTGCGTCAAAAGAAAGAACTTTTTTGAGTTGAATTGAGTCTTAAAACACTAAAAAAAAACACACAGTTAACTACACATGTTAGACAAAAAAGAACAAGACATCAGCAAAAAAAAACAACAACAATTAGTGCAACAATAGCAAACCCATTGCACATACATGCAAAACTACACAAACTTTTTTAAACGCAATAATTGTTCAGACAAAACCACGGTGCAACGACACGCAACCACCAAAAACCAAAACGCCAAAATTTAAAGACATTTAAAAAATAACGACGTTTAAATGAATAACGACATTTAAATGAACAACAACAAAACAACGGCAACAACAACCCAAATAAGACATTTAAGACAGCCGAACAACAACAAAACAACAATAATTGCGACAACAAAAAACGGCAACAACAACCAAATATAACGTTTAATACAGCGCAACAACAACAATAACAACAACTATAACAGTTACAACGACAACAACAACAGGTAACGAGAACAACAATACAACAGCGATCGGAAGACGGCAGCAACAGTGACGTCACGCAGCATCAGCTGTGCGCGCTAGCACAGTGGATGGACGTGGTGAGCTGTGTCACACGGACAGCTGTAGTTTTGTTTTGTTTTGTCCCCAGTCTATGTAGTTTGTGCATATATGTATATTTATAAATTGTTGTAATGCAGATTTTAAACTTAATTTTTTTCTCTTATTTAAATTAAATTGTTTTGTTCCATATTTTCT
The DNA here is from genome assembly GCA_018151165.1 of Drosophila arawakana. NCBI lineage: Eukaryota > Metazoa > Arthropoda > Insecta > Diptera > Drosophilidae > Drosophila > Drosophila arawakana. The sequence goes on along the minus strand of JAECWX010000430.1, from coordinate 640,705 downwards.
GGTCGGCCCCTTTTTCTTCGTTGTGTTTTATTGTGAGTTGCTGGTAATCATAGGTACATTTAGTACCTGCCAATAAAAAAATTTGTTTTGGCAGTGTCCGGCCCCCCTATACCCCCTTAGAGCTCTTAGGTAGTATCAGGTACCCCCGAGACCCCCCTCTATATAAATCTAAGGCAATCGACACTAAAAGAAAAGGAAAAGACAGAAATAAAATTAATATAAATAAAATAAAATATAAATAAAATGCAAAGTAAAAACTAAATAAGATAGGGAAGTATATCTATAAGGAAAACTATGTTTAGAAAATTTAATATAAATAAATATGTATAATTTGATTGGTAACGAATCGAATATGTGTGAGTAATTTGTTGATGGGAGGGGGATTGCGTAGCATGGATTAAGCGAGCTGGCGTAGACTTTTGATATTGGGTGGCGCAACGGAACAATTTAAATGTTGCCGCAACAGGTAGGGTGGGTGCGTTGCGGCAAAAACATCGATGCCGCCGATAGAGATGGCCGATAGTTGTTTAGTGTTGGTATTGTTTCGTAGAGTGTAGTAGTAGCGATGTAGAGGTTCTACAATCGATGATTGTGGATTGTACGCTCGGTGGGCTCTGGTTAACAACCCCGACCTGAGGCGAATGAGCTAGCCGTGGTAGCCCCAGGAAAGACAAGCCGAGTCGTAACAATATGGCGCCCAAACTGGAAATGGAGCTCGACGAGGTGCGCCTCGTCGTAGCATACGGCCCAGAAAGAAAAAAAATAAATAACACATAAGATTGTTGAATCTCACGTGTTAGTATGTTTTGGTTTGCAGACCGGTCCTTCATGGAGTCTTGTCGGGAGCATATACGCTCGCCTTCAATTGTACATGAAGGATACGATCTACAAATCAAACATTTTTGTCGTTTTGTTTAAATCTTTTTTGTAAAGTAACGTAAAGCGTCTTTTTTGTATTTTCTGGTACTGGTTGTCCGGCCAAAACTATCGGCTGATCACGGTGACCCGTGCGGGGAATGGAAACTCCAGCACGCGATGCATCGTGACGACGATGGTTGGCTAGGTGGTGCATAGTGGCCAATGGTGACCCGTACAGGGAATAACTCTAGTACGCGCTGCATCATTGGACACTATCCCACCGTGGGCAGCCAGAACCAAAAGAAAACACAAGAAAAGAGTAAGCCTGGCTCACGGAGATCTCTTGACTGTCGATCGTCAGCTCAGCTGACGATCTGACATGTCGACGGATCTCTCGTGTTTTGTTTTTTTTTTGTACATTAAATGTCTGGCCATTTCTATCGAACCGTAAGGTTAGCGTAGTTTTAGTCAGCTCGAATCGGCAGGATGCAATCCCCTTCTTATTTTGTGTAATAAAATATATCTGTTTGTTTATCTTTTTGGTGCGATATATTTGGCGATAGTTATATGTTATTTATGGAAAAGAAAAACATTAATGACTAATATATATTTATTTATGCGGTATTTGTATTATTTATATTTATTATTTAATAATTAGGTAATTTATTTAATTTATTGTTTTGTTATTTACGATTTATTAAATTATACTTGTTATTTATTATTTATATTTATTTCATTTGTTATTTAGTTATTAAATTATTATTATTAATATTATTTTGTTATTTATTAATTTGCTCACGTACTTAGGGGCGGGTTCTTTATTTATTTATTTAATTATCATTTTGGTAGGACTTAGTTTTTTTTTGTGTGATCATGGCTGAAGGAGAGGGCGCGCACGGGTACAATACCCGAAACAAGGCAGTCCATAGGGACAGCTCATGGGAGAGCGATCTGCCACAAGGGGTGTATGGTGCGGTGGCACGAACACCGCCTCCGGAGGCAGCTAGGGCGAAAGCGGAGGAGCCGAAGCCGGAACTGCGATCGGAGGAGGCATCGGCAGTAAATGCAATGCTTGCCCAGGCACATCTGACATTCATGAAGTCCCAAGCCGATGGCATCTGCCAGACGATCCAGCAAGAGATGCGGCTAGGCTTCATGGAGGTGATGAAGGCCGTAAACGATGTTCTCCGGCCGATCGCAGACCAATTGCCTCGCGAACGGCATGAGCCGACGGTAGCCGAGAGCTTGCCTCGCTTCCATGCGGGCAACGATGAGGATGAACTGATAGCGTTCGACGGTGAGGCAGAATCAAAGCTTGGTTCCGGTATAGGAACGAGGAGAAGCGGAGGTTCGGTGGATGGTCCACCTAATCCATTCTCTAAGCCACCACGAATGGTGACGCCGGATGAGCCCATTAGGTTTAGGCCAGCCGATCCACAAACGCGGACATGGAGAAATCCGACGACGTCACAGTGGAGTGACCATAGGGTTGAGCGGACAGACGAGGGGGCGTCAGGCAGGCATCTGTGGGCGAGGATAGAGCGCTGGGATGTGTCCTTCGACGGAGACCCGAATAAATCTTCGGTCGAGGACTTTATTTTTCGGGTGGAGTTCCTCCAGCGCCAGTATAGGTGCCCGTGGGATGAGGTACTGCGCTGCTTCCACCTCCTCCTCAAAGGAAGGGCCAGGGATTGGTACTGGCTACACGTGCGACAGTTTCGAGTGGAGAGATGGGACGAGCTGAAGCGTGCGTTGTTGGCCGGATTCAGGGGAACCCAGACCGAGCACGACAAGATGCATGAGCTGATGCAGCGGAGGCAAAGAGTCAGTGAGAGTGCTGACGATTTCGTCTACGCCATGCGGAAGCTCGCATCGAGGTTGCGGGAACCCCTGCCTGAAGCTCGCCTCATTAAGATAATCAAAAAGGGGCTCCGGGATGATCTGGCACGTTACGTGTACGCCCACGAAGTGTACACCCTGGACCAGTTGAGGGATGAGTGCAGCGAGGTGGAGCAGGCGTACGGCAGGAGGGTTATGAACAAGCCTTTTGAGGCACGACCACCGCCGAGGTATGGCGCAATGGAAGGGCGCAAGGGGGTGAATGAGGTGGAGTTGGAAGAAGAACCGGAAGGACCCGATATCGAAGTAGAGGAGGCGCGAGAGGGGGCACGAAGGCAGCAGAGGCCAGGTTGCTGGAATTGTGGTCTTCCAGACCACATTTTCAGGGATTGTTTGGCCAAAGAGCGAAAAGTGTTTTGCTACCTATGTGGCAGACCAGACACCTTCTGTCCCAAGTGTCCGGAGTGCCAGGGAAACGGTCGAAGGGGTGCGAGGAAGACGGGAGACTCGTACCGCCAGGAGAATCCCGAAAAGAAGTAGATTTAGGTTTGATAGAAAGTAAGAATCAGTGTAGTCCAGTAGATTTAGGTTTGATAGAAAGTAAGAATCAGTGTAGTCCATTAGATATAGGTTTGGTAGGGAATAAGGATATGTGTAGTCCATTAGAGGGTAAGATTGGTCGTCGTCCGATAGTTGATAAGGATAGCGCTAGAAATAGGAATAATTTTCGGTTGTTGCCGTATGAAGAGCGGATCAGGGCGTACCTGGAGGCTCGAAACCGGATTTTCGACGATCGTTTGCTGGACGGGATGCGGCTGGTGACACGTAGGATGAGGAAGGCACGCGAAAGATTCCAGAGAAGGCGCCGAGTCAAGAAGCAGGTGGTGGAAGCCGTAGGACGCAGCTCTCGGTCCGATCCTCGCGTTTTCGCTGAGGTAAGACTCGATGGAAGGCAAGTGCGCGGCTTACTTGACTCGGGAGCGACTGTTAGCCTACTTGGGAAAGGATGTCGCGAGCTGGTAGACGAGCTGGGCGTGACAGTGCAGCCCTACGTGTCGTCAGTGCGCACCGCGTCGGGTGACGATCGCTCGATAATCGGCCGCCTAAAAGTTCCAGTCGAGTACCAGGGAAAGATTAGGGAAACTACTTTCTATCTATGTCCTTATTTAGAACAAGCAGCCTATTTTGGGATCGATTTCTGGCGGGCTTTTGGTCTTGCGCCAGAAGTAGTCGGAGCTGAAGCGCCAGAATCGAAGCCCTTGAGTGTAGTCTCTGCGATGACGGAACAAATTGCCCATTACGCAGACGACGAGGCCGAAGATGCCGAGCCGGAAGCGTGGGACTTAGAGCCGGAGCAGGAGGCCGCTTTAGAAGCTGTGAAGGAAATGTTTTTGTCATTTGAGAAGGTAGGATTGGGAAAGACGACGTTAATCAGGCATAAGATCGAGTTAGTGGCAGGAGCGCAGCCGGTGAAAGATCGCCATTATCCCTTGTCTCCAGCAATGCAGCAGGTGGTGTGGGACGAGGTCGATAAGATGTTGGCTATCGGTGTCATCGAGGAGAGCAACAGTCCGTGGAGTAACCGTACCACAGTTGTACGAAGGCCGGACAAAAATCGGTTCTGTCTCGATGCCCGGAAGCTCAACAATTTGTCGATCAAGGACGCCTATCCGCTACCTTCCATTGAGGGTATCTTGTCCCGAGTCGACCAGACTCATTACATTTCTAGCGTCGATCTCAAATTCGCTTTCTGGCAGATCGAACTAGAAGAAGAAAGCAAGGCATGTACGGCGTTCACTGTTCCGGGCCGTCCTTTGTATCAGTTCAGGATGATGCCATTCGGATTGTGCAATGCAGCCCAACGCCTCTGTCGTTTGATGGACAAGGTGATCCCAACGGAGCTGAGGTCAAATGTCTTCGTGTATCTGGACGATTTGCTAATCATAGCTCCTGACTTCGAGACTCATTTGATGTATTTAAACAGAGTAGCGGAATGTCTAAAAGCAGCGAATTCTGACAATAGGGCTAAAAAAGTCAAAATTCTGTTTTAAATCGCTCAGGTATTTGGGGTTCATCATAGGCGGAGGAACGTTGCGAATGGACCCAGCTAGAGTAACAGCGATAGACAACATCCCAGTGCCGAGATCGGTGAGAGAGGTACGATCTTTCCTAGGCACGGCGGGGTGGTATAGAAGGTTCATCCGTAACTTTGCCGCGATAGCAGTTCCACTGACGGATGCGTTGAAGTTAAAGGGAGGCAAGAGATTCAGTATAGGAGAAGAAGGAGTTAAGGCAGTACAGGCCTTGAAGAAGGCGTTGACTACGGCTCCAGTTCTGGTGCATGCAGACTTCCAAAAGAGGTTCTATGTCCAGTGCGATGCTTCGCACTCTGGAGTGGGCGCGGTGCTATTCCAACTGGACGAGGCTGAGCATGAAAGACCGATTGCTTATTTCTCTGCCAAGTTGAATAAGCACCAGCTCAACTATTCCGTAACTGAGAAGGAGTGTTTAGCGGCGATCATGGCGATTCATAAGTTCAGGCCCTATATAGAACTCATGCCATTCACTGTCATCACGGACCATGCCAGTTTGAAATGGCTTATGTCTCTAAAGGACCTAAGTGGTCGATTGGCAAGGTGGTCGTTGCAGTTGCAGGCGTTGGACTTCGTGATTGAGCACCGGAAAGGGTCAGAGAATGTAGTGGCCGACACGCTCTCACGAAGTCTAGATGCGGTAGTGGCCGAAGTAAAGGAAGAATTGGATCCTAGCGCGATTTTGGGGTTCCAGACGAACGAATTCGACACGGAGGAATATAGGGAGCTAGTTCAGGAAGTCGAAGAAAATAAACAGCAATTGCCTGACCTAAAAGTGGAAGGGGGCGTAATTTTCAAACACATGCCACATAGTAAGTTGGAAGACGAACTTGAGGGCTGTGTTTGGAAGCTTTGGGTTCCTGCATCGCTCACCCATGAGCTTATCCGGAGAGCGCACGAAGAGCATACGTCGGC